>NW_020868980.1:136926-151926 GCF_003789085.1 Penaeus vannamei
TTCCTTTTCCTCACTCCACGTCCATCTTCGTCCTCGTTCTCTTCTCCTTCTCCCTTTCTCTCTTTCTCTCCATCTTATTTCCTCCTTTTCCTTTTTGTTCTCTTACTCTTCCGCTTTCTCGTCCTCACCTCAACTATCCCTCTTCTTCTCTTATTCTTCCCTGTCCTCTTCTTTCTGTTTTTCTTTTTTTCTCTCTTCATTTCCCTCAAACCCCCTCCCCGTGTTTCTCTCTCGGTTTGTCTTCCTTCTCCTCCTCTTCTCACTCTTCGCTCTCCTGAGCCTTACCCCTTTCTCTTATTCGTGACGAAGTAGAGGAGATGGAAAGAATAATTGGGCCACTCTCATTATGCTATTATGGTTAGCAAACAAGGTTGTATGGAGAAAGAAAGAAGGAAGGAGGGAGGGAGAGAAAGAAAATCATATATTTATACCACTGCACCACCCAGCAGAGAGTGAGATAGATAGAGAGATAGATTGGTAAGGTAGTAGGATAGTAGATAGATAGATAGATAGATAGGTAGATAGTAGATAGATAAGGTAGATAGCATAGATAGAAAGAAAGAAAGAAAGAAAGATAAGATAGATAGATAGATAATAGATAGAAGATAGATAGAGATAGATAGATAGTCATCAATTATATGGAGTGATTGAGATGAGAGAAAGGAGAAGAAAGAGAAACAGAAACGAGACTGGGACGAGAGAAGGGGGAATACATGAAGTGAGTGGTGAGAGAAAGAGAGAAAACAGAGACAGAAGAGAGAAGGCGAAATGCAGTGAAAGAAAGAGAGAGGGAGAACAAGAGAACAGAGACAGAGGCGGGAGCCGGATGAAAGAAAGAGGAAAGAGAGAGAGACAAGAGACCGAGAGAGAAAGAGAGAGAGGGAGACAAAGAGAGAAGCCAGAACGGAGAAAAAGAGAAGAGAAAACGTGTAGCTAGGAGCGACGGCGACCGACCGCGAATGGTGTGGGTGCAATATGTAGCCGTCTGGCACCCGCGATGGGGGGGGGGGGGGGTGCGGTAGGAGGGTCAAAGGGGGGGGGGGAGATTAGGAGGTCGGTCGCCGCCCTCCTCCGCATTTGTCCTCCCTCTCTTGGTGTTATTTTTTTGATCTCTTTCTCCTNATCTAATCTATCTATCTCTCTATCTCTCCTCTTTCCCCCCTCTTTCCTGCCCACCTCCATTTCCCCACTCTTCCCTTCCCCCATCTCTCCCTCGTTCTCCCCTCCCCCCTTCCTCTCCCTCCCACCCCTCCCCCCCCATCTCTCTCTCTCACCCATTTGCAAAAAAAAACAGTGCATTCTTGCAAGTAGCCAACGGCATTGTGTTATATATTAGCCCGTCATTGCAAGGACGGGAGGTCTATAGGACGGGAAAGGCCGTGACGAAAGGTGACTTCTGTGGCTTTTTTATCTTTCTCTCTCCTCTCCTCTTCTCTCTCTTTCTTTTTTCTCTTTCTTTGCTCTCTCTTTTCTTTCTTTCTTTTTTGTCTTTTGTGCGTCAACTCTCTCTCTCTCTCTTGTTTGCTCTCTCTCTCTGTCTCGTTCATTCTCTCTCTCTTCGTTGAAATCTCCTCTCCTCTCCCTCTCCTCACAACTCACTCTCTCTCTTATTCCTCTTCTTTTCTTTTCTTCAAGATCTTCTTTCTACTGTTTTCTCTTTCTTTTTTTCTATTTTCTTATTCTTGTTTTTCTCTCTTCTATCTTCTGTTATCCCTCTCTCTTTTTCATTTTCTGTTTGTTATTTCCCTCTCTTTTTTCTGTTATTTTCAGTTTATCTCTTCCATGTATCTTGTTACTGTTTTTTTTTCCTCTTTCTTAATTCTTGTTCCTTTTTTCTCTTTTTCATACCATAATTTCTATTTTCTATTCATTGCTGATTCTCTTGTCTATTCCATATTCTTCTCTCTCTTCTACTTTGATTGATTTTTTTTTTCCATTTATCTCTCCTCTACTCTCTCTCTCACCCCCTTATCTCGCTCTCTTATTTCACTTTTTTTCTCTTTCCTTCTTTCGCTTCCTGTATCTTTCCTTATCTTATACTCGTTTTATTCTCTCTTTATTTCATACATTTTTTCTTTCTCACTTTTTTTCTGTCTTTATTCATCTCTTCTTTTGTTCATTTCTCTTCTTCCTTTTTTATCAATTTCCTTTCTTTCTTTTTGGTCTTTTCTTCCTTATTTGTATTTTTTCTCACGTTTCTTTGTTCCATTCTCTGTTTTCTTTCTTTCTCTCGTTATTTCTTTCTCCTTGTTTGATCGTTTCATTTTTCTCTCTCTCTTTCTCCTCTTAGTCTCGCCCTACCCTTTTTTGTTCCTCTTTTCTCTATCTTACCTTCTTCATGTTTCTCTTTCTATTCAGACACACTTTTCTTCCCCTTCTGTGCTGTCTATCTGCCTTACTCTTCTCTTATTACTGTCTCCTCCCTCGTTCGTTCCGCCCCTCGTGTCCATCACCTCCTCACCCTCCCCCCATGCCCCCCCCTTCTCTCTCCAATGACTCTCCACGCCCCCCCTCTCTCTCGCTTGTTCTCCCTCTCCATCTCCCTCCTCTCTCTCCGCTCCCCACTTCCTCTCTCACGTTCCTTTTCACTCTTCTTCGTTCGTCCTTTCCTCTTGCCCCCTCCCCTCCCCACCTCTATCTCTTCTTCCTTTCCTCTTCTTCTTTTCTTCCTCTCCCCCTCCCCTCCCCACCTCTTCTCTCTCTCTCTCTATTTCCCTCTCCAATACACTCCCCTATTCCCCCTCCCCTCCCCACCTCTGGCTCTCTCTTCTTGTCCTCACCCCTCTTCTTCTTCCTCCCTCTCCCCCTCCATACGTACTCTCCCACCTCTACTCTCTCCTCTATTCCCTTCCCTCTCTCGTCTCGTCTCGCGCCCTCCTCTACCCCACCTTCCTCTCTCTCTTCCCTTTATCTCTTCTCTTCTTCCTCCCTCTGCGCGCTGCCCTCCCTCTCCCCACCTCTCTCTCCTCCTCTTATTTCTTTTTCCCTCTCCCTGCCCCCTCCCTGCTCTCTCGTCCCTCCCCCACCTCTCTCCCTCTCTCTTTCCCATGTTCCCTCCTGTCCCCTTCTCCCGCGCCGTGGCATTCCTCATCTACTCTCATAACATCTCTCTCTCCTCTCTTCTCTCCCTCTCTCCCCTACTCTCTCTGCGTCTCTCTCCCTCTCTCTCTCTGCTCTCTCTCTCTCTCTCCTCCATACTCTCTCCTCCCTCTCCTCTCCTGTCTCCTCCCAACATCCCTCATGCGCCTTTCCCTCCTGTTCTCTCGTCTTCTCTCCTTCCTCTCTTAACCTCCCTCTTTCCCATAACCTCCCCTTCCCTAGACTCCTACTCCCCATGCGATAACTACCATATTTTTAACTCCCTGCCTCCCGATCCCTCCCTTCCCCCTCTCCCCAACCCTCACTTCGTCTACTAGCTTCTCTATACTACTTTCCCTCGCTTCTCCGTCGTCCCAAACTTTGGCCGTATTTCATCCTCCACCTTCCCGCATGCCACTCTCTTCTCTCTCTCATATCCCTCTTTATCACTAGTTCTCTTTTCTCAACTGCTTCCTTTATGCGCTCCCCTACCTCTCTCTAGTGAACTTATGTCCCCCTCCCATCTAGTCGGACAAATTCTCACGTCTTCCTACAAACTGCTCTTTCTCGCTCCAACTCTCTCCTTTTCTCTTCTCCTTGCTTCTCATGGATGTCTTCTGTGCTCCTCTCCCTCTCTCTCTTTCTCTCTTCGTCTCCTCTCTTCCGTCCCTCTCATAGTGCCTCTTGCGCCCCTCCAACACTCTCTACTTCGTATTTCCCTCTCCCTCTTCCCCAACCTTAGCTCCGCATTTCCCCTCCCTCCACTGCGCCCACACGATCCCGTCTTCAAATCCCATCTCCAGTGGGTTTCGCCTCCGTGGCCCTGCAGTCCCCCCTCTCCTCCCTCTCCCCCTTCCCCCTCCCCACCTCCCTCTCTCTCTTCTCCCGTTTATGTGCTTTTTTATCCTCCCTACGTCGCCCCTCCAACAAACCTCATACTCTCTCTCTATTCCCTCCCCGTCTCCCCCTCCCCTTCACCTCCACCTCCCCACCTCTCTCTCTCTCTATCTCGCTTCTCTCTCAGCTCCTCCCTTTCCCGTTTCGCGCCCACCTTCTCTCTCTATTTCCCTCTCCCTCCTTCCTTCTCCCTCCTATTCCCCTCCCCACCTCTCTCTCTCTCTCTCCCCCTTGTTTTATCTCGCTTAGCTCTCTTCCTCCCCCTCTAAGCGTCCGCGTATAAACCCCCCTCCCAACTCTTCCTCTCTTCTGCTACTTTCCCTCTTCACCTCGTCTCCTCCCCAATCCTCCACCTCCCCTCCTCCACCTCTCTCTCTCTCTACCTCCCTCTCTCCCTCTCCCCCTTCCCATTCTCCCTCCTGCACCTTCTTCTCTCTCTCTCTATTTGCCCTCCTCCCTCCTCCCTCTCCCCCCCTCCCCACCTCTCTCTCTCTCTCTATCTATTCCCTCCTCCCTCTCCCCCTCCCCCCTTCGCCATGTCCTCGCTACAACCACCTACTCTTCTCAATAATTCCCTCCTCCCTCTCCCCTCCCCTCCTCCCTCCCCATCTTCTCTCCCTCTCCTATTTTCCCTGCTTCTCTCCGTTCCTCTCCCCCCCTCCATGCTCCCCACTCCCTCTCTCTTTCCTCCCTCTCTCTCCCTCTTTTATTCTTCCTTTCTTCCCTTTCCTCCCCTCCCCCTCCCCTCTCCTCACCTCTACATCATCTTCTCTCTCTCAACACACCTTCTTTATTTCGTCCTTCTTCCCTTCCCTCCGAAACGACCTCCAACCACCCTCCGGCACACTCCTTCGGGTAATGTGACAACAAAAGCTCTTACCAATCACACAGTCATATGAACGGACGATTGCAAGGCGAGCATTCTTCGGACGGGGGGAGCGTGGCCTCCCTCCCTCCCCCCTCCGTAGAGTCTGAAGGTGATGACGAAGGAGGCCATTCGTAGAAGAGGAAGAGGAGAGTTGATGTGGCTAGCCGAGATGCAGTCGAGGGTCGAAGATTGGGTCTCCCGAGCGGGAGGGCGGGGAGTGGCTCGAAGGTGCGTGGCCGCTTCCTGCGAGGAGGGGAGGTTGATGGGGGAGCTGACGGACGAGGAACCCGAAAGCGCGGGGATAGATGTGGGAGGAACCCGGCGGGGGCCAACTCGTGAGCGGAGGCATGAGAGTGGTACAGAGAGGGGAGGGAAGGAGTGGTGGACGGTTGTAGGGGTGAGGTGACGGTTTGAGGGGCGAGGGAGAGTGACGGGCATGTGCATGAAGAGTAGACGAGTTTGTTACGCGCGCGTTGACGCTGTGTTGAGGGGTGACTGGGAGAGGAGTTGATGGATGAAGGTAATGGGAGTAAAGAGGAGCGTAGGTTGAAAGCGGGAGGGAGGGGATGAGAGGGATAAGGTTATGGATGGGAGGTTGGAGGTGAGGATAGCAGGTTAAGTCACTGGGGAGAGGGATTATGGAGCTGAGGGGTAGGAGAGCAGGGAGACGAGTTGAGGTGCGTGAGAGGTTGTCGTCGTATGGGTGAGAGCTGGGGGAAGATGTGAGAGGCGATGCTGGGCTCATGGGACAGGGAGGGGCGGAGTGGGAGTGTTGGTTCGGAGGGAGGGGAGTGGGGGAAGAGGGAGGGGAAGTGGGAGGGGGAGAGGGCGTGATGGGTTTACTTATGGTATGAGGGGAACCACCTGAGAGTGGAAGGTGGGAGAGGAGAGAATCCGGAGGGATGTTTGATGGGGGAACGGAACGTTGATGTGTGAGAGGGGGAGCAGAGGTGAAGGCGGGAGAGAGGGAGGTGGGAGAGGAGACGGGACTAGAGAGGTGAAGTGATTGGCCCGAAGATGGGGATTGGAAGAGGAGGAGAGAGAGGGGGATAAAATTTAGGTATGAGGTGAAAGGGGTTCGCCGCGGGAGATAGGGAGGGTGGGCCAATGTTTGTGCGAGAAACATTGGGGGAGAGGGAGAAAGGGAATGGGGGAGAGGAGAGGGAGGGGGTTGAGTGAGAGTAGGCGTCTGCAGGGTGCGTAGGTTTTAGCTGTGCTGGCTCTTCGTGTCTAGGTATCGGGTTTCGTCTTCGTCGTCATTCAGGGTTCCCTCGTAGGTCTGAATTCCACGAGAGAAGATTTGGGGGAGAGGTAAGAGGCAGGGAAGTGGGAAGAGGGAGGATTGGTCCAGGGAAGAGCGACCAGGTCGGAGAGGGGGGTAAGAGGGAGTGGAAGAGGGGATGAGAGGGGAGAGGGGTAGTGGAAAAGAGGGAGAACCAAGGGGGTGTATGGGGGGGGAGTGAATGAGGGGGATCAGGGGGAAGACTAGAGGCGCTCCATGGAATGCGTTCAGGCTGAGGGGACATCAGACGGATGGCGAATGGCCCACACGGCTACACCCCATCCTCCTCTTCTTCCCATCTTCCACGAATAACGATTCTCATATCTCTGTACGATACTCCTCTTCGCGTCAGACGGAAGCAGAGCCAAAGAGAAAGTCGTAGCATATGGTGAGCGACTAGGCTGTAGGGCGAAGTGGCGAACGACGTAATGGAGTCTTTGAGGCGGTGTGAGGACCTAATGGGGCGTTGAGATACATGAGCGTTGCATCCCAACTTCTACTTCTGCATCTTATCTCTCTCTCATCTCCCTCATTCAGCATCCATCAGGGGGGAAGGACGAGGTCAGAGAAGAGAAGAAGTCCCCGGAATCCCAAATTGGTTCCGTAGCGGCGCCTCTACCACACTCTTCCCTACTCTAGCACCATCGCTGCCTGCCATGTGGCTGTGGTCTATTGTAATTTAAACGAAGTTTAGATTAAGGTTCGGACAAACCAAGGCCGTACATTCAGAGTCTACGGAGGGAAACGCCTCCGTCCGATCGCACCGCGCTCTTCACAGGGCTGCAAACTAACCAACTTTACACCTGCTATCCGGCTCCGTGTTTTAAAGAGGACCGGGAAGAGGAGAGAGAAGGGCGGAAGAATGTGAAGGGAGAGGAGGACAGGGGATTGGGGGGGGGGGGGGGGGAAGATGAAAGAAGGAAG
The DNA here is from genome assembly GCF_003789085.1 of Penaeus vannamei. Lineage (NCBI taxonomy): Eukaryota > Metazoa > Arthropoda > Malacostraca > Decapoda > Penaeidae > Penaeus > Penaeus vannamei. The sequence continues at coordinate 143,976 of NW_020868980.1, forward strand.
GGAAGAGGCGATAGAGAAAGGAGGAATGCTGTCTGGAGAAGCAAAGGTTGGTAGAAGGAATGTTGTGGATGGCAGGAGGAATGTGAAGAAGGGGAAGGAAGTTAAGCGAAGAAGTTAGAAGAAGAGAGAGAAAAATAGCAAAACATAGACAAAGGGAAACAAGAATTAGTAAAATTTAAAAGAAAAAAAGCCAGAAAGAAGTCGGTGCAAGTAATGCAGGGAAGAAGAGAAGAGAGGAATGGAGAGAAGAGAGCGTGATGAGAGAAGAATTGATACGACGGAAAGAAAAAAGTATGAGAAATATGAGAAGGAGAGTAGAGCAGAGAGAAGAGAGGAGATGACGAGCAGGAAGTGATGAGAGAAGAGAGAGAGTAGAAGAAGAGGAGGAGAGAAAGAGAAGAGTAAATTAGAGAAAGAAAAGAGGGCTGATATAGAAAGACCCGAGAAGGGAGTGGAAATTACCCATAAAGCTTCAGGGTGAGTCGTTTCGGGAAGGGAAATAGGGAAAAAAATAGGGGGTAAGTGAGAACCGATAGGGGGTATAAAGGTGGGAGGGACGTCGTAAAGGAAGGGGTGCGAGTTGATGCCAACAATATCGTGGGCATACCCTCTACCCCCCCTCTTCCCCCCCCCCTTTCAACATTGCGCAGTGTGTGACGTCACAGCTGCCTCCCACGCATCGCGAAGGGGGGTAAAAATTAGACTCAATAAATTGCCTTCGTCGTTTTTTTTCGTTCTCTCTCTCTCTCTCTCTCTCTTAGTTTACTTTTTTTTCTCTCTCTCTCTCTTTGTCTCCTTTCTCTCTCTCTCTCTCTTCCTCTCTTAGTTTTCTCTCTTTATCTTCCTTCCCCTCTCTCTCTTTCTCTCTGTGCCTCCTTCTCTCTCTTCCATTTCTCTCAATCTCTCCCTCTCTGCAGTCTCCCGCCGTCTTTCTTCTGTTTCTCTGCCTCCTTCCCTTCTCTCCCTTTCTCTCAGTCTTCCTCTACGTCTCTCTCCATTTCTCCAATCTCTTCCTCCTCCTTACCCTCTTCTCTTCTTATGCTTCAGTGTTCCACCTTCCCCGCTTCCTCCACACTGAGTTAGCTCTCTAAGCTCATAGTCCATGCTTCTGTCCTAGCTCTCTACCTCCATGAGTTCTCTATTGCCCAAAATCATCCCTCCTTCTTCACTTTTCCCCTCTCTGGTGAGAGACCGCTGCATGGACTACTTAACGGTCCGGTTCTCGCCGAGCAACGCCATCTGTCGCCCGTTCTCGTAGCTAGTGCCCGGTTGCTCTCTTTCTGCTCGCTTCTCTTCCTTTCTAAGTGGACAATGCCACATCGCCGATGGCGCGGTCCGCGTCTTGCCTCTCCCCTCCAACTCTCTCAAATGCGGTCCCTGGTCTATTTCCCTCTTCCCCCCTTTCTCTCTCTCCCTCTTCCGTTTCTCTGCAAATCTCCCTCCGTCTCTCCTTGTTCTCTGCTCTCTCACGTTCTGCGTCTTCCTCATTTTTAAATTTCCTTTTCATAGAAAACATCGTAATTATCACAGAAACACCAGACGCTTGTAAAGCCCAGCGCCATGTCCTTTATCACCTCGCCACGTTTAAACCTTAGTTGGAAAAACAAACGTTAAAGCTCGCAATAATTCAGCGGGGCAAAAAGCGGTATTTCAAGTTGCAAATCAGCGAGTCAAAATAAGGCCGCTATAAATTTCAATGACGGAGATCACGGGGAAAACGGTTATTTTCATAGAGCAAATCCCACGAGAAAAAGCGGTTAGTTGTACAAGTGCAAAGTCGAGCAGGAATAAAGGTTAGATATGTTAACAAGAACAAATGTATGGCAATAGAAAGGAAGGCGTTTAATTTCAAGATAGAAATCAATGAGATAAAAAAGCTTTATTTCAAATCGGGCAAGAAATCACGGGCGGAATATAGTGAAACGGATTTATTTAAAGAGCAAATCACAGCAAAGAACCGTTTATTTCAAGAAGACTCCGGGAATTATCGGGATCATTAAGAACATTAAGCGGCTTCGACTTCAACTCGGTAATCGAGCGCTAACAATAGCGGGGTTCGAGGTTAGACGTGCCAAGTGCAGCGTAAAAGCGCTACGAACAGCCATATGTTTCCCGCCATTTATTTTCTGGTGAAGCGTCGATCTTTTTATTTTTTCTTATCTTTCTTTTTTTTTTCGTAAGTACAGCAGGTACCATTACACTCTTAATTTTAGAACAAGGCCTTGTATTTATAGCTGGCGTGAAGGCGTTCGGGTACATGTGCGTGTGTAAATATAGGCGTGTATGTATTAATGTAAGTGCGGGTTATTAATATCAGTGTGGACTCGAGGATGCACCGAGAGGCTCGAAGTCACGTACCCGCCGATGCATTGGTGGGTTTAAACAACGGTACACAAAATTTACATAAAATATATATTTATATATATATATATATATAGTATTATATAATATATATATATATATATATATATATATATATATAATATATATAGTATATAAATGTATATATGTATATATATATATAGTATATATATATTAGTATATATAATATATATATATATATATAAATATATGTGTGTGGTGGTGTGTGTGTGTGTGTTGGTGTGTGTGTGTGTGTGGTGTGGTGTGTGTGGTGTGTGTGTTGGGTGTGTGTATGTAATATATATATAATATACCATATATATAATATTATATATAATATATATATAATAATATATATATTATATAATATATATATATATATATATATATACATATATATATATATATATATATTATATATATAAAATATATATATATAATATGTAATGTATATATATATATATATATAATATACATATATTTATATATATAATATATATATACTATATAATATATATATATATTATATAATATATAATAGACACACACAACAACACACACCACACACACACACACACACACACACACAACAACACAACACACACCCACACAACAAACCACACACACACAAACATATATATATACATACAATATATTGATATATATATATATATATATATATATATTATATATATATATATATATATATACTGTATATATACATACATATAATATATACATATATATAATATAATAATATATATATATAATATACTATATAAATATATAACACGTCTCTATATATATATATATATAATACCAGCTTATAGTAATATATAATATATATATCACGAGATGAGAGAGAGGAGAGAGAGAGAGAAGAGAGAGAGAGAGAGGCGAGAGAGAGAGATACATACATATCGCAAACACAACACACGACACACACCACACACCAACACACACACACACACACACACAACACACACAACACACAACAACACACACAACACACACACGACATATATATATATAATATATATAATATACTATATATATATATATATAATATAATATATATACCATATATACAGAGAGAGAGAGAGAAAGAGAGAGTAAGAGGAAAGGTTTCTCAATTTTTTGCTGCAATTAGAGGTCGCCTTGTAAAAAAATGGCTGACACATCTTTTAGGTCTTCGCCTCGTGTACAATAACATTCTAAACGACGCGCACAAACAGTTAAAATATACTTCCACTTATGAAAACAAAAACAAAAACAAAACAACAAATACTGTATAACGGTTTTGTGTTTCATTCTTTTAAAAATTCCTTTCTCTCTCTTTTTTTTCTCTTCTTTTCGTCAGATTACATATATTTGTAAATGTTGAAAATGCATTTCTCAACTGCAAGCTTTAATCTGTTCCCTTTTCTCTCTTTTTTCTTTCTTTTCGTTCGATTTCCAGTACATATATTTTTTTTATGTAGCAAATGCGTTTCTCAACTGCAAGCTCTAATCTGCCTTTTGTAATTCCTCTTTTCCTCTTCAATACTCAATGGATTGCAAACAGATGTCCATCAGTTTGGCTTCAGCGTCGGTCTTATGTACAGCTGGTCTTGGGGCGCTGTTGAATAAAGTATTGGCGGGTTTTACCTGCATGTGAACAGCTGGGTTCTCTCTCTCTCTCATCTTCTCTCTCTCTTCTCTCTCTCCTCNAAAATTGGTTTATATCGTTATGGTGATGACGATAATTTTTTTTTTCCTATCTTTTTTGTAGAAGTTCCAGAAAGGTCAGCAGGAAGAGAAAAAAAAAAATTAAAAAGAGAGAGAGAGAGATGAGAGAATAGACGAAAAGGACGCAGGAAGATGTCGAAGAAGGAGGGAGGAGAAAGAGAAGGAGAGAGCTCATTCATTACGGAAAGAGGACGATAGATAAAAAAAAAAAAAAAAAAAAAAAAAAAAAAAAAAAAAAAAAAAAAAAAAAAAAAAAAAAAAAAAAAAAAAAAAATAAAAAAAAAAAAAAAAAAAAAAAAAAAAAAAAAAAAAAAAAAAAAAAAAAAAAAAAAAAAAAAAAAAAAAACAAAAAAAAAAAAAAAAAAAAAAAAAAAGAGATGAGAGAAAAAAAAAAAGAAAAGAAAAGAAGAAGAAAAGAAAAAAATGGTTCTGTTGCGAACTTTGGTGATAATAGAAAGAAGAGGAAGAGAAGTAATTTGATAATAGAGGAAGGGAAGTAATTTGATAAGAGAGTCGAGAACGATGCCGTAGAAATGGTGGTTAGAGTGTTGGGTGTTGGTGATTAAGGGATTTACGAAGGTTGGAAGTAGGAGAAGATGGAGTGAAGGGGGAAGGGGGAGGAGGAGGAGGGGAAGGGAGCAGGAGGGGAAAGAAGGAGGAGGAGGAGGGGAGAGAACGGGGAAGAGGAGTAGAGAAAGAGGAGAGAAGTTAGGAGGAGAGAATGAGAGTGAAGGGGAGAGAATGGAGAGGAGGAAGAGAACTGGATGAGAGGGGAGCAGAGGAGAATTGCAGGCAGGAGGAAGAGAGAAGGGAGGAATGGGAGGGGAGGAGGAGGAGGCAGAAGAAAAAGGATGGGGACAGGAGGAGGAGGAGGAGGAAGGACAGGAGGACGAGGACGAGGAGGAGGAGTAGTAGCAGCGAGCAGGAATAGGAGGACGAGAATGAGGGAGAATTAGAAGGAGCAAAGAGAGAGAGATAGAATAGATAGAAATAGAGAGAGAGAGAGGAGAGAGAGAAAGAGAGACAGAGATAGAAAGAGAGAGAGAGAGAGAGAGAGAGAGAGCAAAACTCGATGTAGTTTTTGACTTTCAATAGAATTTCTCATTTTCTCCTTCAAGACCTAAAGTCCCAACTTCAAAGCGGGAACGTCGGAACAAGGAATTAAAGGAAATAAAGAAATAAGGAAAGAGAAAAAAGAGAAAGAAAGAAGGAAAGGGAAAAGATAGAGATAAAGACAAAAAAAGAAAGAGGAAGAAAAAGAAAGAAAGAGAAGAAAAAGAAAAGACAGAAAAGCAAGATAAAAAGAAAGAAAGAAGAGAAAAAGAAAGAAAAGAGAGAAGAAAGAAAGAAAAGGGAAAAGAAAGAAAGAGAAGAGAGAAACAAGAGGACGAGAGAATGTTAAAAGTCGTCTCCTTTAGCCCAGAAGACAGCGGACAAATTTCTCTAGAAGGGTTTGAGATCCTCCTTGAGAATCCTCTTTGACTGACGGAACCTCCCACCCCTCCTTCTTCTCTTTACTCCTTCTTCCTCTTCCTCTTTCGCCCTCTTTCAAGCTCTATCCTCCTCGCTTTGTTAATTCCTCACTCTTCCTTTACTCTTCATTATTTGTTCCTCCTTTCCTCCTCCTCCTTCCATCTTTATCTCTTCCTCCTTCTTCTTCCTCTTGTCCCCTCCTTCATCATCATCTCTCCCTCTTCATCGCCCTTTGCTGCAACTCCTTCTCCCCTCCACTCTCCCTCGTCCCTTACTGCTTCTTTCCTTCCATGGCATGCCCTCCCAACCCTCACCTCCTCCTCCTCTTCTTTTCTCTCCTGCTCCCTTTCTGAAATCTCTCCTACCCCTCCCTTCCCTTCTTATTCTATTCTAATCTCCTCATCCTCCTCTCCTCCTCCCATCCTTCCCCTTCCCTCCCCTCTCCCTTCTCCCTCCCCTCCTCCCCTCCTCCCTTCTTCCCTCCCCTCCTCCCTCTCCTCCTTCTCCTCTCCCTACCCCTCCTCGCCCTCTTCTCCTCCTTCCTCCTTCTCCTCCCCTACCCTACTTCCCCCTCCTCTCCTTCTTCCTTCCCCCTTCTTTCCCTTGCCTCTTTCCTCCCCCCCTCCCGCCCTTCCCAGCTCTCCCTCTACCCTTCCTTCTACTTGAGCAGGGGAGGGGGGTAAGGAGGAGAAGGGGGGGAGGTAGGCAGATAATAATAATAATAATAAATAACGATATTAATAGCAATAGGAATGATGGCAAATGATGGACTAAACATCAGCAAGAACAATGATAATAATAATGATAATAATTCAATAATGAAAATTAAAATGATAACAATAATAGCAACAACAAAACAACGATAATACTGATAACAACAATAACAACAATGATAAAAATTAATAGTAATAACAATAGTAATGATAATGATAATAATAGATATAAAAAAAGCAATGATAATGATTATGATAAGTATAATGTTATAAGACCAACAATGATGTTCATAATAATAATGATTATATAATAAAAACAAATAAATTGAATAAAATATAATAATGATAATGATAACAGTGATAATAATGATTTTCATAATTATAAACAGTAAGTGGCTTACATACAATAATATAAAAAAACAAATAACAATGATAATAATAATAAGATACTAGAATTATGAAAATATAATTATAATGATAATTGAATGAATGATAAAATAACCCAAGTAATATTAGTAAAATGATAATGTAATGGTGATAATTATATTAATAATGATAATAAGGATACATCATTAATACAATAATAATGATGATGAAAAGAAAGGGTAATAATCATGAATGATGATGATGACAACAATCATATTGATAAGGATCATTATAAATAACAATCAAAATTATAATGATAATGATAATTCTTCTTGAGGTTTGTGTTGCAAATTACAGATGAATTACGTAAATATATACAGATTATCACTTTTTCTTTAGCTTTTTATTTACAGAACACCGATTATAAATATTTTTTCATCATCATTTATACACTTCATGTACGTCCCATATAACTGCCAACAGAATATTGACTAATCATTTATAACGAAACTCCACATAGACGCTTTCCTTCTCTCTCTCTCTCCTTTCCTTTTGTGGCTTCCATTATTTTCTATCACTTTATTTATTTTCAGATTCAGTATTAGTAAATGTAATGATGCCAGTAGCTATGTCAAGATTCCAATGAAGTGTAGGCCTGAAAGACATTTTCCGTGATATAAAGCTCTATCTAATTTGAAATCTCTTTTCAAATTGTTCTATAACCCCCCCCCCCCTTCTCAAGTAAATCCGTTAATAAAGCCTGTGTCATCAATTCCGGAATAAATTTGAGAGTAGATAAGGGTAGATAAGGGTAAATTTATTATTTTTATACTTACAAAATTCCAATTACACTGATCATAACTAAACGAAATATATTACTGACAGGTTAATATTTTCGCCTACTGATGACTTTGCGTCAATTCCCATACCCTTCATGGCGTGTAAAACTGTTATTACTGTAATCACGATCATTAAAAATTCATCTTTGGTATTTTTTCTAATATTTCCGCAAAACGGATCGAGATGATTTTGGCATCGCTGGATTCCTCTCACTCTCTAGTTTCCAAATATATAGAAATCATTGCGTGGAAACATGAATCACTATGAGTCACTACATTTGCTTGATAATAATAATAATGATGATAATGATAATAAATATGATAATAATAATGATAATGATGATGATGATGGTGATGATGATGATGGTGATGATGATGATGATGATGATGATGATGATGAAGAATAACAATAATAATGATAACAGCAATAATATATATATTATATATATATATATATATATATTTTATATA
>NW_020868980.1:154426-156926 GCF_003789085.1 Penaeus vannamei
CCTTTTGTGGCTTCCATGTTTTTATCATTTTGTCATTTCATTTGCAGATTCAGTTATCATTAATGTAACGATGCCAAAGTGTAAAAATTCCAATGATTCCTAAAAAGATTTATTTCCTCATGATATCCTGTAGAGCACAATTTATTTTGAAATCTCATTTTCAAATTGCTCCCCCCCACAAAAATAAATAAAAAATGAATAAATGAAAACAAAAATCACTATTAACAAAGTTTGTGACATCAATTCCGGGACAGATTTGAGAGTAGATAAGGGTAGATAGAAAGTGTGGATAGATCATTCAAGTAAAGAAACGAATGTAAACTATCCAGTATTTGACACGGAGATGTGTTCTTTTTTGACATTTATATAAATCTCGATCCATATATATATTTTACAATTACTCACTTTTTTTTATAAGGTATTTGTTTGACATTTCTATTATATGGGAAAAGGAAAACTTCGTTATTATTACTATTTGAAAATTTTAAGTAAATTAATAAATAACAAGTAAAGAATTACTGACATATTAATATTTTTATCTACTGACGACTTTACGTCGATTTCCATACTCCTCATAATATTAATAATAATAATAATAATAATAAACACAGCAACAATAACAACAACAACAACAATGAAAATGATAATAAAAACAGTAACGAAAGTAATAGCAATAACAATAATAATCATGGTGATAATAAGAAAATGATAATGATACCAAGAATAACATGAATGGCAATAGTGTTGAATATCAAATAATGATAATAATAATAAATGATAATAATAATAATAATAATAATAATGATAACAATAATGATGATAATAATAAGAACGATAATAATAGCATAAAAACAGTGATGATGATAATAAGAAAATAATGAAAAAATGATAATTACAAAAACAATATATATAATAATATGATGATGATGTAGATGGAGATGGTAGTAATAGTTGTAGCAATAATCATAACAATGATAACAATGAAAGTACTACTAATAATTATGATAATAATAACAACGACAAGAATGATAACGATGAAAAGAAAGATAATCATAATGTTAATAGTAACAATTATAATGAAAATTACAATAACATCAATAATAACAATAATGATAATTCTTTGGAGGTTTGTTGCCAAATTACTAGTACAGGGTGCTTAACGTAAATATATACAGATCATCATTTTTCTTTTAATTGTTTGTTTCAGAGCCCGACATATATATTCATTTATCGTCATTTGTTTCTTATACCCTTCATATACATCGCTATAACTACCGACGGAATGCTGATAAATCATTTATAACGAAACTCGACATAAACGTGTCCTTCTATCTTCTATGTTTTCTATCACGTATGTATATATATATTTTTTTTCACTTACTTTTATTCACAAGACATTTACATTTGGTCACCTCTATAATATTATAACAAGAAAAGAATACTATAATTGTTATTACTACTCTTTATTTCATTTGAAAATTTTGAAGGTTTGTTTTTAACTAATTACATTACTGTTGATAGATTTATATATTTATCTACTGATGACTTTGCGTCGATTCCTATACCCTTCATGGTGTGAGAACTGTTACTATTGTTATTACGATGATTAAAAACCTTTGTATCTTTGGATTTTTTTTTATATTTCCGCAAAACCGGATCGTGGTGATATCGCTAGATATTCTCTAGTTTCCAAATATATAAAACAAATATTGAAACATGAATCAGTCACTACATTGTCTGATAATAATAATAATTATGATAATGGTAGTAATGATAATAATAATAATAATAATAATGTTAATGATGATGATAATGATAATAATAATTAACAATAATAATAATAATAATAATAATAATAATATAATAATAATAATAATAATAATAATAATAATAATAATAATAATAATAAATACAAAACAGCAAACAGCAACAGCAACAACAAAGATGATGATAATAATAATAATAACAATAATAATAATAAAAATAATAATAATGATAATGACAGTAATAGCAATAAGAACAATAATCATGATGATATTAAGAAAATGATAATGATAACAACAATGATAATGATAACAACAATGATAATATTAATTACAATAATGTTGAATATCAATAATAACAATAGTAATAGTAATAATAATAATGGTAATACTAATAATAATGATAATACTGATAATAATAATAATAATACTGATAATAATAAAAATGATAATGATATTAAAAAGACAACAACAAAATAATAATAACAATAATAATAGCAATTATAATAATAATGGCAATGATAATAACAACAACAACAATAACAATAATAATAACAACAATGATAATGTTAATAAAAGTGGCCAGTTATGAAAGACAGAAAAGAGAGGGGAATAAAGCAATAAAGGATGGGAAGGGAAGACAGGAGCTAACAAAGAATCCCTGATAAGTCGTAGATGTACAGGGAAGTGATACGAAGCGAGAGACGGAGACAGGCAGATAGAGACAGGCAGAGAGA
>NW_020868980.1:161926-170136 GCF_003789085.1 Penaeus vannamei
ATTGCCGTTAATTTGATACGCTGCTATAACGATCATACGTTTAATTCCTGTTCGATATGACATTTTGTATCGGATTTTGTCAAAATTCAAGGATCTTGAAACTCGTATCGAACAGAGAATAAGAAAAAGTTCTGTTTAGTCCGTACGAATGAAATACTAAATTATCAAAGGAGATAAATAATAAAAACGAAAAGGAAAGAAAAGAGAAAAATGACAAAATAAAACTATAAGACAAAAAGGTTGTGACGTGTCGGTAAGGTTGTTTATTGATCAATGTTTTCCATAGTTTTCTCTGATAATTATCTTCGTTTTCGTCCCGGCTAATGACACCGCCACAACGGGTCTTTGAAGTGGTGTCACTCCCGTGCCTTTCGTGTTTGGTTATGTTTCTCCCCTTTCCTCTTCTCTCTTCTCCCCTCTTCTTCTGTTCTTCTTCCCCTTCTTCTCTTTTCCTCCTCCTCTCTCTTTCTACTGCTTTCTCTCTTCTTCGTCTCCTTCTCTTCCCCCTCCCCTCTTTCTTTCTCTTCTCCTCTTCCTCTCTTCTCCCCATTTCCCTGTCTTCTCTTTCCCCTCTTCCTCTCTCTTTTCCCTCCCCTCTCGACCGTCTCTCTATCTTCTCCCCTGTTCCCCTTCCCCTCCTATTTTTCTCTCCCCTCATCTTCCTCCCTTTTCACCTACTTCCCTCCCTCCCCCCCCACACACATTTCCCCCTTTGTAATTGGTGTCTTTCTATTTCCCTCTCATTTTTCTTCTTTCTCCTCTTCGCCCCTGTCCCCTGTACACCCCCCCCCCCCCCCCCCCGACGCGTGTTGTTAATATATCACGGACGCGTGTGTGGGCGAATAAGAGCCCCCCCCTCCCCCTCCCTCCCTCTCCCCCACCTCTGTTTTACCTTCCCTTCCCCCCTCTCTCTATTATTCTCTCTCCTTCCCCACCTCTCATTTTTCGTTGTTTTCCCTCCCCCTTTTCTCTCTTGCTTTCCCTCTCTTCCTTTTCTCCCTTCTCTTCCTCTCTCTCTCCTCTTTCTTCTCTCCCTTTTCCCCCATGTCCACTTCCCCTCTCACCAGAACTTCCCTCCCCTCCCTCCCACCCCCTCCTTATCCCTCCTCTCTCTACTCTTTTTCCCTTCCCCTCCTCTCTCTACCTTCCCTCCCCTCCCCCCACCCCCTTCCACCTCCTTCTAGCCATAGGAGCTTAGTGTTGGTCGGTAAAATGGAGAAAAAATTAGCTACATTTAGCCCTTAGACCGAAACCGCTAAACGGGGATCGAGCAGATGGCGCTATGGTGAGAGAGAGAGAGGGAGGGGGAGGGAGGGAGAGGGAGACAGGGAAGGAGGGAGGGATAAAGGGAAAGAGGGTGTGTGTAGGGATGTAGGGAGGGAAAGAGGAAAGGAGGGGGGTGTAGGGATGTAGGGAGGGAGAGAGGGAAGGAGGGGGAGAGGAAAGGAGGAAGAGAGGGAAGGAGGGAGAGAGAGAGAGAGAAAAGGGTGGAGGGAGAGATCGAGAGGAGAAAAGGAAAGAAAGAAAGAAAGGGAAGAAGGGTGGGAGTAAAATAGATAGATAGATAGAGAGAGAGAGACAGAAACATACATACATACATACATACAGACAGACAGACACAGAGAATACCAAAGGATCAGAGAGACTATAGGGCTTGCCATAGCGTGGGAAGGGCCGTTATAGCAGGCACGGCGCTGGATTAAGGCTAAGGCTTTAGGTTGTGCCAGCTGGATAGGGAAGGGGGGAGGGGGGGAGTGCTCAACCAGCTGAAGAGCCTCCGCAGATGAGGAGAAAAGTTCTTTCATTTGTGAGTGCTGAGTCCGAGGGTTTTTTTCGTCTATGATCAGCGACAGAGACTTGTATTGAACTTGTTATTGTTTTTATTGTTATTATTACTGTTATCGTTAATAGTATTATTGATATTATCATCATTATTTTTATTATGAGTATTGTTGTTGTTACCACTATTATCCTTATTATTATTATTATTTCTATTATTATCATTTCTATTATTATTATTTCTATTATCATTATTATCATTATTATTATTAATACTATTATTATTATTATTATTATTGTTATTTCTTTATTATTATCATCATCATTATTATTGCTGTTGTTATTATAATCATTATTATCATTATCATTATTATTACTATTATAATTATCATTATTATTGTTATTATTATTATTAACATTATTATTACTATTATCATTATTATTATCATTATTTTCATTATTATTAAAGCTGTCCTGTGAAATGCGCCGCACTTGTAGGTAAGAGGTTTATGAAATCTGAATCCGGATAGCGTGGGCAGAGGCTCACAAGCGGAAGACGGAGATGGCTAGAAAAGGAGATGATAGGATAGATAAAAAAAAAAAGAAAAATAGAACTACGTGATAATAATGTAATAATGATATGATAATAATAGTAATAATAATAATGAATAATAATGATAATAATAATGATAATAATGATAATAATGTAAGATAATAATAATAATAATAATAATAATAATGAATAATGATAATAATTAATAATGATGATAATAAGCATCTATGCTTGTAACACGTTTTTACATTTTTTTTACACATATTAGTGTATGTATTTATCATATAAGAATACCCCCCCCCCAAAAAAAAAAAAAAAAAAAAAAAATGTAAGTAGTAAGAACTGCCATCAGACCTGAGCAATAAAGATGGAATAACAACCAGATAAAGATAGAAAAATCAACCCTTTCGGAAATTCACTCACATAAAACATCCTTAAAAAAATAGTGAAGGTTATTACTCCTTCAACCAAGTGGAGGCAAACTGCAATATACATATTCTTTCGCTTTATTTTTCCCCCTTCTTTCTTGCCTAACTCTGAGAAGGGAAAAAAAGAGAAAGAGAGGGAGAGAGGAGGATGGAGGGGAGGAGGGAGGCAGGGAAAGAGAAGGGGAGGGAGGTGGAGGGAGGAAGGGAGGGAGGGAGGGTGGGAGAGAGAGAGAGAGAGAGAGAGAGAAGCAACAGATAGATAGATAGATAGATAGATAGATAGATAGATAGATAGATAGATAGATAGATAGATAGATAGATAGAGAGAGAGAGAGAGAGAGAGAGAGAAGCAGAAATCGTCATTAGAGATTTTCAACAGAATTCGAAATTCGAATTTTTCCGTTTTTCTTTCGGTTTTGAATCTGAGTAACGGACAAACAGTCTACTTATGGCGCTGTTGTACAGGTTAATGCATGATATGTTGCAGCTTCTCGTTTATAGTGTGTTGTGTGTGTGTTTGGTATGTGTGTGTGTGTTTTGTGTGTCTGTGTGTGTGTTTGTGTGTGTGTATATGCTTGTTGATTATTTTTTTCTTCTCTGCTTTTTTCTTTTCATATTTCTCCTACTCCTTTCGTATGTTTGGAATATAGTCTCGTTCTCTCTCGCTTTCTCCCTCTCTCCCTCCCTCTTTCTTCCCATCCCGAAACCTTCTCCTCTCTCAATCTCTCTCTCTCTTCTTCTTCTTCTTCTTATCTCCTTTTTTTTTATCTCGCTTCTTTTACTCCTCTTTACCTCATACACCCTCTCAAGATCCAGCAAAACGAAGCCTTTCGGACGCGTGGAAGCAAATTCTCCAGCGACGGTCTCGGACGCGATAAAAAAAAAAAAAAAAAAAAAAAAAAAAAAATGGCGGGATGAATTTTCCATTTTATCCATCTTGTACAGGTTATAGATGGAGAAGCGGCAGGTGGAGCGACAGTAATTGGTTGGGCAGTGGGTGGAAGAGCGTTAAATGGAGGATTTGTATACGGAGGGGAAGGAGGTGGATAGAGAAATAGAATGTGGAGGAACTATAGGTGGAGGAGCGGTAGGTAGAGTGTCAGTAGATGGAGTAGATGAGTAGGAGAGAACGTGAAGTTGTAAGTGGAGTAGGAGGAGGGACAGCAATGTGGAGAAGGAACAGCGGCAGCGATTGGAGGAACAGAAAATAACGGAAATAAGTTACAAGTAGAAGAAGTATAAGCGAAGGAACCAGCAGACCGGGAGGAACAGTATAAGTGTTTGAATCCTGTACGAAGGGGGTTCAGATCCACCGAGAGGGGTGCTAACGACTGTCATATGTTCGGTTGTTAGTGAACAGAAGTATGGTTATGGATCCTGCTGTTACGGGCAGGGAGGGGGGGGGGAGCGGGAGAAGGAAGGGTGGAATTCACACGTAATTCCACTTTATGGAGGTGGGCGAGGGGGAGGATGATGAGGAGGAGGAAGACGAAGAAGAAGAGGAGGAGGAGAAGGAGAAGTTGGAGGATGATGAGGAGGAGAGAAGTTTGAGGAGGAGGAGGAGGAGGTGGGACAAGGGGGAGGAGGAGGAGGTGGACGAGGGGGAGGAGAGGAGGTGGACGAGGGGGAGGAGGAGGAGGTTGGACGAGGTGGACGAGAGAGGAGAGAGGACGAAGGGGGGAGGAGGAGGAGGTTGAGGAGGACGGAGTACGAGGGGGAGGAGGAAGAGGAGGTGACGAGGGGGGAGGAGGAGAAGGAGGAGGGGACGAGGAGGAGGAGGTGGACGAAAGAGGAGGGGATGAGGAACGAGGTGAGGAGGTGGACGAGGGGAGGAGTGGACGAGGGGAGGAGGAGTGGACGAGGAGGTGGACGAGGAGGAGGTAGGAGAGTGGACGAGGGGGAGGAGGAGGTGGACGAGGGGGAGGAGGAGGCGAGGTGGACGAGGGGGAGGAGGACGAGACGAGGAGGTGGAGGGAGGAGGAGGAGGAAGGAGGTGGAGAGGACGAGGGGAGAGAGGAGGAGGTGGACGAGGGGAGGAGGAGGGACGAGGGGGAGAGGAGGAGGTGGACGAGGGGAGGAGGGAGGAGGAGTGGACGAGGGGGGAGGGAGGAGGTGGAAGACAAATTTCCCGTGAATGCCCGCTGGTGGAGGAGCATTTGCAGATCTCTGAAAGCAAGATAATGCAAAATTAATTTTCGCAAATTGAGTGGAGTCCAATTGCAATCATGTCGATGATGGGGCGTTCAATTTTGCAAGAATTTTCCCTTGCAAATGGGGCATAATTTCCTCCAAACGGGTTTATTTTGTGTCGTTCTCTCTCCGTTCGGAAATTATGGTGATATTACAGTAGGGTTTATGTACGTTGGGCGAAACTTCTGTAATACGCATTAATACTTACACAGTTTTATTACTTTTGTCTTTCTCTGCTTCTCTTTGTCCCTTTTTTATTATTCATGCTCTCCTTCTCTTTTTTTTTGTGTTATTCTCTTCCTTTTTGTTTCTTTTTGTGTTTACCTACCAGTCTCATTCACTTTACCCTTTTTTTTTTCTTCTCTTTCTCATCTCCTCCCTTTCTTCATCTCTCTCCCTCTCCCTAAGTTCCTCCCTTCCCTCTCCCTATATCCTTTCTACTTCTCTCTTATTCACTCTCTCCATCTACCCCTTTTTTTGTATTATGCTCTCCCTTCCTTTTTGTATCTCTGTGTTCACCTCCCAATCCCATCCATTTTTTAATCTTTATCTCTCTCCCTTTCTCCTCTCCTCCCTTTCTCCACCTCTCTCCCTCTCTCTCGCTTCCTCCTCTTCCCTCCCGCTATTCTCTCTTCCCTCTCCCTTCCTCCCTCCCCTCTCCCTCCCTCCCCTCCGCCCCCTCCCAAGGACTTGAAAACAGAAACCTAAAATGGCTTTTGTATACCTGTTGTCCCTAATGAAAAAAGGATCTATTGTATGCTGAATCTTTACAGGCCGCCATCTTGTCCGAGACAGGGATTGTGCTGTAAGAGGGGGGGGAGGAGGAAGAGGGGAGGGAAGGGAAGGTTGAGGGGAGGGGGAAGGGGAAGGCGAGAGAAAGGAGGAGGGGGAGGGAGGAGGAGGAGGAAGCGGGGAGGGAAGGGAGGGAGAAGGCAAGGGGAAGGGGGAAGAGGAAGGAGGAAGGGGAGGGGGGAGGGGGAAGGGGAAAGGGAAGGTAAGAAGGGGGAGGGAGGAAGAAGAGGAAGGGGAAGGGGAAGGGCGGGAGGCGGCGAGGGGACGAGGGCGAAAGGGCAAGGTGCAAGGTTGGAGGCGAGAAGGGGATGGTCGGGACGAGCGCAAGGGGAAGGGAGGGATGGAGGGTGGTAGGGGGGGGGAAGGGCCGGCGCTGAGGGAGAGGAGGAGGATGTCGGGATCGGCCTTGGAACATGTTACTTATGCCTGGGAAAGGGACGATCAGGGGGCTGGGGATACCGGAGAGGGGGTTGGAGCGATCGGTGCAGATGTCGGGAAGCAGGAGGAGTCGAGTGTGAGACCTTGAAGAGTGAGGAGAGGAGAGGTGGGAAGAGGAATAGGAGGCAGGATAGAATGGATGGGGAGGCTAGGCAATGTGTGGGAGAAGGAAGGAGGGGGAAGATGAAGAGCGACGAGGTGGGGAGGGGAAATTTGAAAGGGAGATGGGGAAGGAGAGGGGAAGGGTATGTGGCTGATGAGAGGCAAGGTAACGCGATTAAGGCTGGACTAGTCCAGGTCGCAATAGATCGGTGGGGGGGGGGAAAAGCATGGCCCTGGAGTGGGCTGGTGGGAGAAGCGCGGGGATGGTGGGAAGGGGGAGGTATGAGGACGAGGAGGGGGAAAAGGGAACCAGTGCTCTACAGCGTGTCATACGGGTGGGAGGGGGAAGGGGCTAGTCAGGGAAGGACGTGCTGACTGAGGCAAAAAGGGTTGGTCTGGGAGGAGGAGAAGGGGGAGGAAAGTTGAGGGGAAAGGGGAAGGAGGAGGAGGGTTAGAGGAAAGACGTGAAAATCGAGGAGATAAGTTGGAAGAAAAAAAAGGGGAGGGGCGAGGGGAAGAGGTATATGAATCTCAGATCAAACGTCATGCAAAATTACTGAGTAATAGTAGATAGATAGGTCAAATAGATAGATAGATGAATAAAATATAAATAGATAGATAGGAAGATTATAGATACATTAAATATAAATAGATAGATTAGAGATAATAGATAGAAAATACTAAGAGACAGGATGAGTTGAGTTAGAGAGAGAGTGAGATAGGGAGAGGGAGAGAGAGAGAGAGAGAGGGAGAGAGAGAGAGAGAGAGAGAGAGAGAGAGAGAGGGGGAGGAGAGAAGAGAGAATGAGAGAGTCTTCGAGAGAAGAGAGATCGGAGGAGAGAGACGCTGGATATTTCGGAGGGACAGGAGAGAGGGAAGATTCCGTCTGTGTAGCAAACGGAGAAGCGCAGAAGAGAGCCGAGAAGAGAGGAAGAGAAGAGAGGAGAGCGAGAGAGAGAGACTGAGAGAAGACAGACAGACATGACACAGAGAGAGAGAGAAAGAAAAGATACGAGAGAGAGGAAAGAGAAGAGAGAGAGAGAGAGAGAGGAGAGAGAGAGAGAGAGAGAGAGAGAGAGAGAGAGAGAGAGAGAGAGAGAGAGAGAGAGAGAGAGAGAGAGAGTTGAGAAGAGAGAGAGAGAGAGAGAGAGAGAGAGAGAGAGAGAGAGAGAGAGACTAGAGAGAGAGAGAGAGAGAGAGAGAGAGAGAGAGAGAGAGAGAGAGAGAGAGAGAGAGAGAGAGAGAGAGAGAGAGAGAGAGAGAGAGAGAGAGATTAGCTGATGCAAGGGATATATCTCTCGCCTTTAATATAATCTCCTCTCCCGGTCTCCCTCTCTCCAACCTCCTCCCCCCCCACTTCTCTCTCTTTTCCTCTTCCCTGCTCTGTTTCTCCCTTTTCTTCTCGTAGTCTTCCTCCCTTCCTTCTCCTCCCCCCCCCTTTCTCTCTCTCATTACTATCTTTTCCCCTTCCCGTCCCTACCCTCCCCTCACCTCCCCCCCCTCTCTCTCTCTCTCTTCTCTCTCTCTCTCTCCTCTCTCTCTCTCTCTCTCTCTCTCTCTCTCTCTCTCTCTCTCTCTCTCTCTCTCTCTCTCCCCTTCCTCCCCTTCCGACCCATCACTCTCTCTCCCCTTTCCTCACTCCCCTCTCTCTCTTCCCTCCTCTCCCCTCTCGCCTTCACCGCCAGCCATAAGCATAGGCCTGTGCCATATTTCTCGCCGCAGTGTGCCACGTAGAATTATGTGCACCAGGTAGATTGAGGCACTAATGGCACCCTCGGGCAAGATAGTTTATCCTTCTCTCTGTCTATCGTTATCTTTCTTTTATCTCTCGATTTCTCTCTCTATTCATCTGTCAGTCTCCTCTCTCCTACTTCTATTTTCTATTTGTCTGTCTCTCTCTCTATCTATATGTCCCTCTTTCTCACTCT
>NW_020868980.1:173377-185812 GCF_003789085.1 Penaeus vannamei
GTTGTTAGTTGGTTAGGTTGGTTGGGTTGGGTTGGTTGGGAGGGTTTGGTTGGGTTCGGTAGTAAGAGAGAAGAAGAGAGTAAGTGGAGCAGGTGAGAGAAGGAGGAGAGGTGAGTTGAGAGGAGGTGAGGTGACTAGAGAGAGAGGTAAGTAAGTAAGGACCCTAGCACGCCACCACCAAACTCCTCACCAATCCGGAGCCGGAGTCCCTAGCACGCCACTTACCACCATCCCACCAGGTAAGAGAGGTAAGGAAAGGTAGGTTGAGAGGTAAGGTAAGTGGAGCAGGTGAGACAAGGAGGAGAGGTGAGTTGAGAGGAGGTGAGGTGAGCTGAGAGGAGAGGTAAGTAAGTAAGGACCCTAGCACGCCACCCACCAACACTCCTCACCACCCGGACCGAGTCCCTAGCACGCCACTTACCACCACTCCCCACCAGGTAAGAGAGGTAAGGAAAGGTGTTGAAGGTGAGGTAAGGAGCAGGTGAGACAAGGAGGAGAGGTGAGTTGAGAGGAGGTGAGGTGAGCTGAGAGGAGAGGTAAGTAAGTAAGGACCCTAGCACGCCACCCACCAACACTCCTCACCAATCCGGAGCCGGAGTCCCTAGCACGCCACTTACCACCACTCCCCACCAGTAAGAGGTAAGGAAAGGTGAGTTGAGAGGTAAGGTAAGTGGAGCAGGTGAACAGGAGGAGGTGTTGAGAGAGTGAGGTGAGCTGAGAGGAGAGGTAAGTAAGTAAGGACCCTAGCACGCCACCCACCAACACTCCTCACCAATCCGGAGCCGGAGTCCCTAGCACGCCACTTACCACCACTCCCCACCAGGTAAGAGAGGTAAGGAAAGGTAGGTTGAGAGGTAAGGTAAGTGGAGCAGGTGAGACAAGGAGGAGAGGTGAGTTGAGAGGAGGTGAGCTGAGAGGAGAGGTAAGGTAAGTAAGGACCCTAGCACGCCACCCACCAACACTCCTCACCAATCCGGAGCCGGAGTCCCTAGCACGCCACTTACCACCACTCCCCACCAACCCTGAGGGAGAGAAGAAGTAGAAGGTAGTGAGGTAAGGAGTGGAGCAGGTGAGACCAGGTGAGTTGAGAGGAGGTGAGGTAGCCAAGTAAGTAAGGGCAACGTCCCTAGCACGCCACTTACTACCACTCCCACTTCGCTTCACGGTGATGGATACGTGGGGGGTGTGTGCACAGGACACATGTATCCATCACCCCACAGGACGGTGTGATACGTGGGGGGGGGGTGGTGCACAGGACACATATCACCCCACAGTGACGGTGATGGATACGTGGGGGGTGCACAGGAACATGTATCCATCACCCACAGCGGT
The DNA here is from genome assembly GCF_003789085.1 of Penaeus vannamei. Lineage (NCBI taxonomy): Eukaryota > Metazoa > Arthropoda > Malacostraca > Decapoda > Penaeidae > Penaeus > Penaeus vannamei. The sequence goes on from NW_020868980.1 coordinate 174,710, forward strand.
GATGGATACGTGGGGGGGGGTGCACAGGACACATGTATCCATCACCCCCACAGGACGGTGATGGATACGTGGGGGGGGGGGTGCACAGGACACATGTATCCATCACCCCACAGGACGGTGATGGATACGTGGGGGGGGTGCACAGGACACATGTATCCATCACCCCACAGGACGGTGAGGGATACGTGGGGGGGTGTGTGCACAGGACACATGTATCCATCACCCCCACAGACGTGGATGGATACGTGGGGGTGTGTGTGCACAGGACACATGTATCCATCACCCCCACAGGACGGTGATGGATACGTGGGGGGGGGGGGTGCACAGGACACATGTATCCATCACCCCCACAGGACGGGTGGATACGTGGGGGGGGTTGCACAGGACACATGTATCCATCACCCCCACAGGACGGTGATGGATACGTGGGGGGGCACAGGACACATGTATCCATCACCCACAGGACGGTGATGATACGTGGGGGGGGGGGTGCACAGGACACATGTATCCATCACCCCCACAGGACGGTGATGGATACGGGGGGGTGGTGCAAGGACACAGTATCCATGGTGATGGATACAGGCACAGGACACATGTATCCATCACCCCCACAGGACGGTGATGGATACGTGGGGGTGGGGCACAGGACACATGTATCCATCACCCCACAGGACGGTGAGGGATATGCACAGGACACATGTATCCATCACCCCCACAGGACGGTGATGGATACGTGGGGGTGCACAGGACACATGTATCCATCACCCCACAGGACGGTGATGGATACGTGGGGGGGGCACAGGACACATGTATCCATCACCCCCACAGACGGTGATGGATACGTGGGGGGGGTGCACAGGACACATGTATCCATCACCCCCACAGGACGGTGAGGATACGTGGGGGGGGGGCACAGGACACATGTATCCATCACCCCCCACAGGACGGTGATGGATACGTGGGGGGGGGCCACAGGACACATGTATCCATCACCCCCACAGGACGGTGAGGGATACGTGGGGGGCACAGGACACATGTATCCATCACCCCACAGGACGGTGATGGATACGGGGGGGGGCACAGGACACATGTATCCATCACCCCACAGGTACTGCACAGGACACATGTATCCATCACCCCCACAGGACGGTGAGGGATACGTGGGGGGCACAGGACACATGTATCCATCACCCCACAGGACGGTGATGGATACGTGGGGGGGGGGGCACAGGACACATGTATCCATCACCCCCACAGGACGGTGATGGTACGTGGGGGGGGGCACAGGACACATGTATCCATCACCCCACAGGACCATCATGTATCCATCACCCCCACAGGACGGTGATGGATACGTGGGGGGGGGCGACACATGTATCCATCACCCCCACAGGACGGTGAGGATACGGGGGGGGCACAGGACACATGTATCCATCACCCCACAGGACGGTGATGGATACGGGGGGGGGGGGGGCACAGGACACATGTATCCATCACCCCACAGGACGGTGATGGATACGTGGGGGGCAGCACAGGACACATGTATCCATCACCCCCACAGGACGGTGATGGATACGTGGGGGGCACAGGACACATGTATCCATCACCCCCACAGGACGGTGAGGATACGTGGGGCACAGATGTATCCATCACCCCCACAGGACGGTGATGGATACGTGGGGGTGCACAGGACACATGTATCCATCACCCCCACAGGACGGTGATGGATACGTGGGGGGGGGGCACAGGACACATGTATCCATCACCCCCACAGGACGGTGATGGATACGTGGGGGGGGCACAGGACACATGTATCCATCACCCCCCAGGACGGTGATGGATACGTGGGGGGGGGGGGCACAGGACACATGTATCCATCACCCCACAGGACGGTGATGGATACGGGGGGGGGGTGCACAGGACACATGTATCCATCACCCCCACAGGACGGTGATGGATACGTGGGGGCACAGGACACATGTATCCATCACCCCCACAGGAGGTGATGGATACGTGGGGGGGTGCACAGGACACATGTATCCATCACCCCCACAGGACGGTGATGGATACGGGGCACAGGACACATGTATCCATCACCCCCACAGGACGGTGAGGGATACGTGGGGGGCACAGGACACATGTATCCATCACCCCCACAGGACGGTGAGGGATACGTGGGGGCACAGGACACATGTATCCATCACCCCCACAGGACGGTGATGGATACGTGGGGGCACAGGACACATGTATCCATCACCCCCACAGGACGGTGATGGATACGTGGGGCACAGGACACATGTATCCATCACCCCCACAGGACGGTGAGGGATACGTGGGGGCACAGGACACATGTATCCATCACCCCCACAGGACGGTGATGGATACGTGGGGGCACAGGACACATGTATCCATCACCCCCACAGGACGGTGATGGATACGTGGGGGGCACAGGACACATGTATCCATCACCCCCACAGGACGGTGAGGATACGTGGGGGCACAGGACACATGTATCCATCACCCCCACAGGATGGATACGTCAGGACACATGTATCCATCACCCCACAGGACGGTGAGGGATACGTGGGGGGCACAGGACACACATGTATCCATCACCCCCCACAGGACGGTGAGGGATACGTGGGGGGCACAGGACACATGTATCCATCACCCCCACAGGACGGTGAGGGATACGTGGGGGCACAGGACACATGTATCCATCACCCCACAGGACGGGGATACGTGGGGGCACAGGACACATGTATCCATCACCCCCACAGGACGGTGAGGGATACGTGGGGGGCACAGGACACATGTATCCATCACCCCCACAGGACGGTGATGGATACGTGGGGGCACAGGACACATGTATCCATCACCCCCACAGGACGGTGAGGGATACGTGGGGGGCACAGGACACATGTATCCATCACCCCCACAGGACGGTGAGGATACGTGGGGGGCACAGGACACATGTATCCATCACCCCACAGGACGGTGAGGGATACGTGGGGGGCACAGGACACATGTATCCATCACCCCCACAGGACGGTGAGGGATACGTGGGGGGGCACAGGACACATGTATCCATCACCCCCACAGGACGGTGAGGGATACGTGGGGGCACAGGACACATGTATCCATCACCCCCACAGGACGGTGAGGGATACGTGGGGGGCACAGGACACATGTATCCATCACCCCCACAGGACGGTGAGGGATACGGGGGGGCACAGGACACATGTATCCATCACCCCACAGGACGGTGAGGGATACGTGGGGGCACAGGACACATGTATCCATCACCCCCACAGGACGGTGAGGGATACGTGGGGGGCACAGGACACATGTATCCATCACCCCCACAGGACGGTGAGGATACGTGGGGGGCACAGGACACATGTATCCATCACCCCCACAGGACGGTAATGGATACGTGGGGGCACAGGACACATGTATCCATCACCCCCACAGGACGGTGAGGGATACGTGGGGGCACAGGACACATGTATCCATCACCCCCACAGGACGGTGAGGGATACGTGGGGGCACAGGACACATGTATCCATCACCCCCACAGGACGGTGATGGATACGGGGGGCACAGGACACATGTATCCATCACCCCCACAGACGGTGAGGGATACGTGGGGGGCACAGGACACATGTATCCATCACCCCCACAGGACGGGGATACGTGGGGGCAGGACACATGTATCCATCACCCCACAGGACGGTGAGGGATACGTGGGGGGCGCAGGACACATGTATCCATCACCCCCACAGGACGGTGATGGATACGTGGGGGGCACAGGACACATGTATCCATCACCCCCACAGGACGGTGAGGGATACGTGGGGGGCACAGGACACATGTATCCATCACCCCCACAGGACGGTGGGATACGTGGGGGGCACAGGACACATGTATCCATCACCCCACAGGACAGGATACGTGGCACAGGACACATGTATCCATCACCCCCACAGGACGGTGAGGGATACGTGGGGGGCACAGGACACATGTATCCATCACCCCCACAGGACGGTGAGGGATACGTGGGGGCACAGGACACATGTATCCATCACCCCACAGGACGGTGATGGATACGTGGGGGGCACAGGACACATGTATCCATCACCCCCACAGGACGGTGAGGGATACGTGGGGGGCACAGGACACATGTATCCATCACCCCCACAGGACGGTGAGGGATACGTGGGGGGCACAGACACATGTATCCATCACCCCACAGGACGGTGAGGGATACGTGGGGGGCACAGGACACATGTATCCATCACCCCACAGGACGGTGATGGATACGTGGGGCACAGGACACATGTATCCATCACCCCCACAGGACGGGGGATACGTCACATGTATCCATCACCCCCACAGGACGGTGAGGGATACGTGGGGGCACAGACACATGTATCCATCACCCCCACAGGACGGTGAGGATACGTGGGGGGCACAGGACACATGTATCCATCACCCCCACAGGACGGAGGGATACGTGGGGGGCACAGGACACATGTATCCATCACCCCCACAGGACGGTGAGGGATACGTGGGGGCACAGGACACATGTATCCATCACCCCACAGGACGGTGAGGGATACGTGGGGGGCACAGGACACATGTATCCATCACCCCCACAGGACGGTGAGGGATACGTGGGGGCACAGGACACATGTATCCATCACCCCCACAGGACGGAGAGGGATACGTGGGGGGCGCAGGACACATGTATCCATCACCCCCACAGGACGATACGTGGGGGCACAGGACACATGTATCCATCACCCCACAGGACGGTGAGGGATACGTGTGGGGGCACAGGACACATGTATCCATCACCCCAACAGGACGGTGAGGGATACGTGGGGGCACAGGACACATGTATCCATCACCCCCACAGGACGGTGAGGGATACGTGGGGGGCACAGGACACATGTATCCATCACCCCACAGGACGGTGAGGGATACGTGGGGGGCACAGGACACATGTATCCATCACCCCCACAGGACGGAGAGGGATACGTGGGGGGCGCAGGACACATGTATCCATCACCCCCACAGGACGGTAATGGATACGTGGGCACAGGACACATGTATCCATCACCCACAGACGTGAGGGATACGTGGGGGGCACAGGACACATGTATCCATCACCCCAACAGGACGGTGATGGATACGTGGGGGCACAGGACACATGTATCCATCACCCCCACAGGACGGTGAGGGATACGTGGGGGGCACAGGACACATAGACCGAGGAATCTGATAATAGTAATTAAATAGTAATCAATATTAATTAATAATTAATAATAATAATTTATAGTGATGAAAATAATAATAACAATAATAATAATGACAAACTGATAGTAATTATGATTGATTTATTAATAATGTAATAATAACAATGATAAAAAATTATAATATAAATAATAATAACGATAATAATAGTAATAATGATAATGGCAATAATAATGATGATAATAATGATAATAATAGTAAAATACAATAATAACAATAATAATAACCCGCCGATAATAATAACAGATTAACTAAATTAAATTATATAAATAAAACAAAATATATAAATCAATAAATGAAATAAAAAAACGATGATGATAATCATAACAATAATATATAATAATGAACANCAGGACGGTGATGGGATACGTGGGGGGCACAGGACACATAGACGCTTCACTGGTGAGGTAGATGGATCGTGGGGTGGCGCAAGGACACATGTAATCCCTCACCCCACTAGGACGGTGAGGATACGTGAGGCGGCACAGGAACATGTATTCCATTCACCCCATCAGGACGGTTGAGGATACGTGGAGGGGCACAGGACACATGTACTCCATCACCCCCACAGGACGGTAATGGATTGGGGGGCACAGGACACATGTATCCATCACCCCACAGGACGGTGAGGGATTACGTGGGGGGCACAGGACACATGTATCCATCACCCCCAAGGACGGTGAGTGCATACGTGGGGGGGGCACAGGACACATGTATCCATCACCCCACAGGACGGTGATGGATACGTGGGGGGGGCCAGGACACATGTATCCATGCACCCACAGGACGGGTGAGGGATACGTGGGTGCACAGGGACACATGTATCCATCACCCCACAGGACGAGGGACGGGGGACAGGAAATGTTCCAGGACGGGGTATGGATACTGTGGGGGCAAGGTGACACAGTGTATCCATCACCCCACAGGACGGTGAGGGATATGTGGGGACACAGGACATCATGTATCCATCACCCACAGGACGGTGAGGGATGGGGGGGACAGTGTTATCATCACCCACAGGACGGTGATAGAGTGGGGGCACAGGACACACGTATCCATCACCCCCACAGGACGGTGATAGATACGTGGGGGGCACAGGACACATGTATCCATCACCCCCACAGGACGGTGACGAGGACGGGACGGTGAGGGATATATGGGGGGCACAGGACACATAGACCGCTTCACGGAACGGGTGATGGATACGTGGGGGACACAGGACACATGTATCCATCACCCCCATAGGACGGTGAGGGATACGTGGGGGGCACAGGACACATGTATCCATCACCCCCACAGGACTGGTGAGGGATACGTGGGGGGAGGACACATGTATCATCACCCCACAGGACGGTGGAGGATACGTGGGGCACAGGGACACATGTATCCTCATCACCACACTGGACGGTGAGGGATACGGGGGGCACAGGACCATCAAGGAACGGTGGGGGGCACAGGACACATGTATCCATCACCCCCACGGACGGTGAGGATACGTGGGGGCACAGGACACATGTATCCATCACCCCACTGACGGTGATGGATACGTGGGGGGCACAGGACACATGTATCCATCACCCCCACAGGACGGTGAGGATACGGGGGGGACAGGACACATGTATCCATCACCCCACAGGACGGTGAGGATACGTGGGGGGGCACAGGACACATGTATCCATCACCCCCACAGGACGGTAATGGATACGTGGGGGGCACAGGACACATGTATCCATCACCCAACAGAACGGTGAGTGGATTCATGGGGGTCACAGGACAGCATGTATCCATACCCAACGGAGGGTGGTAATGGATACGTGAGGGGCACAGGACACATGTATCCATCACCCACAGAGGTGAGGGATTACGTGGGGGGGGCACAGGACACATGTAATAACCTCACATCGTGGGGGGCACAGGACACATGTATCCATCACCCCACGGAGGTGAGGGATACGTGGGGGGCACAGGACACATGTATCCATCACCCCCACAGGACGGTAATGGATACGTAGGGGGCGCAGGACACATGTATCCATCACCCCCACAGGACGGTGAGGGATACGTGGGGGCCGCAGGACACATGTATCCATCACCCCACAAGACGGTGATGGATACGTGGGGGGCACAGGACACATGTATCCATCACCCCCACTGGACGGTGAGGGATACGTGGGGGGCACAGGACACATGTATCCATCACCCCCAGGACGGTGGATACGTGAGGGCCATGTTGGGAGGGTGGGGGGCACAGGACACATGTATCCATCACCCACAGGACGGGAGGGATACGTGGGGGGGCACAGGACACATGTATCCATCACCCCCACAGGACGGTGAGGGATACGTGGGGGGGACACATGTATCCATCACCCCACAGGACTGAGGGATACGTGGGGGGGCACAGACACATGTATCCATCACCCCCACAGGACGGTGAGGGATACGTGGGGGGGCACAGACACATGTATCCTCACCCCACTGGACGGTGAGGATACGTGGGGGTGGGAGGGGCAGGGCAGGACACATGTATCCATCACCCCACAGGACGGTGAGGGATACGTGGGGGGCACAGGACACATGTATCCATCACCCCCACGGACGGTGAGGGATACGTGGGGGGCAGGACACATGTATCCATCACCCCACAGGACGGTGAGGGATACGTGGGGGGCACAGGACACATGTATCCATCACCCCCACAGGACGGTGAGGGATACGTGGGGGGGGGGACAGGACACATGTATCCATCACCCCCACAGGACGGTGAGGGATACGTGGGGGGCACAGGACACATGTATCCATCACCCCCACAGGACGGTGAGGATACGTGGGGGGGCACAGGACACATGTATCCATCACCCCCTGAGGACGGAGAGGATACGTGGGGGGCAGGACACATTATCCATCACCCCCACAGGACGGTGAGGATACGTGGGGGGGGCACAGGACACATGTATCCATCACCCCCACAGGACGGTGAGGGATACGTGGGGGCACAGGACACATGTATCCATCACCCCACAGGACGGTGAGGGATACGTGGGGGGCACAGGACACATGTATCCATCACCCCACAGGACGGTGAGGGATACGTGGGGGCACAGGACACATGTATCCATCACCCCCACAGGACGGTGAGGGATACGTGGGACAGGACACATGTATCCATCACCCCCCACAGGACGGTGAGGGATACGTGGGGGGCACAGGACACATGTATCCATCACCCCCACAGACGGTGATGGATACGTGGGGGGGGCACAGGACACATGTATCCATCACCCCCACAGGACGGTGAGGGATACGTGGGGGGCACAGGACACATGTATCCATCACCCCACAGGACGGTGAGGGATACGTGGGGGGGGGGGGCACAGGACACATGTATCCATCACCCCACAGGACGGTGAGGGATACGTGGGGGGGGATAGGCACAGGACACATGTATCCATCACCCCCACAGGACGGTGAGGATACGTGGGGGGGGGCACAGGACACATGTATCATCACCCCCACAGGACCGTGGGGGGGGGGGCACAGGACACATGTATCCATCACCCCCACAGGACGGTGAGGGATACGTGGGGGGGGCACAGGACACATGTATCCATCACCCCACTGGACGGTGAGGGATACGTGGGGGGGGGGCACAGGACCATGTATCCATCACCCACAGGACGGTGAGGGATACGTGGGGGGGGCACAGGACACATGTATCCATCACCCCCACAGGACGGTGAGGGATACGTGGGGGGGGGACACATGGGGACGGTGAGGGATACGTGGGGGGGGGGCACAGGACACATGTATCCATCACCCACAGGACGGTGAGGGATACGTGGGGGGGGGGGGCACAGGACACATGTATCCATCACCCCCACAGGACGGTGAGGGATACGTGGGGGGGGGGGCACAGGACACATGTATCCATCACCCCACAGGACGGTGAGGGATACGTGGGGGGGGGGGCACAGGACACATGTATCAGGACGGTGAGGATACGTGGGGGGGGGGGCACAGGACACATGTATCCATCACCGGACGGAGGATACGTGGGGGGGGGCACAGGACACATGTATCCATCATGAGGGATACGTGGGGGGGGGGCACAGGACACCCACACCCACTGGACGGTGAGGATACGTGGGGGGGGGGCACAGGACACATGTATCCATCACCCCCACGGACGGTGAGGATACGTGGGGGGGGGGGCACAGGACACATGTATCCATCACCCCCACAGGACGGTGAGGGATACGTGGGGGGGGGCACAGGACACATGTACCATCACCCCCACGGAGGTGAGGGATACGTGGGGGGGGGCACAGGACACATGTATCCATCACCCCCACAGGACGGTGAGGATACGTGGGGGGGGGGCACAGGACACATGTATCCATCACCCCCACTGGACGGTGAGGGATACGTGGGGGGGGGCACAGGACACATGTATCCATCACCCACAGGACGGTGAGGGATACGTGGGGGGGGGAGCACAGGACACATGTATCCATCACCCCACAGGACGGTGAGGATACGTGGGGGGGGGGGGGCACAGGACACATGTATCCATCACCCCACAGGACGGTGATGGATACGTGGGGGGGGCACAGGACACATGTATCCATCACCCCACAGGACGGTGAGGGATACGTGGGGGGGGGGCACAGGACACATGTATCCATCACCCCACAGGACGGTGAGGGATACGGGGGGGGGGGGCACAGGACACATGTATCCATCACCCCACAGGACGGTGAGGATACGTGGGGGGGGGACCAGGACACATGTATCCATCACCCCCACTGGACGGTGAGGGATACGTGGGGGGGGCACAGGACACATGTATCCATCACCCCACAGGACGGTGAGGGATACGTGGGGGGGGGCACAGGACACATGTATCCATCACCCCCACAGGACGGTGAGGATACGTGGGGGGGGGCACAGGACACATGTATCCATCACCCCCACTGGACGGTGAGGGATACGTGGGGGGGGCACAGGACACATGTATCCATCACCCCCACAGGACGGTGAGGATACGTGGGGGGGGCACAGGACACATGTATCCATCACCCCCACAGGACGGTGAGGGATACGTGGGGGGGGGGGGGCACAGGACACATGTATCCATCACCCCACTGGACGGTGAGGGATACGTGGGGGGGGGGCACAGGACACATGTATCCATCATGTACACACAGGACACATGTATCCATCACCCCACAGGACGGTGAGGGATACGTGGGGGGGGCACAGGACACATGTATCCATCACCCCCACAGGACGGTGAGGGATACGTGGGGGGGGGGACATGGGACACACAGACACATGTATCCATCACCCCCACAGGACGGTGAGGGATACGTGGGGGGGGGGGGCACAGGACACATGTATCCATCACCCCACAGGACGGTGAGGGATACGTGGGGGGGGGGCACAGGACACATGTATCCATCACCCCCACAGGACGGTGAGGGATACGTGGGGGGGGGGCACAGGACACATGTATCCATCACCCCCACTGGACGGTGAGGGATACGTGGGGGGGGCACAGGACACATGTATCCATCACCCCACAGGACGGTGAGGGATACGTGGGGGGGGGGCACAGGACACATGTATCCATCACCCCCACAGGACGGTGATGGATACGTGGGGGGGGGGCACAGGACACATGTATCCATCACCCCCACAGGACGGTGAGGGATACGTGGGGGGGGGCACAGGACACATGTATCCATCACCCCCACCAGGACGGTGAGGGAATACGTGGGGGGC
>NW_020868980.1:186059-193559 GCF_003789085.1 Penaeus vannamei
CTATGCAGTCCGATTAGTGCGTTTGCATAGCGACGGTGTCCGCTAACATGCGCTGAATAAGGTGAAATAGAGAAAGTGCTTTAATGAGCCTATCGTGGAGAGGGAGGCATAGGTGACAAGGGATTAGAGAAAGAAGACTCGTGGGTGTGACGCTAGGTGGTGAGAAGGTGACGAGTGGGGGTGGAAATTCTCCGACATCAACCTACGTTCCGCGTCCTGACCTACTAAGCGTCCCTTAGAGTAACTCGGGGATCGTGATGTTGATTGTCGGCAAGGTCAGGAGCGACGGCCTAATCGCTATAGGATCTGCAGCGACGTCCGTAACGAAGGACTTGATTGCAGGAACTTTTAATGACAGGGAACTTAACTTACAGTTGTGAGGTAGTACAAAGGTTCCCTGCAATGACCTATCTGGCTGACTCTCTTTGCAAGCAATAGTGGCGGCTGTTGACTGATACAAATATATCAGGGTTACCTGTGAGAGGCTAAGCATAAAGGGAGAGATCTGATCTTTCACCTCCTCGAAGGAACAGAGGGAGGTAACAAGCCTATTAGAAATGAGAGCACGAACACAAGATGGAGATTGAAGAGTTGAAGGTATAGGTGCAGAAAAACACACGTAAATGTCCTTGGCAGGCTTCGTACAGGAATTTAAGAGGTCGGGAGTAGGGAAGGATAAAGCATGTCCCTTTATTTCCCTAAGGATAAAGGTGTGTGGGACGCTAACCATGTAGTGAGAATTGTTGGTTTTGTGTAAGGTGAGAAACTTCATTTACAGTCCCTACAATTTGACCGACCTTGCATCTAACACTATTGAAAGCAGAAGCTAAATCCTGAACGTTATGCGCAAGCGTGTTCACGACGTGAGCAGACGAGTCGAAACTGTGAGCTACAGATGATAAGATTTCCTTATACTTCCTGAGCTTGGATGCGAGAGTGTCGTCATCCACAACTCCGAACAATCCATGCGCAATGTATCCTATGAAATTGAATAATCCTCGTCGGGCCCTAACGGAAGACTTAAGAGGCCCTACGAAGGAATCTAAATCCGCAATCGTCGAGGATAAGATACGATTGAATAGACGCCTGTCGTGTGCATCAAGGGAAGAGTCAAGGGTAATATTACCACGTAGAGAAAGTAACTGGATCCTATGGTATATCATGAGCAGCGAAGCATTGCGGAGTGGCATTAGTGAGAATCGGGCTTCCACATGAGAGGTTATGGGGTAAACCTTCCCCAGGTCCTCAATGATAGCCCCAGATGCATCTTTCACATTATGCGGCAGGCGGTGAGAATCTCTTCCCACGAGGAGTGCCAGAAAGATTATGGTCGACAGCATCCTGGAAGGAAGAGCCAGAAATCACTCACCACTCGCAAGAGAAACATGATAGAATATCATATCACGTAAACTCATGATGTATCACAATAGCCAGTTACGAGAGTCTATGTAAGACAATACGCCAAAGGTGTGATAAGGTTCAGTCTGAGAGTAAGCGATGCAGGTGAAACACATTTTTAGACCGATAAAAATGTAATAAAATAGCAAAACACAATGCATCATCAAAATTGACAACAAATAACAAAAATCTACGGCAATTACATATAATATCTGACTAATACGCTAATTCTCGAGACTGATAGAAGGAAATGAATGCAGTATGATATGCAAGAGCATGAATGTTACTGAGAGGGGGACAACCTATGGTTCTTGGCACTGATAATACTGATCAGCTAGCTTCAGTACGTCAAAGTGCAACCACTAAACAGAGCCATCAGCAACAGACTTACACTCTGCCTTGTTGTTCTTTACTGCCACAACTCTGTAGGGTCCCACAAATAACGGACTAAGCTTAAGCCGAATAGTACTATGCGCATGATTTTTCTTACATACCAAAGCACCGACTCCGATGCTCTTTGCACGAGCGATTTTATGCTGGTACTCAATTATCCTATCACGCGACCTAGTCAGAAGCGCCTTTGCCTGCTGAAATGCTTGTTGCCGAGAAACCAAATAATTAGCATAGTTGTCCGCATAGAGGGGACGTGGTTTCATCTCCAAGAGTTCGTATGGCAACCGCTTGTCTTGCCCTGTGAGAAGAAAGTGCGGGCTATCGCCCAGAGAATAGTGAAAGGTAGACTTGATGGCCGACTGGATAGTGAGGAGAAGAGCATCCCAGTCATCCTTGCTGTCGTCCACCAATTGGCGCAGAATTGTAAGGATAGACTTATTAAGACGTTCTGTAACACCATTAGCCTGCGGGCGGAACGGAAAAACGTTTACCTGCGTCACATTCAGCTGCTGTGCGAAACTGGCTAACGCTTGATTGACAAACTCGGTACCATTATCCAAGCTTAAATATTGTGGACAGCCGTGGCGGCAACAAATGACGTCATTAAATGCTTTTGTGACGGTCACAGCAGCCTTTGATGGTACCGCAGTGGCGAGAAAAATTGTCCACAAACACAAGGATGTGTTTGTTGCCAGAGCGTGATGTGGTGAAACCTGACAGTGTGTCACATGACACTCACATCCGGAATGTCAAATTTTAGTGCAGGAGTCCTGTATCATCAAGAAAAAAATCTTTAACTGGTAACCCTTTATACTTGGGGACTACCGTCCCTTTGCTTAAAGCTTTAATAATCTGGCCGTACCTCTTATCGGCGCGTTGGGCAGCATATACCTCGTCTTTATTCTGCGGTTCTAGAGGAGGAACCTGTGAAGCACTATTCACAACAGCTGACGAAGGCAAGCTAAATGAAGGGGGGAAATCTGCTGTGTCGTCCCGCTTCAAGGGTTGCGATGTTTCGATTGGCGCGCGTGACAACGTGTCGGCGGCGACATTTGCGCGGTCCTGAATATACACGAATGTCACATCGAAATCGCCCAGGATATCCTGATAACGTGCCCTACGACCATACGGATCATTACCATTGAGCGATGTGAGCGGCATGTGGTCCGTGTGGACCATGACCTTGTACCCTAGTATTATATCTCGGAAATACTTCAGAGCCCATACAATCGCTAACATTTCCCTATCGATGACTGAGTAATTCTTCTCTGCACTAGTGAGAACCCTACTAGCAAACCCAATGGGACGCAAGTTCCCTTCATGCTCCTACATTAAGACCGCACCGAGCCCAACATTCGACGCGTCTGTATGAAGAATGAAAGGGAGGTCAAACTTCGGAAATGCAAGCACGGGAGCAAGCGATAAACAATTCTTCAGCTTTCTAAATGCATTGACCTTCTCCTCGTCCCAGCAACAGGGGACATCTTTCTTGAGCAGGTACGTCAGTGGTGCAGCGATCCTCCCATAATCCTTGATGAAAGGCCTATAAAACCCAGCTAACCACAGGAATGACTTTACCTGTGTTACATCAGAGGGAATTGGGAAAATACTGACAGCTTTGACCTTGGCCACGTTAGGGGCAATACCTGCAGCACTAATCGAGTGACCAAGGAAATCCAAGCGCGACTGGAAGAACTTGCATTTCGCCGGATTAATTGTCAAACCCGCTTCCGAGAGTCGCTGAAAAACATTGTGCAAACGCGCTTCGTGGTCCCTGATCGAAGGTGAACAAACCAAAATATCGTCTAAGTAGACTAGCACCTGATCATTAATTAAACCCTGCAGGACAAGTGCCATAAGACGACTAAACGTCAAAGGGGACTTCCTGAGACCCATGGGTGATACAAGGAACTCAAAGTGACCCACGCGTTGAAAATGCATTGTACGGTCGGCTGTCCTCTGCCAGGGGGACCTGAAGGAAACCTTTCGCCAGATTAATTGAGGAGAAAATCTTACTGTCTCCACCAATGTCTTGCAAGAGTTGGCGAAGGTTGAGGATGGGAAAAGGTGACGGAACAGTCACCTTGTTCAGACGCCGAAAATCACACACAGGACGAAAACCATGCTGACGCTTCGGTACTAGCAACATCAGCGCTGACCATCGGCTAATCGAAAGCTGGATTAGCCCTTGCTGCAGCATACCGCGTACTTCATCCTCTAGAATCTACTGTGCCTACTGTGCGGGATTTTGTATGCCGGAATATACACAGGTTTAATTCCAGGCTCTAGAGTGATTGAGTGTTCAACCATATGAGTTCTGCCTAATGGACGGTCCTTGGTCGGTAAAATGTTGGGGAATTGATTTAGTAATTTACTGAGGATCTCCTTACCCTCGCTAAACGCGAATGGTCCCTGCATAGCCTTTGTTAATGCTGCAGCGAACGGGTCAGCTGAATCGGCGGAATGAGAAGAAACAGTGCCAGAGAAAACTGATGCGGGAAGCTCAAATTCAGCAATCGGAATAGACAAAGGGGCGGGTGTTAGGTTCATCACATGGACTTGTGTACTTCCATCCCGCAAGGTATACAGAGAGGGAAGAACACACGACAATTTTCGGGGAGGACCAAGAATGTACCATTATTACTTGCCGAGGAGGTAACATTAATCAGAACATCATGAAAAGGTGGTATCTCTACAGACTCCCGCGCGACTAAGTGCGCCAAACCATCGTTGTCAACCCACGTGTTATGCTTTGATGAATGAGGTGATGTGGTGGCGATGTTCGTGCGTGACTTGTCTGTAGCATGCTGAGCAGAAGGAATGTCAGGATAGACAGAGTGAGGTCTAGACTGAAGAGTAGAGGTCACAGTAAGTGAGGGAGGTGGAGGAGGTTGTGGAGAGACAGGGGAAGGAGATAGTCGCGGAGGAGGGACAGGAGAGGTCAGAGGAGGAGAAGGAGGGGAGAAGAGTGATGTGTCCGTGAGCGTTGTCATGTTGGATGGATGACTGAATCCGCGAGACGTGTTGACATTTATGATAGATGCGGAATCAAGCATGCTAGGATGAAAAGGGTCCGGATGCTTCCAGATGGAACTCGGTTCACTCAGCTTATAAACCTGGCCGTTAATTTTCACCTGCTGCGGTCGCAAAACCATACCAGAACGATATAGAAAATCATGGCCAAGAAGCAAGTGCCCGGGGAAACTATGGTAACCCTTGACTACGACGAACTGATGAGGGAATTTGATGTTTCCAAACCTCAGTGTTACGTACGTAGTCCCAACTACACCTAGCCTAGAGCCTGTCACGCCTTTAACACAAACATTAGCTGGCAATACCTCAGACGAAAGCTGTACCTCCTCTAATACACGTTCACTCACAAGACTGATGCAACTTCCTGTATCAATGAAAAAGTGTGCGACCTTCCCATTAAGTTCAGCAGGTAAGAGAGGGGGCCCTGATCTTGCATTCGGTACACCAGCAATAGCAACACGAGACCGAGAAGATGACGCAACTACACAGGAGCCCAATAACTTTCCTCACCTGGCTCAAAAGTGACCGTTTCTTCCTCTAAAAAATTAACCACTAACTTGTTGTGTGCCCCTTTGCTAAATTTCGCGATGAATCAAAGAGAAATCGCGACCTGATCTGGGAACCACGTGCACTCGTTAAAGGCATGTCCGCACCTGTTACAGTACGGATATAGCGGATATACCCTTCCCTGTATTCACTACATTGGTAACTAACTGCGCATATCCACCTTTATCTGTCATTTCGCTAGCAAGAACTTCAGGGAGTTTCGCGAATGACGCACTATCCACTTTATCACAAACTCGTTTGCGCACAGCCGGAGAAACAGCTGACAAGAGCCACGCTTTCGCAAAATGCTCGAGCACGGCGGCTGGCGATGCGCTCTGCGTTACGCATTGTGTCAGATAGCCTGACGCATCTGAACTAGGAATCGACTGTGCTCATTGCATTAACTTAATCCTAAACTTATTTAAGTAGGATGAAAGATCATCCTTGGAAAAGGAAGTAGGCTTCACCTCTAATAATTCTACTAACCGTAAATGATGGTTATCGGTTTGCCTCGAGAATGTAGACATGAAAATACTTTTCAAATTTACATAGGTTTTCTGATCCTCAGGCAGATGATTGAAAGAGTCAAGCGCCTCAGCCACACATGGTATTTCGTGGTTGAGCCGCATCTTGGCCGCCACGAGGCACGATGTAGCAAAATGCTTTGACTCTCGTTTAACCCCTGAATGGATTACTGTGTCCCCAACATCAGCAAAGAATTGGTCCACAGAAACGTTAGAGCCAAAGAATTTTGAAGCTACATTTTACAGCGTGGGCGCCATTCCTGAATTCATCTTTACAGAAGCTGTAATATGAGTGAGGTCAGAAGAGGCAGGCAGAGTAGAAGAGGGGGGGAGAAAGAGGGGAGACTGCTTCAAAGGTAGATGGTGAGGGAGAAAGTGAGCGAGAAGAAGGTGAGTCAGAATCTCTATGGGGAAAGCCTAATGAAGTCTGAAGTGGCTTTACAACAAACGACTTCTTAGCACGAGTATTCTCAGATGGAGGAGAGCTCATGAGTAATTAGAAAACAGCCTGCCGAATTTACCGATATTAGCTATTATCGGATGAAAAGACGAACTGTATACTCGCGAATAATTCCACAAACGCGTTTACCACACGACCATCCGATTCCCCATAAACATACGCACTTAATACACTGAGTAAGGCTTGCTCGTAGCACACAAATAGGGGACATGGAAAAAGGAAAAATGACCCTTATGTACTTACGTGGTACTGTGGACTGCTGACGAACTTGAGCGGAGGCAGTACTGAGTTCAAACCGCTGTCACCAGCTATAATGATCTCTCCTTCAGTTATAAAGAGTCCCACTATATTGAATGACAGGGTCAGAGAAACACACAATCTTCGTTGTTTCAGTTTATTGAAGATGTTCTGATGGTGTTAGTTGGTAGCAAGGCAGGTATCTTGTCGGTTAGCTCCACGGGTTTATCCCGATGGTCGGGGCGAGCTAGGGCGTTGGTCCTGACCCTTAGAGTGGCGAAGGTAGTAGTGAGGGTGAGTTATGGTAGGTCGCTCTCAGATCAGTTTGGTCGTGTGACCCCTGGCGACCTTGAAGGCGACCTCGAGCCGGACAGAGTAGTTCTATATTTAGAACAGGCTGCTGGTACAACATCCGGTACCAACAGCAGGCGTACGAATACAGTACGCCTTATTAGTAACTCCTTCACTGACAAAGGATGCCTCCTTCACCTGGTCCGACGAACATCAGCAGGCGTTTGACACGCTAAAGTCCCTCCTGACGCGCTCACCAGTCCTTATTTTCCCAGATTTCCAGCTACCATTTACACGCTACAGACGCCTCATGCACTGGCCAGGGAGCAGCCTTGATGCAAGTAGTGTAGTGTTATCCCCTCCCAGCTGAGACACTTTCAAACTACAACGCGGGTCTTGCAGAGTGCAACTTACGAACAGGGGAGCTGCTTTCAAAAGGGAGGTAGCTGGCGTGTACTGCAGCATGACCCGTTCATCACAACCCTGAAGCCCTTTAACCCCGTGAGTAAAAGACATTACATTATCTTTTACTTTAACTTTTCCCATTCACTGCTGTTATTGTTTATCAAGGTAGTCATTCTCTTTCCATCTTAGCATGTCTTTGTATAAAAACGTGTC
>NW_020868980.1:201059-203987 GCF_003789085.1 Penaeus vannamei
GGAGACCTGGCTCTGCAAGGCATCACCAACTGCGTAAAGGTAGTGGATGATATCCTCCTCTTCGACAGTGATTTACCGACTCACCTCCGACGAGTTTTCCAGATGCTATCCAGGTGTCGCGCCCACGGCATAACCTTGAACAAGGACAAGTTCATGGTAGCCGCCACCAATGTCAGTTTTTGTGGATATAACATCTCTCCAGAGGGCATCGCTGCAGACCCTGAAAAGGTTGCAGCCATACGAGGACTACCCTACACCCTCCAATATTACGGACCTCCGGTCGTTCATGGGTCTTGTGAATCAGCTGGCCGACTTCTCACCAGAGATTGCGGCCACTGCCCAGCCTCTCCGCCCTCTGATGTCACCAAAACGGTCCTTTACTTGGACCCCAGACCATGACCAGGCATTCGGGAAGGTCAAGGCTGCCCTCCTATCGCCCCCAGTCTTGGCTCCTTTCAACCCGAAACTGCCAGTGACTCTTCAAACTGACGCCTCTCGCCTCTATGGTCTGGGATACGCCCTATTTCAGGAACATGGCCACGGCCAGCTCCGGCTCGTCCAGTGTGGCTCACGGTTTCTAACCGACGCCGAGTCACGCTACGCCACAATCGAGCTGGAGATGCTGGCTGCTTCATGGGCCATGGGAAAGTGCCGCCTGTACCTTGCCGGCCTCCAGCACTTTACCCTTCATACCGACCACAGGCCATTGATCCCAATCCTGAACCACTACACGTTGGATGCCATAGAAAACCCCCGACTCCAGCGTTTGAGAGTGAAGATGGCTCCGTATGTCTTCACCGCTGTGTGGCGCGCCGGCAAGACCTTGTGCGTCCCTGACGCCCTCTCTCGGGCACCTGTCAGCCACCCCACATTCGACGACGAAGAAGAGTGTACCATGACAGCTGCACACGTCCGGTCCCTTGTTTCTACGAATGCTACCTCAACAGACGGCCAGGCCACAGCTCCTATCCTCGACGACGACAGGACTCTACAGGAGCTTCGCGCCGTCGCATCACAGGACCAAGATTACCGCCGCCTCCTGGAGTACGTCACCACAGGATTTCCCTCCAACCGCTACAGCCTACACGCCTCCATCCTCCCGTACTGGAAATTGCGGGACAGCCTGTACGCAGATGGAGAGCTTGTGCTACATGGTCCCCGCATCGTTGTTCCTGCTACACTCCGCCGTCGCACCTTGACCCACCTCCACGATAGTCACAGAGGAGTCGAAGCCACCCGTCGTCGCGCCAGGCAGACTGTCTACTGGCCTGGCATCGACTCTGACATAAAGAGTACAGTCGAAGCGTGTGACTCCTGCCAACGTCTCCAGCCCAGCCAACAGCAGGAACCCTACCTATGCGATGACCAGCCATCACGCCCCTTTGAGTCTGTGTCTGCTGACTTTTTTCAAGTAGCTGGGAAGTCTTTCCTGGTCATTGCAGACAGACTCTCAGGGTGGCCCGTGGTTACTCCCTGTGGTCAGGACACAACCGCAACTAAGGTCATGCGCATGTTTTGCCGGTACTTCCGAGAAGTCGGTGTACCTGTCCGCCTCAGGACCGATGGAGGGCCCCCATTCACCAGTGAGGAATTCAGAAGATTTACTGAACGCTGGGTGTCCACCACCTTGTGACGTCCCCACACTATCCACAGTCTAATGGCCACGCCGAGGCTGCAGTCAAGTCCGTGAAGTACTTGATCCTCAAGACGGCGCCTGACGGCAACATCGACTGTGAGGCGTTCGACCGGGGCCTGCTAGAGCTCCGGAACACCCAACCCCTGCTGGCCGCTCTCCTGCCCAGATTTTGTATGGCCATCCTCTTCGGACTTGTGTCCCTGCCCACCCCCAGTCCTTCTCTGCAGAGTGGCAGACCAAGTCTGACGACTGGGACCGCCGCGCCGCTGCCCAAGCCGACCAAGTGACTAGCCTCTATGATAGCCATGCCCGTCCTCTTCCAAGGCTATCCGTAGGCCAGCGTGTCCGCATTCAGGACCACAAATCCCTCCGATGGGATAAAGTCGGTGTAGTCATGGGCTGTGGTAGGTCCCGACAGTATGAAGTGCGACTACCCAGTGGACGCGTATGGTGGCGTAACCGCAGACATCTCCGCCCAGTGCCAGTGCCCAAGTGTGAACCCTCATTCTTGTCCCCTGTGTCCCCTTGCCAAGACCAGGAAACAGGGTCGTTACATGTTCCTCCCGTTACCCCACGTCGCTCACCCAGACTCGTAGCAAAGAGTCCCGTATCCGCTCGAGATACGCTACGAGCGTAAAGGGAGGGGAGGTGTATAGATATTATTATTATATACAGTGTACCATTTGGTTTATGTAACATTTTATTTGTAAGCCCTGCATCTACTTTACTTTTATAGTTATGGTCCCTCGGACATTCCAGGCAGGCACAAAACCCCTCAGCCAATCAGAGAGCGAGACAGCTGAGCCCGAGGAGACTGCATTTGTTGCATTTGTACTTTTGATGTGTGTGGTATTTTGCACCAATAAAGGTCACTTGCAAATCTGAGTTTCCAAGAACCTACAGACAAAGGAACACAGAAGATATATATATATATATAGATATATACATATACATATATATATATATATATATATATATATATATATATATATATATATATATAATATATATTATATATATATATATATATATATATATATATATATATATATAATATATATATATATATATATATATATATATATATATATATATATATATATATATAATATATATATATATATATATATTATATATATATATATATATATATATATATATATATATATATATATATATATATATATATATAATATATATATATATATATATATATATATTATATATATATATATATATATATATATATATATATATATAATATATATATATATATATATATATAATATATT
>NW_020868980.1:204087-216587 GCF_003789085.1 Penaeus vannamei
CTTCATTAACACCCTCGCGCCAGTGCATGTACAGTCCACCATTTTACTATGACATGTTCGTGTCCGTTCCAGTGACGCCTTGTTGGGCGTCATTTTCTTAATTTTCTTTCTCGTTCTCTTATCATAAATCTTCCAGGTCTATTTTATATTTAGATGAATGCTTACCTGTTACATTTACGGATGCTCATCATTACGCATCACTGTAATTAATGCGTTGGTAGTATCCGAACCTGACTTTGATGCAGATGAACTTTGTTACTGAGAAAAATGTAAGGTTGCATTCGGGTAGCGTTTTATTCAGAGTAGAGGCCATTAAGGCCCAGGTTTTCTACCATAGACCAGATAAATGACGAGCAACTTCCGGATTCTTCCGTCGCTTTACTTTTGTTAGATCACCTGTCTGCCGCTCAACAACTGAAACTTAAATCAGTATTGCTTTCTCATGTCCCTGTTATGCATAGAGAAATGTGACTTAGTAATCGTTCCCAGGACATATGAATATATTCCCACGAGTAATGCTGTGCCCACAGTAACACACCAGTGGAGTCTGCCCAGTCTACTAAATTTAACAGCATTTTAGGGAGGTTTTTAATCTGATAGGTATAAAAAGACTAGGTATAACACCCCTTATAATCCGGCGTCTAATGGTATGGTGGAAAGATGTAACCACATAATAAAGGACTGCCTGGCAGAATTATGTGAAGTTTCCCCCAACACCTGGAATACTCGCTTAGAGTATGTGCGCCTCAATTTGAACATCGCGTTCCATCTGTCAGCAAACAGCTGCTCTGTGCTTTCTTAACGGCATGACTAACCGCCTTACTCGCAGTGGAGAGATCAGGAGCGCCAGGTTGATTTAATCGTCGCTCGTGACACCCGCGATGACAGGCACCCAAAGAAAGAGAAACATGGAAGGCGTAGATCGAGCACAGTCTGGCATCCAAATGTCTTGGCCCTCTGAGAATAATTAAGAAAGCGGGTCCTGTATCTTACGTAGTAAGTGTGTCCCTGGCGGAACACAGGGTGCACTGTAATCAAATTAGACTAGTCAAAGTCAATAATCAACTTCAATTGATGATGGCCGAAGGTATGAGTCAGCCTATGCAGGATGAGGCTGGCCGTAATCCAGATGACTCCCTAAACGTATTGTTGCTTGACCTTGTATGGTCACCTGAAGCATTGTAACCAGCCTTAGCTAGTTAGTGTATGTATTTTAGTGCCATGTGTCACATGTTTAGCGTTACGCATTTGTTCGGTGTTTAAAACTCTCATATCATGATAGTTCAGTGTTTATTGTTATGTCATGTTTGGTTTCTGCTTCTGAGCAGGTATCACGTCTTGGCCCATCAGTTTGCTGATGGCCGACTACTGGTAGCAATTAGCTAGTCTATCTGCTTTCGATGATACTTTGATTGATGGTAGATAGTGTGTCCGGGTGCTTTGGAGACTGATGATTTTGTGGAAGAGAGAGAGAAGAGAGAGAGAGATAGAGAGGGACAGAAAAGGGGAGAGAAGAGAGGGGGGGGAAAGAGAGGAGAAAAAAAAATAGATAGAGAGAGGGAGAAAATGAGAAAGAGGGAGATTGATCGATAGAGAGAGAGGGGGTAAAGAGGGCGAGACGAGAGACAGAAGAGAGAGAGCCGGGAGGGCAGAGAGACAGAGAGAAGAAGAAGAGAGAGAGAGGGGATGGACAGGATGAGATCGCAAAACCACCCATGCGTTGTTCCGTACCCTTGGAAGTGATTAGCAAAGGCATGAGGCCAAGAATTAACCGATATTGGCGGTATTCCCTCAACGCGTAGCATATTTTCTTCTTCATCAGGAGCCGCCCTATGACCCTAAGGAATCCATTACATAAGTAGCTCGAGGAAGAACGAGGAGAGGAAGGGAGTAAAGAAGAAGAGGTAAAGGGAAGAAGAATGCTGAGAAAGAAAGAGAAGAGACACCAAGGGTATTGAAGAAAGGAGTAGAAAAATGAGTTAAGTGAAGGTAAGTATATGACAGGAGGAAGAAGCAGGATTCAAGGGAAGGACAAGAAGAGGAGTGCAAAAAGATAGAATGTTGAAGGAAAAGGGAAAGTGTTTGTGAAACTGAAAAGAAAGGGAATCAGGTTTTATCTGGAACGAGTTCCATTTGATAATGAGCGGAGATATCATGGGATCAAGATCACCCATCATCCATGCTCCTTTCAAAGCGCAAGAAAACTGCACCAAGAGGACGCGATGATCAAGCAAGTAAAGCTCAGTTATAAGTCGCAAGGCTTCGCGCGGCTTCCTAGTTGAGCCTTCTGAGTTCTGTCGATGTTGTCACTATTTACTAACGCTGAGAGAAAAACCGTGAATGGATGAATAACTTCTGGTGTCGAAGCTACATAAGGTTTAATCCCCAGTCTCCACATTAAATTGCATAAATGTATCGATTCGGCGCGTCTTCTTCACCATGGAGACGACAGTCAGCAATACGCAACGGTACATCCATCTCAATCATGCTTCCACCTATGCGTTGCATCCCTTTTTTAAACGTTTCTTACAACTTTAGGAGAAAAAAAAAACGAAAGAAAGACAGAAAAAACAAACAACAACAACAGCAACGCGTGTAATGTCAATCATGCCAGAACAAGTAATTCATTTGTAATTGCATGTCCTCTCACACTCTTATTTGCCATGCCAGATGACCTGACTGCACCTTACCACCTTACTTCACCTCATTCGCCTAAGCCAACAACATTCTAAGCAGAGCCATCAAACCCACCCTCATCCACCCTTTTAGCCGTGTTATAATCGATCGTGGGCCCTCCAAGGGCGGGGATTTATATGAGTTACAACTTGGTTTAGGGATTGTTAAACATTTACCGTGAGACATTTGGCTTTAACTAGAACAATTTAAAAGCCATTTAAGAAAATCATAAAAAAAAAATAACAAGTAACAAAATAAACAAGATAATAAACCAAGAAAGACGAGACGCAGACGAAAAAACAAATGGCAAAAAAAGACACATAAATACTCATGGTGATAGATAATAGAGACAAAGTTCACATATGGATAGAATAAATGGATAGACACAATGTTCATATTATGATAAATAAAGGATAGACAAATTTCATATGGGTAGAATAAAGGATAGACAAATGTTCATGATGAATATAATGGATAGATAGAACTGTTCATATGGATAATAATGGATAGACCAAAGTTCATATGGATAGATAAATGGATAGACAAATGTTCAATCGATAATAAATGCATAGACAAAAATGGATAGATAAATGGATAGACAATGTTCATATGGGATAGATAAATGGATAGACAAATGTTCATATGATAATAAAATGGATAGAAAAATTTCATATGGATAGATAAATGGATAGAAAATGTTCATATGATAGATAAATGGATAGACAAATGTTCATATGATAGATAAATGATAGCAATATGTGTATGGCGTCCCAGTTGATGCATGTATTGTGTATGTTGTGTGAGTAGTGTGTGTCTGCGTATCCTATTATTAAAGCAGTTAGCTTCTGACAGGGAAAATGGCAGGGATACACGAGCGCTGTATAAATATTCCAATGAATTTCTGTTTTATATTCTTTATCTTATTCAAGACACAAATAACAAATAACAAAGTAATATATGATGCAGCAAATTTGCTCACGTTTTATTAAATTTCTTGTGCTTCGAGATGCAACAGAGGGATAAGGGTAATAACAAGGATGATTAATCACATATCCAGCATGATATCAGTGCATGCATTGTGGATGTATACTTCAGTCAAACTGCCTGAATTTTCTGCTTTATTGGGCGTTATTATATAGGCTTGAAAAGGTATCCAGTTTCACAAAGTAATTATTGTTCAAAACCACTGACTGATGAAGCATTCGGGACAAAAACTGCGGATTTTGTAAGCTATTTGAGAGACTTTCCACTTCTGTAACATTATATGCAGTTTGGACACAATTTATCGCTGATTTAAAAAAAAAAAAAAGGATGAATAATTTAAAAAAAAATAAAAAGTGAGTAATTTTCACTTCCAGCAACTCCCACCCAAATTTACTGTAAAAAATACTGCTTCCGTGCAATTGGGAATTTAATTCTGCCGCAACTGTTCGGTCTCTATATCTGAAGAGGAAGCAGATCTAGATATTTTTTCATGTGTATTTTTCCTTCCTCCTTCTTTCGTTTGTCATTTCTTTTTTTTCTTTTTTGCGTAATTCTCTCTTTGCAGAGATTTTCCTTCCCACGAAAGTTCCAAAAGTCTTAGGGAAAGTTAAAACCATTGTGAGAATTTCGTCTTCCTTTCCGAGTCATTTTCACTTTGACCTTCTGCGATTTTTTTACTTCCTTTTTTCATTAGATAGAAACTCTAAATCCAGGATCACAATACCACAATAGAAAGCACTCTTTTGCTACAGCACCGCACTCCGCACGCTACATACTGGATACAAACTATCCCTGAATCATCCTATTCATCCTCATCCGCTTAAACATTCAGACACCGCTAGCGAACGCGACATACGTCCAGCGCAACCCTCTCCCACAGCATCATCAATCCTCCCTGCTTCACATCATAGACTGCCCAGCGCATCGATCATCAAATCATTCACATCCTTGCACTCATAGAACTCTAACACTAAGCCACCACAACTCATCACTGAAAGCCCGTTCACTACTAGCATAATTAAACGGACACGCATACAGCCCAACTCATATTCATGTTATATCAAAAACGTCATTACTAGACCACGATTAACAAACGCTGGTGATTACTATAATTGATACAAATAAAAAAGATCTAGATTAGAAGATAATCAGGCTATTCAAATATTTTAAGATATTTTAATAACTGGTATTCACTTTGTAATGCATAATTTTATAGTATACTTTATTAGATAAAAAAAACAATTGACTTAAGAACGGATAGAAATATAGAAACAGAGAGGAGTGGTGGGTTGATGTGGGTGGATCAGCAGGAGGAGAAGAGAAGAAAGGTAAGAGGAGAACGAAAGAAAAGGAGTAGGAGAGGATGCGAGAAGAATAGCAGCAGGCAGGACGAGCCTAGGGAAGTAGAACAGGCGAAGGAGGAGATATATGCGATAAAAGAAGAGAAGGAGAGGGGGAGTAGAAGTAAAAATAGAGGACAATATAGACAGAAGAGCAGAGGAGCAGACATAGAAGAGCAGAAGTAACCAACACACGCCGACATACACAACGCTAGAAACGAAAAGAAGCAAATGACCAGCGCAGGAAGACGTGAACAGGAAAAGATCAGCAAAGACCACGTAGTAAGAGAAATAATACAAAAATAAACTACCTCAGCAAAGAAGTGAAAGAATCAGAAAAAAAATGAGAAACCAACGAGGGTAAAAAAATAAACAGAAAAAACATAGACAGAACACCAGCAAAAGAAACCCTAGCAACGGATCTAACGAGCGACATATCCTCCTCCAAGCAATGAATAGATCGCACCGCGTCACCTGATCAATAAAAATATTTCACAGAAGGCAAATACACACTAATCAATTTTTCTCTCGCTCACAACTGGTGCCCACGTCACGCAGTAACAACATAAGACTTCCCTTGCACGCCACCCAATGGGGCCTGCGAGACCCCATCTCCATCTCCATCCCGCATAACCCACCCGATTACAGGTAGTAACTTACCACAACATCAATCGTAAATTGTCTAAACAGGCCTAGGAAAACACTCCTTACTCCTCGGATAGGCTCAATATGCCAATAATTGATAAAAAATCCTGATCCTGATCACCACTAAATTTAAATCAATCTAGCTACCATCTGACACACCTCCATAGTATAACTTATATGTTCACAACCTCTCTGACGAATCTCTGTCCTGTACTAACCAACGCACAAAACTAAATTAACTTACCAACCGCTACCCAAAACACTCCTTGCGCGACCGATACTAAGGCAACAGAGAGAGCCCAAAAAGAGCCAAGCAAACAAGAATAGAGACCGAAAGACAATATAACCAACAAAAACCCCAATCCTACCCAACGCCAAAACGCCACTAGACCACCCGAGAAGAGCACACAAACAAAACCTCCGCTCGCCCAGTTCTAGACAAGTCCACTCCCTAGCACACACTCTTAAATTACTTATCTCCTTCTCGTAGTCTCATCCAACTCCTATCTTTTTATCATTTCCTATTTTCCTAACTCTCACCTATGATTCTTCTATTCCCTCTCCGTCACCGTACCCTCCAGATTCACTCCTCTCTCATATCCGCTTCAAGCTAGATCTCCCTTTTCAAATGGCACTTCTCACTCACTTTCGTTTCTCCCTCTCATCTTGTCCCATCACTCTTTTCTCCCTCTTTTATCATCTCCCGTCCTTACCGTTATTTCTCTTCAATACACATCATCCCTCTACTATTCCATCACCACACACTCTCTCCCCACCATCATCATCTACCACTCACATCTCACTTTCTGTTTTTTCACACAGCCACCACCTCCCTCCTTTCTAACCCCTCATCATCTTCTTATCGCTCGATCACCCCAACCCGATAGGAAACATAACCCTACCATCGTCTCTGATCCCAAGTCACATACACACTAACCCGCACCAAGTCATACCTCGACTTCCAACACTTCACATCGCCCTCATCTTCCTCCCTATCCCCTCGTAGCAGCGATCTGAAGCACCTAGCACCTCTGCACACTTAACAGCCATCTCATCTAATTACACCTCTATTCACATCTCCTTTATCTTCTATACCACTCACCGCCACACAATACCGCTCTCGTCCCCCTCCTACTAGACCCATCAGCATTACCGCCTTTCTATACATACATCCCTTATTAAAATCCATTCTATACCGACCTACCTCTATCACCCCCATTTCTCACTCCTATCAAATACATAGACTCATCCACCACTATCGCAATAGGCATTTTCATCAATTCACTCGCGCCCTTCTCCTCTATCAGTCTCTACCCAATGCCTTCAACCCAACCCACTACAAGACCTCAATCACATAATCCCCCACCCCCCGTCCACCTTTCTCACTAACTATCATATATATCTACCATCTCAGAACCATACACCCTCTGATCCACTTATCATGCACTCTTAAGACAGCCCGCCTTCGCTCCTTCCCATTCCCCTCTCCCACCCACATCACTACACTGTATACGACATTACACCCATCCATCAAAGCACCAAACGTCCCTCAGACACTATGCACTCTGTCCACACGACCCAAATCAAACACGACCGATTCCAACGTCCATCGCCTTTCTCACACTTGCCCTCTATATCTAAACTCGCATTTCTACCTACTACCATTCACCCTACCAATCCCTACTTATACACACAATCTCCACCTCAACTTCTCTCACCCTCTCACTACCTCTCATACTCCCAACCCTTCTCTAACACCAATCCCCTCCCCACCCCAACATCAAAAACACACAACGCCATATCCCCCACTCCTACACACATCAACGCACACATCCAGCCGCGCCTCCCCTCTCTCTCTTCCTCTCCAACTACCTCATCCCTCCTGTCATCCATAACACCAACTCCACCCACTCGTGACCTCCGATCTCCTCCACACCACACCTACTCAGTCCGAACCACGCCACATACTACACCCTCACACGAGACATCATCTACCACCCAACTCTTCTAAATCAACTCGACAACTCCCTCGATGCATCAGAACACAACCTCTCCAACTACAGCCTACCTCTCGCACCCTAGCATACACCCCCAACGAATCCGCCACTCTATCTATCAGACCTCCCTACTCCTATAATCTACAACACACGACATACTCTCATAACACCTCCTCATCCTCCTCCTACAACTCCTATCCCATACAATACTCTTACCATCCATACTATATACCTACCCCATACTTACTCTATCACCCACAACCAATACCGCTCTTCCAAACACATGAGAACCACCCAGATACGATCGCGTGAACACACCACACAACCAGACCACATGACCCACATCAAACTACACTCCTAAAACAACCAACGACCACATCTAAGATTAACACCGAGCTACAATCTCACAGAACAACAGCATCACACCGATCCCATCACATCAGCAACACTCCAAATACTATCAGCTTCCTCACTACCCCACATCCTCTAGCTAGCTCGTGCACAACACAAACCCCCACGAACACAACAACCTAAACCACTCACAACGACAACACACTCAACAAAACCAAATATGACACGCCTCTAACTACCCCCATATATCTCATAATATATCTCTTCTCTCCAACACACAACAACCACTCAAAAATCACATAACAGAGAGTAAGGCTACTCGATCCACATCCCCCTTCCTACTCAGCACCACTGCATCACCTACACGATTACTATAAACCCAAAATCTCTCCTGCCGCTCTCAATCACCCCATCTCTAACACCTAACCCATCTATACTATCTACAACCCGTCAGCCCACATACGCACATACCCCCAACACTATTACACTCCTGCCATCCAACACAACCCTCCAGCATATCCAATGACATCCACATTCCCAATACTACACCCATCACCCAAACACACCACGACCACGCCTATTAGCCGTAACTATATAGCACTCCCTCCCCTCGACGATCTCTCACAGCCATTCACACCACTCAGCTCACGACTTCAACACATACGCCATAACTTACGTCACTAAAATGTTCGTCCGCCTCCTCCATGCCGCCACCTTACCCAATGTAACCATCATCACCACAGCATCCATACAATTCATAAAACCATTCCCACCTACACAACATATCGCTCTCCAGATCCTAACCACACTACACAATAAAACAACGCATAAGAAAATATCATCGAACACACCCTACAACCTCACACGACAATGCTACATTGCTTCACTCAAACTAATACACCCACCCAACGCCCACACACCCACCAATCTCGCTTAACTAACCCCTAAACCAACTAACACACGAACTTACCAATATCACAACACATAAACGATATTTACACGATTAAGCATATGATTCAATAACTGCGACCAACTCTTATCAACAATACCACATAACATATCCATACACAGCTCCCCCATTCTACACCTCCTGCTAGACCACCGAAGTCCATCCCACCACCGTCCAACACCCACCCCGACCCAAGGCTCCACATCATACAGCACATCCACCGCAGCCCCACGATCACAGACACATCTACACCCTAACACCATACCCTTGCCTCCACTTATTATACAGACCCACAACAACACCTCCCGCTCACCGCTGCCACAACCATCGCATACGATGCACGCACTCCTACCGACCCAATCATCCAACAATGACAACACAATCCGATAACGCACATATCGCATCACCGCACCAGTATACAAACCCCAATCACACTTACTCCTGAACAAACAAGGACCCAAATAACAACACACACCTACCACTCACAACACACACAAATACACCAGAATTCCAACACACTAAATAACACCAATCAACATCGACCCTTACCAACCTCTAATCGCTCCCTCATCCCGACCACCTACACACAAACCCCCATCCCCCTAGACAACCAACCGACCTCCCAGAACACAACAACACTAAGACACTTACACATACACCCATACCAATCCACGACCTACATAACATACATACTTCCCTAATCATTCACAACCCATCGTGCTCCCTCACTCCCTACCTCCTCTAAAACAACAGGAATCAACACACAACACAACAAAATCAACAATCAATAACCCCACCACTTACTCATAACTACTCACCACCCTCACATCTCCATCCAACCCATTCTCACCAACATCATCAACTCATTCACACACACCTACAATAAAACACTTACTACAAACCCACCATAATCCGGCCCGCAGTCCCTAAACACTAACAACTAACAACCAAACAAAAGACTATACACGCACAAAAAAAACTATAAAAACTATCACTATTTCACTAGTATCATCTCCTAAAACTATAATATAGCAACCAACCTACACAAAGCTCGATCAATCTTCACACTACATCATCTACACCTTATCCTCTCAACTCTCCACCTCATATCTGAACCTAAATCACACATCCAACCAACCACACCAACCACCAACAAGCAACCATCACACTATACCACTAACCCATCTACCCAATATTCATCACTCTCACCCTATACTTACACACACTTCGCAACGACTACCATACATCCACAATTCTTGAATCGAAGCACTACTTCATACCGAACCGAAATCCCCAACTCAACAACCAACATACAAACACACAGTATACACAAAGATACACTAAGCCTCAAACTCTCACATTAGATACATCCATGATCAAACAAGCTGTCTCTCGACATACATCGACTGAAAAATTTTTCCTTGCCCGCACGCATCGCTCATAGGCCATCCTCCAGCATTCCGACCATAAAACTAACCCTTCCGTGCTAATAACCTACTCCCCACGCGACATCTACTACTCACCTCAGCCTTCATTGGTATGCAGGAAAAAGAGGACGGACGCGACATACACACACAGCCACACCAATCATCGCTATACCTCCAACCCACTCTCTAGCCTCTGCTCAGATAAACCCCTCTCACCTATCTCCACGACCTCCAACACACCCGACACATTATCATCACCACACACAAAGACACTCACTTACCACCCCCGCCCACCTCCTCCCCAAAATTCACCCACAGAAATCCATTACCCACTAACTCTGACTGTATACAATAAACAATCCTCCCTCACAACTGAGCTAACTCTAAAGCCTACTACACACCGTCACCAACACCTCTCACTAGCACCATAACCTCCTCCAGCCTCTCCACTCAAACAACCTCACTCTACATATCCTCTAACATATATCCACCATCGTATCCTCTCCTCTCCTTCATTACCTCATCTACACATACACCCACAGAACAGTATGATAAACCTCTCCACCTAACATCCTACCATACACTCCACACGACATGCCTCCATAATACCTCCTCCTCCTACCAACACCACCTCCCCTCCTCCAACTCTACTCCATCTAAACCCTCACTCAACACTTCCACTCCAAATCATCAACATACTCCTCATTACACACGCACTCCTCATCTAGCTCAAACCTGCTCGACCCGTCAGTCCACTCCCTCAGCTGATCCCACAACTTAATAACATACCCTCCAACCCTTATCACACTCACCCCACCGGAACAACAACATGTGTTGCTTGTTTTAACTCACTATCACGAAACACAACTCACTGTCTCTGGGTGTACCTGGGGTGTGTCGTGTGTGTTGTGTGGTGATCGCAATGTGTGTGTGTGTGTGTATGTGTGAGATATTTATGTGTGTGTTGTGTTGTTAGTGAGTGTGTGTGACAAATGACAATCCTTATGTGGTGTGTGTGTTGTGTGTTGTGCGTGTGTTGAATGTGTGTTGGTGTGTGTGTGCGCGTGTGTGTGTGTGAGTTGTGTGTGTGTGTGTGTGTGTTGGGGTGTTATGTGTGTGAGATGTGGTGTTGTGCATAACTGTGTGTCCTTGTGTGCCTGTGGTGTGAGTCTGTCGTCTTTAAATGTATGAGAGTGTATGTATAAGTTATGCATGTCCCCTTGTGCATCTTCGCATGTGTCCAACCATTCTGCCTTGAATTCATGTCTGTGATTTCTATCTGCGACTCCATGGTAGCCGAATGAGAGGTATGTAGTCGCGTCCATGTGCGGTACACCGGTCATACGCTCGCAGCTTGAATACAAAGAAAACACCCCGTCCGGAAGCAAAAGAAAGGCGCATGAATAAACGCACACGCGAGAGCCTAAATTGACAATCGTGTTATTTTTCAATCCAGGCCGCCTGTGAGGTAAGTCGGCGAATGCGGCTGCTTCTCTCCTCCTTCTCTCTCTTTTCTTTTCTTTCTTTCTTCTCCTGTCTCTTTTCTCTTTCGCTCTCTCCTCTCCCTCATCTCCCCTCTCATTCCTCTCTCATCTCTCTCTTTTCAGTCTCTTACCTTTCTACTCATCTCTGTCCACTTTTCTTTCGCCTCTCCCCCTCTCCCTCCCTCTCTCTCTCTCTCCTCTCTCTCTCTCTCTCTCTCCTCTTCTTCTCTCTCTCTCCTCTCTCTCTCTCTCTCTCTCTCTCTGTCCTCTTTGTCCTCTCTCTCTCTCTCTTCTCTCTACTCTCTTTTCTTTCTTTCTCTTCTCCTCTCTTCTTTCTTCTTTCTCTCTCTCTCTCTCTCTCTCTCTCTCTCTCTCTCTCTCTCTCTCTCTCTCTCTCTTCTCTCTCTCTCTCTCTCTCTCTCTCTCTCTCTCTTTTCTCTCTCTTTCTTTCTTCTTCTCTGCTCTCTCATCTCTTCTCTCTCTCTCTCTCTCTCTCTCTCTCTCTCTCTCTCTCTCCTCCTCTTCTCTCTCGCTCTCTCTCTCTCTCTCTCTCTCTCTCTTTCTCTCTTCCAGTCTGCCTCCTCTCTCTTCCTCTCTCCCTCCTCCTCCCTTCTCTCTCTCTGCTCTCTCTCTCATCTCTCTCCTCT
>NW_020868980.1:219087-221587 GCF_003789085.1 Penaeus vannamei
TATGCGGGTACAGTAGCCTCATACGATATGCAAAAACGCGTCATGTAACGTGTGTTGGGGACCGCGAGCGAGGCGACACAGGCACGTATCGGCTCTTTAGGCGGGAGCATTTACGAGATCATAGACACGTGTTTTTTTCCCTTCTCTTTCCTTCTCGTTGGTGCCTTTTCTCTTTTTTTTATTCTCTCTTTCTCCCTCTCTATTTAGCTCTTTTTTTTCTCTCTCTCTCTCTTTCCCTCTTTTTTCCTTTCTCTCTTTCGTCCTCTCTCTCTCTTTCGTTCTCTCTCTCTCTCTTTCCTTCTTTTTTCTTTCTCTCTTTCGTCTTCTCTTTCTCCCTTTCGCTCTCTCTCTCTCTCTCTTGTATAGATATTATTATTATATACAGTGTACCATTTGGTTTATGTAACATTTTATTTGTAAGCCCTGCATCTTACTTTACTTTTATAGTTATGGTCCCTCGGACATTCCAGGCAGGCACCAAACCCCTCAGCCAATCAGAGAGAGACAGCTGAGCCGAGGAGACTGCAGGTTGCATTTGTTTTGTCCTGCACCTGCCCGTTTGTACTTTCTGATGTGTGTGGTATTTTGCACCAATAAAGGTCACTTGCAAATCTGAGTTTTCAAGAACCTACAGACAAAGGAACACAGAAGATGGCGCAGTGATAAGTCTAAACTCTGCAAGTGAACCTGGAAGGCGCCGATTTGCTCCCCTCAGTGCCTAGCAACCGTCGTTCCCGCCTCCTAAATTTGAATTTTCGTCGCGGATCTTACAGTGTCCAACAGTTTATAGTGCAGTGATAAGTGATAGTGCAGTGTTAGTGCATATTGTGTGGGGAAGGTTTGCGGGAGTCTCAGCATCACCCCTAGTGCAACACCATTTTTTTCTCGCCAACCCGGAGAGCGCACGAAGCGCGTCCCCCCTCCGAGTTCCGATCGGTGACTGACTGGACTTCTCGCCTCAACCGCCATCACCGAGCGCGGCCGTTCCAGCAACGCGCAAAAACCTCCCCCGCCACACATGCACTTACCACGAACTGTAGAAGAATTCGTTCTTTTTTTTCGATATTCACGCCCAAGAACGAATCGTTGCACTATTTCAGGCACTAAAATTGCACTGTTTGTAAGATCAGCTCGTCAAAGACACCAAACTCGATATGGCTACGCCTCAGGAAGACCATTTTCAGGCCGGAAATGATGACTTGGTGATGGTAGTGATGACAGCGGCGAGCCAAACGTCCTTGAGAGTGGTGAGGCCGATGTACCACCATCCCTCCCACCCCCTCTCACCCCTCACCCTTCCAGCCCCTCGCAGCACAGTCCAGGTAACCAAGAGCTGCAGTATTTGATCCACTACCTCCAAGTCACCCGCATTTCTGACGAGGAAAGACGACGACAAGACGAAGAAGCACGACGAGCAGAGCTACAAGAATACCGTCTTCAAATGGAGCAACAGCGACAGCTAAACGACGAACGTTTCATGCAGCTACTCAGCATGATAGCTCCCAAGCCCCTCCAGGTACAGCAAACCAGCCCAGAACAGCAAGCACCAGCTGCTCACCAGCTTTCGCCTGTTCCACCTGTTGCCACCACGTCAGGATCTCCACATGCTCCCATTACTATGATACCCAGCCCTCCTCAGCTACAGTCCGACGTCACCTACCAACTGTTCCGTCAGTGGCGTCGCAAGTTCGAGGACTATTCTGTGCTAATGGGCCTCCACAGTCTACCCCCAGCCACACAACACATATACCTCCGCACATGTGTTTCGCTGGAAGTTCAGCGGCTGCTGCATTACACTCTGGCAATACCTCCTGACTCATCCATGCCAGTAGTCCAAGTCCTCGACGCTTTACAGCAGTATTTCCGCAACTCGCAGAACGAAGCCCTACGACGCCGGGAACTCCTTTCCTGCAAGCAGACGCCTGGTGAGCCCTTCTCTGCCTTCTACGCCCGCATGAAGGACTTAGCTGACGAAGTTGAAACTGCACAGGGGACCGCACTACCTGTGCTGCAACACAGCTTAAGATGATTCTTTTGCTGGGCGTGCGTGAAGAGGAACTCGTGCAGCGCCTTGTCTCCCTCGACAGCCAGGCATCTTTAGATGACTTTGTCACCTGCTGCAGAACCTTTGAGTCCTCCAGGGCCGCTGCATCTGCTATCGTTGCTGCCCCCAGCCAACTCAACATCCTCTCTTCATACAAGAGGAACCAACGCCGCCAGAAGATGACAGCTACGACAAGCACACGCCTCAACGCTGTCAGTCTCCACCGTTGACCAAGGACTCGCCGCCTCCTGTAGGTCTTGTACCCGTCAACATGCCGTGGGACATTGCCCAGCAAAAAATAGTACCTGCCCAAATTGTGGGTACAAGGGTCATTGGCACCGTACGCCCCGGTGCCCAGCAAAGGACTCTGAATGCACCACTTGCCACAAACAGGGTCACTTCGCCAAGTGCTGCAAGTCCACCAGGAAGACCTCTACCAACCAGACTCGTAGAGCA
>NW_020868980.1:226587-245426 GCF_003789085.1 Penaeus vannamei
GCGGCTATGCGCCCCCGTCGGCGTCAGCCCCCTTGATGATGATGATGATGACAAGTATTACGAGAGGAGTGAAGTTCGGCAGGTATAGGTTTACCGGCGCGGCCAGTGAGGGTAGATTGTTGACGAGCTTGGGACTTAGATGTAACTGACAAGTCGTGAACGATCAAAACGATTGTGAAAGGAAACTCCTACTTGTTTTTAGAGACGTTATTGGAAGAGAAGAATATTGTCAGAGTATAGGGCTGTAGCCATAATCTTAGCTGGACCAAATAATTCTCAAAAGGTTTGCAGAGGTGGAAACAGTAGAAGAACGAGGGCAGGATGAAGATGGGGTGGTGTGGGGTGAGGTAGTATTGTGGTGAGGAGGACAATATGGCTGAAAAGTAGCAATGAGAGGGAGGGTGTAGACAATGAAGACTGTGCAGTAGGAGTAAATGTTGGGAGAGAGGATTATTATACGGAAATTTCCCAGGAATTTCCATATCACCATAGGTTTCCTGGAAATATTTTGCGTTCCAGAAGCCCATCATCCTTGGATATTTCGTCTGCAAGGAGTATCCTCGTGTAGTGTTGGACGTCGGCCAGCGGAACAAATGCCAGAGCCAGGAACCTCCTGACCCTGACGGGGAAGGCAGCATCATCTCTATACCATGATACGAGGCCAAGATTCTGAATGCGTCTCCAGACAGACTGACCCAGGTGGAAACAACATCCAGCAACCTCTGCATTCGGAAAGTTCCTCTGGAAAGCATTCATTGCTGCCTTCTCAAAATCTGTCATTATTGTCACTGGATTGCATGATAAGCCAGGGGGTATTAACTGCAATACCTCGTACAACATTTTATTATATGTCGCTTCATTCTTTCCTGGCAACAATGCATAGACGTAAGGATATGTTATACCATCAAAATATGCATGGAGTGTGTACCACTGCTTGTATCCGACAGAGGCCACTTTAAACATTCCATCACCAAACCAATGACAAGACGGGAAGAAATATCAAATCAGAGTCTGCTGCGAAGATCATCATCCCATCATCTTCATAACGAAGGAAGGCCTCTCCGCTTAACGTTGTCTGAAATGGCTGAAGATCAGACACACCTGCCTTTTGCCGCACTCGCCTCAGCGTTCTCTTGATGGCGTCTACTGTTGGTATTAGATGAGCCCAGCCGACTTCAACTCTAGCGTAAAATGTGTTGACATGTGCGATGGGCTCTGCTGTTACGGTAGCACGTTCCTTCATTGCT
Organism: Penaeus vannamei; assembly: GCF_003789085.1. Classification (NCBI taxonomy): domain Eukaryota; kingdom Metazoa; phylum Arthropoda; class Malacostraca; order Decapoda; family Penaeidae; genus Penaeus; species Penaeus vannamei. Next base: position 227,835 of record NW_020868980.1, read on the forward strand.
GCTAGTATCTCCACCTCTGCCTTCCCAGGGACAGCAGGATGTCTGTGGATGGGGTTTTGCCACTTCACTATTTCCCCATTAACGGTGTGAACCCTGGCACCATAGGTTTTGTCTTCGCATCTCCACATAACTTTGGCCTGATGGTCCCTTTTCTTCGTAAAGAGATGCCGGCCAACTCTGAGTTTCACAGTCGCCCGGTATGACGATATAATGTGACAGGCCTCGGGGACATTGACAAGAGAAGGTGGGGGAGGCTAATCTTCATTCATTCCGTCGTACGATGAAACATCGAGCTTGGGGTAGGATGGTATGGAAACCTATGTTGGCCAGCTGATTCATGGTGACAAGGAAATTCCTGGGAAATTTCTATATCAGACTTGGAACATGTATCATATGAAGAATGATCTGCCTCGAACAAACAATGTGTTGGGAGGATGGCACAATGGGTTTGCCAGGATGCTGCCGGACTATCCTCGGCTGCAGCTGCTTGCTGCAAAATATCAAAAGGAGCAGCACAAATTAGCTCTGAATCACAAGACACCAGGCAGCTGCTGGCAGGAACGCATCGCAAACACACTCCTCGGGTCAGAACAGACAGGTAGGCTAACGCTAATTAACATACTGTATGACTAATGGACATTTCAAGAAATCCTTAGTTACATTAGAATTAAAAACAAACTTACAACAAACCACCTTGGTAAGGGACAAGAGTAAGATCGGTGACATAAGGCACAAACCACTGCACTGACTGATAAAGAGTATGCTTCATAACACAAATATGTTTTCACTTATAAATATACTTGAGAAATAAAAGGATAACTAAAATCAAGATCCTCGATACACAAAGTGTTATGGATTAGTCAGTATTCATACTATACTTATCTAATATTTATTTTGAGCTAGCAATTTTCAACACTTTCTTTACTAAATGAATCAGGAAATGTTATACTGAACAAATAAATGACAAATACTAGTGACCTTTTCACCCGAGAACATTTTTCCCTCACTGCGAAACGGTGTCACATACGTGTAATAGTGGCTATAAACAATTAACGTATATCAGTGACATAAGTATCCTATAAAGCACCCGCAATTAATGATTGTTGGCACCGATCAGTGCCTGCAAATTCATATCCCTCTGTGTTTATGGTGTGGCGTGTCTGAGTTTGTGAGTCAGTCTTGTGTTGTGTCTGGCTCTCGTGGCATGCGCAGGTTGTTGTTGTGGTCTGTGCATTGCTATTGTACTCAGACTACTACGGCCTGCCGAGAGAGGTGCAGGATGTATGTATAGCAAATGCCCAGAGAGAGGCTACGCCGGTGGCGAGTGACATGGGGCATACTATGTAACAATGACGAGGACTGCTGCCGGTGCGAGGATGTATATGTGGCTGATCACGCACAATGCCTATAATATATACCTCTTATATGTAAGGAAGAAGGAATTAACAGAGTCGAGGATCCTGCGAGGATAAAGGTCAAATGGCGTCTAGGGATCTTCGTGTAAGAGTGGCGTCATATGGTTAACCGAAGCATCATAGACGTATGCTAGGATCCCCACAGTAGTGTCTGTCCTATCGATCTGATACATGAACAAATGAAACCATTGTAAGTGAAACAAGGAAACAGCGGATCATTGAGGCGGTGGGGCATTATACAGTGTTCAACATATGACAGAATAGAATCACGAACTTGAGCCGATCCACAAGTTCACACCTGTAGTATGTAGGGTCAAGGCAGTAAGAGTTGAAGTGAGTGGGTCTGTTGAGATATGAAAAATTGCCGTCGTACATAGGGAATCTTACCTCTGGGGAACGAACCGAAGGGCTGGCAATATACCCTTAGCTAATATATCGAGTGCAGAAATAAGACAATATGAATCGCTCTATTAACCAGCTGTTTATCCTTATGAAGCTTCAAAAGACCAGAGGGAGCTGATCAAACAATTCAATGTGGTAAATGAAGTTACAACTAAGCGCGATGATGTAGGCCATAATTCAAGGGTCAGATCATCTTCAATAAAGTTCCACTTAGACCTGTGGATAGGTAAATGCCTGCTATTATGATAGTAACATTGGAGCAAGAGCATAAATGTTAGCCAAAAGATAGAGCTCATCCCTTAGCATCAAAGAGTGGTGTGCTCTGATCGTGGGGTAGACTTCACATACATCACTCTATAAAACTGCTATCATACACGCAATCATAGTCATGTAGCTGAGGAGTGCCTGGGTGCAGGGTGTGATGTTCGTACATATCACTCTAATGGAAGTGTTGTGGCCGCGTGACGCGCAAGCGGAAGCGCGTACTAGCATCGCTTCCGATCTGATCCAGATGTGGTAAAGATAGTACCTCTTGCCCTCCCTGATGGTGGAAGAAGAAGTTTACTGTACAGTATGTCACATGGATGTGGCCGAAACGTCTCGTGGGCTGAGGCAGGTCGTGGATAGGTGGCTTGATGTGGCAATGGATTTTGCTGCGCTGTCACTTCTTGCAACTCCTTACCCAGTGTCGGAAATCTCTCTTCATAGAGTGCCACACAAACTTCTCTGAAACAAGTTTAGTGGTTCTGCAGTACTAGTTGCTGAACTCATCCTGGATGAGGTAATGTAAAATAAGATAATATACAACATCTTAATACGATCAAAAGAAGAAACATGCTTAGCACACTCGACGTACTTCATTTCACCGGAAGGAGCGACGACTAACCAAGGTCGCCCACAACCTGATTACGCGGCGTGCCTGACCACTCAGTACATGCAGTATGACCTGCTCTGAGAAACAAAAAGCGAAGGACTTTTTTGTGTTTCCTTCCCTTCGGTTGTTCGCTATGCAATTTATGTTCGAGCTATGCATTTCAGCATGGGTGTGTGTGTATATATATTATTATATATAGATAATACATAATTATATATTTAGCCGTACTAAGATGTTAATGACCTGATGATACTCGGGTTAATTTGTTTCGAGTTAATTAGATTAACTGAGGTCGGCAACGGAAAGAGTACTATCGAGTCAATACTTGATTTTTGAAGATATAATTGCTGAAAAGTAGTGTTGTGGGGAATAGTGGTGGGAGGTGTAGTCGGAAAAAGTCGTAGATCAAGTGTAAGTAATTTTGCAGAGTCGCATTGTGTAGTGAGGTGGGGGGTGGTTAGGAAGGATGGAGATCTTACGAATTCGAGTAAGAGTTTTAATTATGTTGAAGGGAGACTTAAATTATATTACATACAATTTTATGTACAGCGAAGTAGTTGTTGTGTATAATAATACAAAACAATATGGTCAAAACTGGATGGGTTCATCCTTATTGCTTCTAAGGTACAGTGTAGTGCTGCAACCATCCCATCATAGATGCGCCGCGAAAATCTAATGGTAAATATACTATAAGGTATTAGAGCTTTAGCTCACATTTGTTGCACTTTACTATCAATATATAAGTTGATTAATAAAAATCAACTAAAAACAAATAATATATATTTAGTGATAATATACTAATTAGAAAATAATTATAATTGTATTCGCATACGTACTATTAATAATTATTCCTATTATTTAACATTTAATTTCATTATCATTACGGTATGTCTTAACTGTCGTAATAANCGAAGTGGTAAAAGCTCTTACTGAAGCTTTAACTGATGTAATTCCCCTTACTAAATATACTTCTTCGATACCTTGTTAAACCAGGAAATGAGGACTATAGTGGTAATACGTGGGTGGATGTGTGAGCGTGTGTGTGGTTTCGTCTGTTTATCCTGATAAACATTCACGTATTTTCACCTAATTTGTTGAGAATACCATCGATATTTATATAGACGGACTGCTGACATTGTGCCATCCAAATCGAGACGTATTTTCTCAAGCAGAATTTTGTACTATATTGTAAGCTATAAGAACTTTTGTGAAATAAAGTTCATGTTATTCCGCATTTTTTTTTTACCTCCACTAAACGAACAAAGTTAATATAATCGATGCCTTTATTGATTTGTTGATTGACTGATGGATTGTTATGAATAATAATGGTTTAGCTGGACTATGATCCAAGGTAACGAGCAAATGTTAAGATTGCAGCGTAAAAAAAGTGGCAAGGGATTCACAAAGAATCTAGAAGGGTTGATTTTTTATGTAAGGTTTGGGTAGATGAGGATAGATTATTGATGATTTTAGCGACAAAAATAGATCTCTTGAATGATGAGGTGGAGGTTTATCCAAACAACATTGTGTTTAATCATTATCTCTAGGTATAATCCATGTTTTATACTATATAAAAAACGTGCTTCATCGTCATGGGCATCATGCTCTCCATTATCATTATCATCATCGTCATCATTATTAACCAAACTAACATCATTAATTATTACCATCAGTGTCATCTACACCGGCCATTCCTAGATCAAAAGCCTCTGCCAACGGTCTAACATTCCAGCTGGTAACCGAAGGGACACTCTATTCCAAGGTCTATAAGTACTTAAAAAGACCTTGCCCCTTTCCACGCGCCTCCCGGGCTGGCTTCCACACACCAGCCACACCCAAGGGCTCTGTCCACTTAGCTTTCAGAGTTTTGAGTGAACAGATTATAGTAGGTCTATAGCTGGACTCGTGGAATGATCCCATTCCTTGTATTTTTTTCCAAATAGTATAATTGTGATAATGTTATTAATTATGATTTTACTTATTGTGATGATGACGATTGTGAATATAAAAATTGTATTAAAATTGATATGAATTCGATAATAATATTAGTAATGTTTGATAATGATACTGATCATATGATATAATGACAGTAATATAATAATATCAGTAATTGTAGTAATCACAATAATATTAATATAATATATAGTAGTGATAATAATAATAAGGATAACATTGACAAAAAAAAGATAATGTTAGAAATAATGATAACGGTAAGAATGAAAATTATGATTATAATAGTATTGATAACATGCATTATATTCATAATAACGATATCATTATTATCTAAAATCATGATAATAATGATGGTAATGATAAGGACAATGATGATTATAATGATAATGATATGCTAATGCTAATAATCAAACCATTATCAATGATATAATATTAGTCTTGTTTCAAGTACTATGGATATTGATAGTAAGGCCTGGGACCATCTGGACTGTTTGCCCCAAAGACTCAAGTATAAGGCTTAGTTCTGAGAAACATGAAGAATATGTAAACACCGATGTAACATGAAACAAACAGTTTATTTGATTTAATGATAAATTTCATTTCTTATTTCCTTCCCTGACTGGATGCCCGGGACCACCGCCCCTTCGTCGCCCCCCCCCCCCCCACTGGAACAGAAGGAAGGGAAAAGGCGAATGGGGAAGGAGGGAAGGGGATAAGGGGAACGAAAGAGGTGGAAAAGGTAAAGAAGAAAGTGTAATTGATGCCATTGAAATTGAAAGTATTCATTTGGCCAAATAACTTTTTTTTTTTTTTTCATTTTACAGAGAATGTGCCAGGTATGACTGCTTTTAGGTTATCGGCATAACCTTCAAAAGCTCAACACAAAACATATAGTTGACAAAGAAATATTTTACAAAGCAAAATTACCTAATAATTATTAAACATGAGATTAAGACATACCACGACATACAAAGCTTGAACTGGGAAGAGCGAATATAAAGAATAATTGGGAGTTGACAGGAGTTGACCGAGCGGAAAGGAGAGGAAAGGGAGAAGAGGTGGCGAGAAGTAGGAGGGTGAAAGACGGGGAGAGGGAAGGGAGAAATGCCTTTTCTTCTCTGCCGTGAAATTTCTACGGGACCCGCTAATAATGATTTGATTGGATAATGATATTTTTCATATGTCATAATGATAATAATAGTTATTATAGCAGTGATGACAATCTTAATTAGATATCAATTACGATTATTGTATTATTTTCCATTAATATTTTTCTTCAGTTATTTGTTTTCTGTTTGTTTCTATTTCAAAAAAAAAAATATGACTTATTTCTAGTATAATAATTATTATCATTATCAATGAAGTAATGATAAGGCTTTATCTGCAGCGCCAAATACTTGCAATTATTTCAAGTCAGTGGGCGGAGCATCGGCGTTGTCAGGCGTACGAAAATCCATCGGGTCAAAGTATCATACCGCTTGATCATCTCACACACGGAGCGTCCCGTGGCATGACGATTTTTTTTTTTGTGTGTGTGTGTTGTGTGTGTGTGTGTGTGTGTGTGTGTGTGTTGTGTGTGTGTGTGTGTGTGGTGTGTGTGTGTGTGTTGTGTGTGTTGTGTGTGTGGTGTGTGTGTGTTGTGTGTGTGTGTGTGTGTGTGTGTGTGTGTGGTTGTGTGTGTGTGTGTGTGTGTTTTAATGTGTATTTAATATATGGATGTATGTATACATTTATGTATACATATATATGTATGCATGTATATATGTATGTTTACTTATATTTTTATTCTTATTTTAACTCTCTTAATTTTATTTTCATCATTTTCTTAATTTCCATCTTTATGTGTATACTCTACATTAATTTCTATTTTTATTTTGTTTGATTTCATTTCATCTTTTTATATTTTTTCCTGTTCTTTATCTCATATCCCCTTATTTGTAATGGTTAATGGTTAATGGTTAAGATAAATGTGCTAGACATCTAAGGTCATATAGCACTATAGGAAAGGTATAGTAAAGGGGATTGTTGCTATGTGTCAACTATCTAGAGTAGTGTTGAAAGGTTAAGATGGGGAAAAGGTTATGGTGGTTTAGGTAAGGGAGTTAGATCAAGTGAAGGATATTTATGCGTCTGAGGAAGGAGAACAGGTTGTCAAGGCAGAAGCTGTGGATTCTGTAAGGATGTCTGATATGTTGGGAGGTCGGTGAAGGGAGGATAGGTGTGGAAAAGCAGAGGTACGTGCTGTATTAAAGCGTGGACAGGACAAGAGAATGTGTGGACTGAAAGAGGGACGTTACATAGAGGACATAGGGGCGGGTCTGAGCGTGACATTAGATATAGGCGAGTGTGGCCAATACGTAATCGTGCGAGGGCCGTCTCCCAACGTCTGTTTTTGTGAAATGGAGCTGACCAAGAGGAGATTGATGGTTTTACGGTATGTAATTTATTGTTGTGGAGTCTTGACCAAAAAGATTGCCATCGGGTATACAAGAAGGTTTAAAGTGGGGGTATAATCGTAGCTGGAATATGTGAGAAGCGTGTTGAGGTGATGTGGACATTGCGGCATAGCGTGCAAGAGTATCTGCCTGTTCATTGCCAGGGATTCCAACATGGCTGGGTACCCAGCAAAATCTGACAGATTTGTGACGTGTGGATAGATAGAACAACCAGTTCTGGATCTTACAGACAAGGGGATTGGTCGAGTGCATAGACTTTATGAGGGTTATTACGGGAGTCAGTAAAAATAGTAAAAGAGGAAGAGGGGATGAGTATATGCGTCTTAAGGCAAAAAGGAGTGCATATAGTTCTGTAGTAAGGACACTAGATTCAGGAGGGAGGGTGTATTTGAAAGTGCAATTTGGGAATGTTACTGCGAATCCAGCTCCTGAGATGGATTTGGAACCGTCAGTGTAAACATGAATGCTGGAGGAATGAATGGAGACATGGTCAAGGAAATGAGTGAGAAGGATAGAGGGGGGAATATCTGATTTTGGTGGGTCAGGGAAAACTGAGGAGCAAATACAGGGGTTAGGTATAAGCCATGGAGGAATGGAATGGACAGACAGTGGGAGAGGTCGGAGATGAGGAAGGGGGAATGGGAGAGGAGGGTATCCATGCGTACGGGGAGAGGAGTTGGTAAACGTGGAGAAGAGGTAAAGGTATGAAGTAAGGATTGTGGAATAGTTAGTTTGGTAAGGGAAAATTGGTGAAATCGAGCATAGCATCGGAGAGAGAGAAGGGCTCGACGTCGAGAGAGGGACGGCATGCCTGATTCAGTATATAGGCTCTCAACTGGAGAGGAGCGGAAGGCGCCTAGGGCTAAGCGGAGACCGCTGTGGTGGATTGTATCAAGGTGAGCAAGAAGAGAGGTTGAGGCAGAGGAGTAGATATGGCATCCATAATCTAGAGTGGAGAGAATCAAGGTAACATGAAGATGGAGGAGAGTTTTGCGATCTGAGCCCCAGGAGATATGTGAAAGAGTTTGTAAGATTCGGAGGCGACGTTGAGCTTTTTCTTTGATGTACAAGATAGCCAGGACAATTTGGAATCAAATATAACGCCTAGGAATTTGCCAGAAGAACGGTATTGGAGTGGAGCGTTATATAAGAAGAGTGGGGGTTTGGGGACCGTACGTGAGCGAGAGAAAAGGATGGGGAAAGATTTAGAGGTAGAGAAGCGAAAGCCATGGTTGGTGGCCCAAGAAGTTACTGATGTTATTGCAGACTGAAGGAATTGACAGAGATCTGGTATGATGTGCCAGATGCATTTACAGTAAGAAGGAATAAAGTGGTACTAAGCACGCTTCCTTGTGGGACGCCTTCGAATTGAGGAAAGGATGATGACGTGGAAGAGGCAATTTTGACCTGGAAGGTACGTTTAGAAAGGAAGGATTTGATGAAAACGCCCATGTTTCCACATAAACCTAAGGAGGACAATTGTTGGAGGATATGGTATCGCCATGTGGTATCATATGCTTTTTCTAGATCAAAGAATATGGCTAATACGGATTCATGGCGTGCAAATGCCGATGTAATATATGTCTCGAAATGGGCAAGTGGTCTGCTGTACTTCGGGCACGTCGGAAACCAAACTGGGAAGGGGAAAGGAGATTATGAGATTCAAGTACCACATTAAGCGGAAGTTAACCATTCGTTCTAGTAGTTTGCACAAGCAGCTAGTTAGAGCTATGGGGCGGTAATCTTGGTAGGGTACCTGATTTATTGGGTTTTAAGAAAGGTAGGATAAGAGCATCTCGCCAATGAGAAGGAAAATTTCCTGACGTCCATATGTGGTTGAAAATAGTTAAAAGGAAGGATAGAAAAGATGGGAGGTGTCGGAGCATACGATAGTGAATACCATCAGGGCCTTCATGGGTGTTGCGGCACGACTGCAATGCAGCGTTGAGTTCAGAAGAAAAAGGAGCATTACAGGACTCATCAGAGGATAGGGTGAAGGTAATAGGGATGCGTAATTTGATGGCTTTAATGGAAGAAAAGTGTGGAGAAAGGTAAGAGTCACTACTGACCTGGCTAAAAATAGTTGCCCAGTTCATTAGCTACTTCGACAGGTTCAGATATGAATCTTGAATATGGACGGGTGCGGGATGAGGAGGATGTATGCCTGATGATTTATGGATCCGTCGCCAAAACAGCTGAATAGATGTAGATGTAATTGATGAACATAATTTTGCCAGCTATTTGTTTTACTGTTTCTAATTGTACGGCGAAGATGGACAGATGCTCTTTTAAAGGAAATAAGAGCTGATAGCTGGTGAGGGGTGCCTCGTTTGTAGCGATAGCCGTTCCAGGCTGCTCGTTTTAAGCGAAACACTTTGGTGCAATCAGAATTCCACCATGGAACACATTTAGAGGTATAAGGTCTTGAAGTTCGAGGAATGGCTGTATAGGCAGCTCTTAGGATCGTGGTTGTAAAACATTGTAGCATATCTGAAATGGACGGTAAGGGGGATGGAGGGGTAGGTATAGTAGAGAGTGAAGTGAAAGTACGCCAGTCAGCTCTATCAAAGCACCAGCGTGGAGGATTAGGAAGTGGTATATATGGAGTAGGAGAAAGGAGTACTGGGAAGTGGTATATATGAAGTAGGAGAAAGGAGTACTGGGAAGTGGTCAATATAGGGGATGTGGTCTAGAACTGACCAATGGAAATCTGAATGAAGAGTAGGAGAGCATAGAGAGAGGTCGAGGCATGAAAAGGATTGCGTGCGCATGACAATGTGTGTGGTGCGATCTGAATTAAGAATAATTAGGTTATTTGTGAAGAGGAAGCGTTCTAGAAACCGGCCTCGGGAGTTTGTGGTAGTCACCCCACAGAGTGTGGTATGTGAGTTTCAAAGGCAACAAAGTCAATGGGATGGGATCGGGAGAAGTATAATGAAATCACTGTGATCCAGCGGCGAAGAAAGATGCGAATAACTGCACGGGACAGTAGTTTGTATGGGAGGTATCACATAAGGTGTTTTATGATGGATTAGTATAGACGAGACATAAAGGGAGTGTGGGGAAGAGATAAAATGGTAATTGGGAATTGGAATAGGAGGATGTATGAAGAAAGTCTCTTGGAGGCAGATAATAGATGGATTATATGAAGCAAGGATATGACTTGGGTCTGGTCTATGAGAACGGAAACCGCGAATATTCCAATGTAGGAGAGCTATATCTTAGTTGATTTATGAGTGATAACGTATACAGTACGTGTTGGGGAATTTGAAGGGGAAGGAGCTAGGGGGTGTAAAGGAGGGGTATTAGGAGGTAGGGAATCTGGGGAAGGGCATTGTTGTGACATGAGTGATTCCTGTGTGTATCCGGGAGGGAGTGGAAAGGATAGAGGGGATGGAGGGAGGGAGAATGTGCCTATAGTTGGGGTTGAAGGGGGTGGGTTGTGTTGGGAGGAGTAGATGTGTGGGGAGTATTAGTGGTAGGAGGATGGATATCGGAAGGATGGATAGTTGGAGTTGAAGGGGATGTGTTGTCTTGGGAGGGATTAGGAGGAAGGGGTGTAGTGGTGCTGTAAGAGGGGGATGGATATCAGGAGGATGGGTATTGGGAGGATGGATATCGGAGGTGGACGGAATTGAGGGGGTTAGGTTGTGTTGAGAGGGAGTAGGAGGAAGGGGTGTAGGGGGAATATTAGTAGGAGGGGTATGAATATCGGCAACCACTTCAAGTGTGGAAGGAGCATGAGTTATGGGATCTTGTGTCTTAAGCATATAACTTTGGATGTCATCCATTGTTTCTGCAGTGGAATTGGTTGGAGAGTTTTGTGAGAAGGTAATTGTTTCTGCAATGGAGTTGGAGAGTTTTGTGGGATAAAGGTTTTCTTATGAGGGGGGGAAGAGGAGACTGGTGTCTCAGGAATAAAGGTAAAGGTAGGTGGAGGTGATTGTGCTGTAGGGGAAGAAGGGTTAGAACGTTTAGTCTGTCTACTGCGGGTAGTGCGGGGAGGGAGAGGGGTGGTGTTGGGGCTGTAGTTGAGATTGGAGCTGTGGTTGAGATTGGGGTGTCTGGGTTTAGAGTGGCAAAAGAATTGGTCTGAGGGAGGTAGAATGTAGAAGTGGTTGGGGCTGTAGTTGAGATTGGAGCTGTGGTTGAGATTGGGGTGTCTGGGTTTAGAGTGGCAAAGGAATTGGTCTGAGGGATGTAGAATGTAGAAGTGGAAATGGGGACATTTTGGGTGGAGGGGGAAGGGCTGAGCGAACGATGTTACTAGAATATGGAGTATGAGAGAAACCTTGTCGACGTGCTTCCTGTCTGGCTTCACGTAAAGTGAGACCATTTTTGTATCTGAGAGTTGCTACCTCAGATTCAAATTGTAAGTGGGACAGCCTCTATAAAATACATTATGGGGGCCGCCGCAGTTAGCACATGTTCGTGTTTGTGCTGAGCAGTTTGATCGATTATGACCAGGTTGGGCACATATGGGGCATCGGTCTGTGGAACGGCAATGTTTGGCAGGATGTCCAAAGCGCCAACAGTTTTGACATTGACGGGAGGGGGTTGGTATGGTCGAACAGGGAGGGATTGTCCACCAATGTAGATACGTAAGGGAAGGTCATGTGTACGAAGGTAATTTTGGCAATATTGGTCGGATTCTTTCGTTGACCTTTAGGAGGAATGGTGTAGCAATGTACTGATTTCACATCTTGGTCTTTGAGGCATCCTAATAAGTCTTCTCCACAGTCTGACCAATCTTTGGTATCGACTGGGCAGTTTGCTGGGGAGAGAGAGACAGTTCCGGTACAGGTATTAAGGGTTGGATGAGGTTCTGCAGGAATGGGGTTGCCAGAATGATCAGTTAAATTTGATAGTGCTATAGATTCAGTTTCTGATCTGACTGTTACAAGACGGGAGCGATCGCGTCTGGTATAGAAAGGGACTCTGCCTACTTGTTTTTGGAGGCATTGTTGAAAGAGAAGTGTTGCCTGAGTAAGGAGCTGTAGAAGGGATCACGAAAAATCGGTCCCATTTAGCTGGGCTAAACAGAGTATTTAAGATATCTGTAGGGTTGGTGGTGGTGGATGGTCGGGGACGTGTGGAAGAGGGAGTATTACGGAATGATGGAGAATAAGGTGCAAGGTAGTAATAAGGGAGGATTGGTTGTTTGATGAAGGTTGCGGGGTAGAGTTGAATTTGAGGAAGTTGGGTAGGTAGGAATGTCATCTGGAGATTGATTCTCTGCTTGGGTGGGTAATGCACTAGTAGGCATTGAGGAGTGGGTAGTAGTTTGTGTTCGGAGCCGTGGTCAAAGGAGAGCCTGGGTTGGGGCTATTTGATAAAGGGGCTAGCCTCATTGCCTCTAATAAAGGGATTATATTTTTATTACTGGTCCTGGGGAACCTGGATTATATAAAAGGCATTAACTGGTCCACCTCCATCGCTAGTGAAAGGTGAAAGGGCTAAATTAGTCGGGAGTACCGTGCCCATAGTTCCCGCAGGCCGTTCTGGACTGGCACAAGGTCAGCCTTTCATCCTCTCAGCACGGCTCTCACACCTTAGGAAGTAGATAGTAGAAGGGGATGGAGAAGGGATGGAAACAAAAGCTGGAGGGGGAAAAGACCATGCAAAATTAGTCGAGTCGAGGGCTGAGGCCCTAGACAGGGGAGATCCCTGCATTGGGTCTCAGCCTCCGTCTCTTAAGCCCCCCCATGACAAAAACGGGCAAAGGATTGGGGGGTAGACATTACCTAGCTTTTCACATAAATTAATAATTAAAAGTGATAATGCATCATTTTCTCGGTAATAAATTCCATTTGTATGAATTTATCGATATTGCACAAAACACTCTGTGCGTTCCATGTATTGGTGACCACTTATTTTCAGTTGTTTACGTGAATAAAAGACCAATATCTTTCTTCAGTATTTGTGCCGATATTGTATTCTATTATAACGGTTTATGTCTAGAAGACTAAAATTTGTGAAGCAAATTTTCCCCTTGTTTGACTGCATTCCCATTCCACACGCAATATAAAAAGGTAAAAAAAGGAACACAATGTCTTGATACTTTTTTACAATCTAGCATACAAGGCTGTGACAAAAATATAAAGACAATATGGTACTTACGTATTAGTACCTATAACACTGACTATTTGTTTCAAATACTTCTTTCATTTTATATAAATATACTGTTTATACTGATATACAATGTATTCATTTTACAATAATGTAGAAACAACTGTGTAATAAATCAGACGAAATAATATTTGAATTGGTTGAAACAAGAAAGGAAAACAAAAGAAATTGCATTCGTATTAGTTACGTAAAATCTGGTGGTTTGCTTATTATGTCAGTAGTGCGTGAGTACGGTCTTTCGGCCGGGTTGTTAAAATTGTGCGAGGCCCGACCCAATAAATTTTCACTATACGGACATGCATATACACAAATATGCATATCTACCTGATATATAGATATATAAATGTCTATCTATCCGATAGAGAGACAGATACATTCATTTTTGTTTATATACATGTTCGCATGCGTGAATATTCATTGGGTCGGTTCTCAATCTTTTGTAAGTGGCCGCTGTCCACATATACTCGATGCCGTCTGCACTTGAAAAAAACACGTAAGTACACTTCTAAATCATAATATATAGTACAAGTAATACGTTTATACAGACCCTATTTATACAATCGTTTGATTCTAAAATACTCAAAATAGCAAGAATTCACAATATTACAAATGATCCTACCTGTTCCTCATTTCATGAACTAACGCCTAATATCATGTAATAAATATGCTTGCCCGAATACTATGTTACGGAAAAAACGCACGCACGCACGCACGCACGCACGCACGCACACACACACACACACACACACACACAAAGAAAGAAAAATAAGAATAAAACATAAGCTAATATGCAAATTGCATTTTCTTGAGCTTACAGCCAAACACTTTTTCTCCAATATAAATCAAGATTAGGAAGACGGTCTTCCTGTAAAATATGGCAAGATTTATTCAAAGATTTACCAAGAATTCCAACTCGGTTTACATTTTTACACATTTACACATTCAGCAGAGTAAGACCTAGCATACATAAAAAAAAAACAACGTTGGAAATCAACTCACCCGCCAGTTTGATGAATGATGTACATCAAATAAACACATCCCATAACAATTTAAAAAATCCCTAAGAAATTTACACAAATAACCCTACTGGATGCTCATTAATAGAAATAAGTGAGCGAAGGCTTTTACGTCGAAGCACCAGCAAGGAGGTCCGAGAGAGGTCAGAAGACGAGGTCTGCCAGTGTCAGGACGCGGGTCAAGGGTGTCGGGAAGCGGGTCAAGGGCGTTAGTAGGGATTCCATCTCGCCGAGCGCCTGTGCGGAGTCACGGGGCTGAACACGTTGTCCTCTGCGCCGGGGCTGAAGGCGCGGCGTCTCGGCCCGTCGGCAGCGCCGGGCCAGTACGGCGTGCGAGGCAGCGATGAGCTCTGGTCACGTCGGGAGGGCGGCGTCGCGAGGAGGGCGCCGTTCGGGGTGTTCGGCTCTTCCGACTTGAGCAGGAACTCTTCCTCTCGCCTGGCGGGACTCCGGTAGGGTCGCGGCCCGCGGTATTGCCGAGGAGGGCCCCGGACGCCGGCGGCCTGCTCCTGCTGCTGCCTGCGCGACCAGTGGGGCATGGAGCGATGCGGGCCCACGCCCGAACCCCGCTCCTGGTAGAAATAGGGATCGTACTGCGGCGCCACACGGCCCTGGTACCGCTCGTCGTAGTAGCGGCGGGCGCCATGGGGCGAAGGCTGCCTCGAGTACGGGGAGCTACGGTAGCGGGTCTTCGGAGAAGCGCCCTTCCACGGCGCCCAGCCCTCGTCGCCGGCCTCTCGCTGAGGGCCGCTCCACCTTCGGATGGGGGGCGCGGAGGTCGGGGTCTCGGCGTCGCTCCTTTCCTCGCTGGTTGGCAGAAAGGGCTGGGTTATGTTTTGTGAATTGGCAATGCTATACCGATGCCATGTTTCATAAACTCAATTGCAACGCATAATGAACAGATCTAAAGCTTTCTAAATCTAGACCAAGGACACGTCAATACATGAACGTAAATTCATGTTCGTAAGTTGCAGCTACTGAGAATCTCATTTCTACTTCACTGTCACGCAAAAAACAACTACAGTGAACCCTCGGTATAACGCGGTTCACCTTTCGCGTTCTCGCTGCTTCACGGATTTGCATTGTGCATTGTGTTCTGCATTCTGATTGGCTAAACAGTCTCTCCGCTTTTTCCCTACCTGTGTGTCAATAACGTTACGGTTTAATATGTATATGTACGTAAAACAGTTTGCCAAACTCAAGTTTGCAAATTTTCTCTAAAACCCATGAAGCCTTCAGTTCGTTTTGATGATTAAAATTATTTTACAGTACAGTAGTTATTTGTAAAAAACGTTTATACAGTACTTTTATTTGTTAAACAAATGCTTGGGACTGTAAAAAGTTTTTGTTCTCTAGTTTCAATGTATTGTAGAGCATTTCATTGTATAATAATTGTAAACAAAAATAAAGGTTACTACTTCACGGATTTCGCCTATCACGGGTTCTTTTTGGAACGTAACCCCCGCGAAAAACGAGGGTTCACTGTAGTGAAAAATCCAGATTTAATCATTTTGATAGCAGTATTATGTAAGTTGCTCTGCAATTTCAAATCCAAAATTAGTACAGTCACACACACACACACACACACAGGTGGCCAGCTCCCCGAGTGCAAGAGAGGAGCTCTGGCACACCTAGACAGCTAACACAAGCGTCCAGCCTCAGTCCCTACCCTAGGTTCTCCGACTTCCCGTTTGCATAACAGAGACGCTTCCTTACTCTGATGACGCCGCCTTACGGACGGCGGAGGGCGTGGAAGGGGTTGAGGGCGTGCCCTGAAGCCAGGATGCCCGCCGAAGGTTGGCCAAGTAGTTCTGGCGTTCCTGCTCGTGGCCTCGCGCGCTGTTGAAGTCTGTGGATAGAGAACAAGGATTTGCTCACGAGGGGAAGGCCAAAGCGGAAAGTATCATGACCATTTTCGGATGTATACTTTTATGGATTTCCTAATGAATATAATGACTATAATCATTATCAGCCAAATATTTGAAGAATCGTTATTTAAATTGAGTCTAATATACTTTCCGTCAAACATCGAACACGAAACTGGTACGCAAATAAACACAAACAGGTGAGTACACATTCATTCACTAGAAGCAAACTTACCTGCTATAGCCTGGTCTGGAGGTATCCCAAGCTCCTGTATCATGTACCTGTGAAAGAGAATGCACAAATCTATAAATTAGATTCGAAACCTTGATCACATAAGTCCCGAGTAGACTGTTTTGTGCCCTACGTTACATTTGCTATCGACCAAGGACTGGCATCGCGTCGGACGTTGCACGCGGTTGCAATTGCTTTTCTTGTAATCAAAATGCTACTAACAATATCATAAGGCTGTTAATAGCATTACCATCACTTGCACCACAGCAGCGGCAACATTATTAGTGTTGCCATTATGACTGTTGCCACAAATCTGAATCTTTATTCTCTAGTCAAGCTTCTGACAAGCTTTTCGCTATCCACCTTTATAAATTTGTTGAAATTCCAGTTATCTGCGCTGTGGCAGCGAGCGATTATAAGAACTGAAATTCTGTTCCTGTTGATCAACCCTGCGGTGTACCTTTAAGGTCTCTTTAACACATGCCAAGTGCATCCAATTTTTTAAATGCAGAACAGCTAACAAGGCTAACAAAAATAATCAAATTATTTAGTTTAATTCCATTTCTTACACTGGATATTCTTTGCTGTGACATGGTGGCTGTTTATTTGCGCCTAAATTAGAAGCCCTCAAAGAACGCAAGCCTCCGTCAAGGTAATTGGATAATGATAATTCAAGCGCCAAAAAGTTGTCCCGATCTCGCAATGCTAATAATGATAAATGATGTAATCATTTGCAAAAATCCTGGATCCGGATCACTTCCACAATTTAATGGCATCTAAACTGGGCTAAAATAAACCTTTGGTAAAAAATAAAAGTCTTATAAGCTATCCGGAGAACCTGCCAACAAATTAACCAACGCTACCAAAAAACTCTTTGATAGAGGTAATTATAAGAAATGGCCGGGGTTACCATCCACTGGCAGTGCATGAGACTTTTCTGCAAGGTTGCTAGACGAGGACGCTACCGCTGCACTAACTACACAAAAAGGGGCGGATAACAAAAAAGAAAATGGGGAAAATCCAATTTCCTTTAGTTATAACTGTAATTGAAGCTCTTTAGCAACGCACACAAACAAACAAAAGAACGAACAAACAAACACACTCACTCAATCACTCTCTCTCCCTCCCCTTCATCCTATCTTCCTCTCCCTCTCGTAGAAGACGAGAGAGAGAGCGAGAGAGAGAGAGAGAGAGAGAGATAGAGAGAGAGAGAGAGAGAGTGAGAGAGAGAGAGAGAGAGAGAGAGAGAG
>NW_020868980.1:245526-248026 GCF_003789085.1 Penaeus vannamei
ATTTGATATTATTTGACAATATATTCTCCGGTTAACTATTATTTTATATAAATACAATCAATATCATTGTCATTGATATTATCCTTATCGATATTATTCTAAAACACAACCCACATGCAATCGATGATATTGATCGAAATCAACAGTTGACCAGCAGTAACCAGTGAAGGGCAGGGCAAAATAGAACGTTACCACAGAGGAAGTGTCCATCTTGAAAACGACGTTAAACTGTGCTAAGAGAACAGAAGAACTTAACGCCTTAACCATAATTAACTGCACAAAAACACTCTATAAGAAAAAGAAAGTCTTAAGGACATGAAACTATTTGCATTATCCAAAACCTGATTTGTACATATCACAAATAAAAGAGGAGGCAGGAGACTCAAACAGCATTTATAAAAATACCACAATTGGCTTACAAAAGCACATGGATACGATGAAGGACTGATGTTATAACTTGTATGATAATAATAAAAAGCGGCAAGAAAAGCACAAAATTTGCATGATAATTCGCAATACAAATTAACACCAACGAGGAACTAAGTAATAAACAACCAAAAGCAAAGACAGTAGTACTGAAGAAGACTAAAAGCACCTTGGATAATGGTTCCCAACCGGACCCGTAGTCGGCGGCTATTTTTTCCACTTCTACTGGCCTCCCGGGCTCTCTGACGGAGTAAAGGATGGGCTCCTGATATCGGTCTGGGACGGGCATGTTTGTTCGTCGAGTGGTCAGCACTTCTAGATCTTCTACAGCTTCGAGACGGGAGCGGCGTCCTATAGTTGCCTCCTTGCGGCTGTCGGGGTCAATGGAATGACTTTTTGAGGGCCTTCCTCAGGGGCTGGAGAAAGGGGTTGCTGTCTACCACTGGACCCATAGTCGGCTAATCTTCTTCAGCCTTTTCTGGCCTCCTGGACTCTAACGGAGGGTCCAGGAGGTTCCATCTCAGTCCTCCTCACCAACATAACGACCTCAACAGGTCCATAATAATACTATATATAATATATATATATATATATATATATATATATTATATATATATATATAATATATATATATATATATATATATATATATATATATCCTCAGGATTAACACTGAGTTGTGCAACAATTGAAGGAAATCTAACCACATTCGGGTAGCTCAGGGCATAACTCGTGTCAGTAAAACCTGGCAAATCTAAAAAAATAAAATCGCCAAAGTAGAGAAGGGCCGATAACATTGCTTCAAGAAACATTGGATATCGTACCTAAATTCCTCGAACTGGCATGAACGTGCATTTCAAAGAAGCGAAATCAGGGATAGAGGAATGTCTTTTACAGACCTTTCAGTGTTATGACATGATTCAATGACACCCACAGAGTATATAGTTATTTAGTTAGTTTAGTTAGTTAGTTAGTTTATTTATTTAGTTAGTTAGTTTATTCATTTAGTTAGCGTTTAAACTGATCATCCGGTTCTGACTCCCCTGTCAACGGGTCATCAGAGCAAATGAGGTGGAGGAGGACGTGGGGGCAGGGAGAGAAGCGAGGGGGGCACGACAGGGTCCAGTCCCCGTGAGTGTATTATTCATCATTAAAAAAAAAAAAAAATATATTCTGCTGTGTCAATGCCTAACGTCATTAGCGGCGTACTCAAGATTCAGCGGTAGGGTGAGGCTAGGAAGCGAATCCTAAGCAAAGGTCATCCAGTCTTATGATAAAGTGTTGTGGGAATTGGTTAAAAACGAGTTAACGAACGATTAGGACAAATGTTTTGTGTTCTAGAACACTGTAGGTTAGTATAGAAATGAAAAGGGCAGAGACAAAAGATAGACCAACATGTGTTAGATGTCAAAGGAAGACGAGCACTGTAGTTTAGTATAGTAATGAAAAGGGCAGAGACAAAAGAGCAAACGGAGAACGAAGAGACCGTTCAGGACCGACACAAAACCAGCCACACATCTTATCAGCACAGCTCTCACGCTTTGGGATGTGGACAGAAGAAGGGGATGAAGAAGAGAGGGAAAAGGAAAGGAGGGAGAAGAAACGACCGTGCAAAATTAGTTGAGGCGAGAGCAGAGGTGCAAGGCAGGGGCGATGCCTTACATTGGGCCCCAGTCTATCTCCTAAGCCAGCAGCTGCAACTCCTCCACCACGTACCAGCAATAGATTCAATTTTTTCAATCAATCAATTCAATCGCTTCAAACTTTTCTAATCCACGCTACAGGTAGAGTGTCAATGTGCATTGAAATTACCGATCGTAAACACATTCATACAACTGGCCATTAAACAGTGTATGCTTAATTACAATACGTAAATTCGTCGCAGTTCTCACCATGTAGCAATTAAAGATACGTAGGCACATAAAATAGATTTTGATATCAGTAGAAATCGAGGATTCGTTTCGAGATGGAACACGAGAGATATGCTTGCAGACTTGGGCGGCTCAGACGAACCACACCGCCGGGGGTCCTGGCTATTTCCGTCTGTACGTTTGTATGATCGTGCCTTTTTTTT
>NW_020868980.1:255526-258026 GCF_003789085.1 Penaeus vannamei
TTATATTCTCTCTCATCTGCTTCCTCTCTTCTCTCTCTGAAAGGCCTTGTATGTGTATGTCACAGAGACTTCATCAGAAAAAAAATAAATAAAAAAGAATAAAAAAAACTTTCTGCTTTCCTAATTAGCAATTGAATTGAGTCTAGAGGAAGGATAGTAAATGTGTTTCCTTCGTTTTTCTATCTAACAACATCGTAAGTGCTTCGTCTTTGCATTAAAAGAGGTAATTGAGAAGGATGTCATGAACTGGTGACATTCCATGACAGGTTAACCCTTAACTTGTCATAAAGAGTCTCGGATTTTTTTTTACATCATGATTATAGCTTGCATTCAGGTGCCATAGCTCAGTGGCAGAGCGCTGGCTTTGCAATTGCAAGGTCCCAATCAGTCGACTCAGCTGTAAGTACTTACGCGTTGATTCCAGGATGTTGGGGTCCAACTCGGGGCGGACAGGAAATGGTCATCCTACCGCATTATCCCGTGGTTTAGTGAACATGTTTCTCCACGAACATGTCCCCTATGTCCACTTGGATATGCAACCAATTTTGACAGTAAATTCTCTCTCTCTCGCTCTTTTACACACACACACACGCACACACACACATTACCACACACACAGACTCAGTCTCTCTCTCTCTCTCTATCTATCTATCTATCTGTTTCTAAATTACTTATGTAATTTTACTGTATATAAACATCAGCCAAGTAAATATACCGTCTCCTACTACAACCGTGTGAAAATGAAAAATCTACGGGCTTTTAACCCAGATTTCACTTAAACGTGTAAACATAATAATATGTATGTACTGTATGTATCTATTTATATTGCTTTAAACTGGACAATCGCACTTACTCCGTCCAAAATCATGCATCTTTAAACACATCTTGATAGCAGGAATATTTCAGTAAGGAAGATATATAAATGCATAGACTCTAAAGTGGCAACATACAAAGAAGCTTATCACGTCAAGAAAGCGAATAAGAGAGAGTGAGAGAAGAGACAAAGAGGAGACATGAAATATATATATGTACTATATATATATATATATATATATATATATATATATATATATATATATATATATATTATATATATATATATATATATATATATATATATATATATATATAATATATATATATATATATATATATATATATATTATATATATATATATATATATATATATATATATATATATATATATATATATATATATATATATATATATATATATATATATATATATATATATATATATATATATATATATATATATATATATATATATATATATATATATATTATATATATTATAATATATATATATAATATATATATATATATATATATATATATATATATATATATATATATATATATATATATATATATATATATATATATATATATATATATATATATATATATATATATATATATAATATATATATATATATATATATATATATATATATATATATATATATATATATATATATATATATATATATATATATATATATATATATATATACATATATATATATATATATATATATATATATATATATATATATATATATATATATATATTATATATATATATATATATATTATATATGTATATATATATATATATATATATATATATATAAATATATATATATATATATATATATATATATATATATATATATTATATATATATATATATATATATATATATATATATACATATATATATAATATATATATATATATATATATATATATATATATATATAATATATATATATATATATATATATATATATATATATATATATATATATATATATATATATTATATATATATGCGTGTGTTTGCGTGTGTGCGTATATACATATATACATACAGACACACACACAACACACACACACACACACACACACACACACACACACACACACACACACACACACACACACACACACACACACACACACACACACACATATATACATAAATATATATATATATATATATATATATATATATATATATATATATATATATATATATATATATATATATGTATATATATATATATATATATATATATATATATATATATATATATATATATATTATATATATATATATATATGATATAATAATAATGATAATAATGGTATTGATATTTATAATAATAATGATAATAATATATATAATGGTAATAAGAATAATTATAATAATGATAATGATATCAATAAAGATTATGACAATATTAGTAATGTAATGCAAATGATAACAGATAACAATGATAAAGATAATGATGATAATAACAACGTAAATGATTATGTTTATAAATAAAAATGACAACACTAATAACAACAATATAAAATAATAATGAAAATGCTGGTGATGATGATTTTGTTTTATCATTACTCCTTTATTGATATCCTTATTATCGTTATCAGTTTCATTGTAATTGTCATTATGATCATCATTATTGT
>NW_020868980.1:310526-343026 GCF_003789085.1 Penaeus vannamei
GATAGGCAGACAAATATAAATACAGGCAGGTAGATTGGCAGATTTACAAACGCGAAGGAGAGGGAAAGAGAAGGACAAAAAAGTAAATGACTGTGGAATAAAATGACAACACTTGACGGTCTCCAGATGAAGGTTCGTTCATAGATCACGGAGGTTAAAGTTTTATCTCTAACTTTCATAATGGCCAAATATTCAACTCGAAGTCTGTATGTAAATCATTTGGTTGTTAAATTTGCAGACGAACATGGGGGAGATGGAAAGGAAAGCGGAAACTGCGACTTAGCTCTTTTTTTCTTTTGCTTAATTAGGGTTCAAAAATAATTTAAAGTACGCGGTGCCTGGCCTAAACACATTTACAGTAAAACAGCAGTTGCATGCGCTGACGTACGCGACAGTGACATAGAATATTAAAGCTATTATGTGATTATGGCTCCGCTTTAGAAGTAATGGAGTAGAAAATGAAATTAAACGTTTTACAGGAGTGTAATGCACTAACAAGAGACAGTGCTAATGCTGCCGCAATGGTAAAAGTTTGTACTCGGACACGAGGTCGGAAGAGCCCAAGCGGCGCAGAGTGTGACATTAAGGAACTCTGGTGATTCTGTAGAGCAATAACTGTGACAAAGTACAAGGACGTCGTTGAAAATGATGCAGTTGCACGCTACGGTTGCACATAGACGTCGGCTGTCTATTCTGCAACACGCCAGGGCGCAGATGCCTGTCTAGCGGCTACCGTTGCAGCGCAGACAGACCGACAGACGCACCGGGACGCCAGCGGTCTCCAACCCCACCCAGTTTACCGCAGCCTCTTCCTCTTTGATATGGTAATGAGGCCACAGAAGTTTCCCGAATCTTTCTTTCTCCTGAATAATATCCAAATGGAGGAGTGGATACTTCCTCTTTTATGGCTTTATCGTAATTTTTTGAGCAAGAGGGTTTCGAGGGTGTAGAAAGACACGGGCGTTTTAATGTTTACTCGCGTCACAAAAGACAGACTGAATGTGACGGGGCTACATCTTTTATCATAATTTTTGTCGTAGTTGTTTTTGTTGTTGTTGTTGTTGTTGCTGAGGAGGAGAGGGGCATGGTATTGCTAATGCTGTGGCCAAATGGAGATTATAGATTAATATAAATACTCATTCACCGTCTATGGCGCACGAGGGGAAGAAGGCGACGAGACCATAGACAAAAACAAAGTGAGCTTTTAACAGAATTTGATTGTCTAACGATAATAGAATTCCGAAACAAAGAGCGACTCGAACCGACCCCGTAGTGAAAACAAACCGTGAGAGACAGGAAGTTGTTTGTCAAATTCCACAGAAAATGGTCTTTGTCTGGAGAATATTTTAAGTAAAAACAGACGGGGAGGGAGAGAGAACGGAGGGAAGGCGGGAGCGAGAGAGAGAGAGTAGACGGAGAAAGGAGAAATCGATGGAGAAGCGAGAGAATAGAGATAATTGGAAAGAAAATAGAAAGGGAGAACACACACAAATAGGTATGTAAGCAGGTAGGTACGCAGAGATACAGATAAAAAAGATAGATAGGTAGATAGACGGATAGAAAGATCGGTAGATAGGTAGGTACAGATATATGTGTATATATAGAGATAGCCAAATGTGCTCGTGTGTGGTGTGGTGTGTGTGTGTGTGTGTTGTGTGTGTGTGTGTGTGTGTGTGTGTGTGTGTGTGTGTGTGTGTGTGATGTGTCTCCAAAGTGCTCCTCCAACCACTGCGGTCTGAAACAGCAATGCAAAACATCCCTTTGACTCTATCCCTTGACAGTCCCCACACAAGTCTCTGCCAATCCAGCGACAGAAACTGTGACGAACTTCTCTCCTTATTTTCCACCGGGGTGTCTACGGCCTTTTCTCAGTCGATGCTCCTACTCCCATCTCGCCTGAAGGAGTTGGAGTTGGAGTTGTAGAGGTTTTTTCTCCAACTCCCACTCCCAGTTTCTCTCCGCTCCTAGTCGCGCAAATCTGATCTTCTTCAGAAATCCAAAACAAGCCAAATGACCTTCCGCGATTTTTACCAGTAATTCCTCTAACAATTTATCTCCGTTTTCCTTTCCATCATCTCTCTACTCTTCTTCATTTTCTCCTCTTCGTTCTCTCTTTTCCTCGTCTCTCTCTCTCTCTCTCTCTTCTCTCTCTCTCTCTCTCTCTCTTCTCTCTCTCTCTCTCTCTCTTCTCTCTCTCTCTCTCTCTCTCTCTCTCTCTCTCTCTCTCTCTCTCTCTCTTTGTTAAGACATTATAGTCTCCGATTCTGAAATTGTTGTGGTTTTTCTTACCTTTCTGTTTAACTCGACGTGAAAGACTGCAACTCTCACTGGCCTCTGCATGGTTTCTTGCATAAACGTACTGCCGTGGCCACACCTGTTGACGAGCGTCTTCTCTTGCACAGGTCATGTCAAGAAGTGGGCAATCTAATCCTGCTAATTCCTGTCAGGGAACGATGACTTAAAATATTCGCAATTAAGTATGCCTGTCACAAGTAAGGACTGCTCGGCCTGTTCCACACAGGACTGACGGTTGAATATAGAGGCATACTCTTGCCGCAGACTGTTGTATTATCTGGATCTAATCGTAGCTTTGCAATGAATTACAACTCAGTGCAGCTTTCCACAGACCACTTTCCGCCAGCAGACGTATCTAGTCTTGGCATGTCCCCTTCTGGCACACCTGCAGACAACTACATCTGGGTCATGGGAGATTCCAGTCATCTATCCCGACTGTCATGGCCCCTCATGACATGCACTGGCTCATTTCATTCCCCTCAGGAGCATAAACCAATTGTTTGAAGTGGTATCAAAAACACAAAGACTCAGTTAAAAAGGGCAGCGTTGTGTGGTAATAATCTCTCCTTTAACACTGTAGCTAAAATTACGTTTTCATTACTGCTTTAAGACCTCGTACAGTGTTGAGTGTACTAGATTTTACCTGATTTGTATGGAAACCGCGGATAAAATAGCCTGTACAAACATAAACAGATACATCGCACCAAAATACTGGTCTGCTTACAATAAAAAAAATTATTCTCTACTCCATTCGATTTCAGGAGAAAGGAGAAACTAGCAACTCACCTTCTACACTCTAGTGCTACGATCTGCCTTCTGCTTTGAGAAAAATAATGATACAGTGGTCTAAAGTAATAACAACACTGTAGATGGGTTTTAAAGATAGTAGATGTATCATGTAATCTGTGTATTAAGTGACATCTTTTCAGCAGGATGATGATGACGGCGACAAAGACGACGACGATGGTGAATAACAAGAATATTAATAATAACGATCATATTGATAATAAAAAACAACTAAAACAACAATAATAATGATAATGATAATTGTGTTAAGCACGATGGGAATAACAACAATAATGATAATAATATATATATTGTTTTTTTTGTTTTTTTTTTTTGCCCGGTCAACATCTAAGGTTATTAGCAGTATATCCATTCATATTTTTTTTATTAACTTAAAATGATTAAAACTAAAGCATACATATTCTGCGTATTCTGAAATAAGATGACATTTATATTCCGTAAAATATATTAGTTTGTATCGGGAGGTTTAAAAGACTATGAACAGAATTCTAATCACCTCTTTGAAGGGTCTTTGTAAATATCTTTTCCTTGGTTCCCCATAGATATTATAGCTATCTATAATATGGGCAATATCCAGTGGCTCGTGGCACTTTTGGCAGATCCAGAACTTAGCCATCCGTCACGTGACACGCGCGTTAACCTAGCGTCCCCTATTCTGGTTCTTGCTTCCACTACTTCTACTTTCCTGTGCACGTTGCAGCTTGCGATCCGGGGGCCAAGATCCTTAATATTTCTCATGTTTATTATTGGTTTCTCCGCTTCAGTCTGAATGTTTCTCTGATCCGGGGCTTTAAGACAGAGGGAGAGGGAAATCAGAAGCAGTGGAGAGGGAAGCTGCTGCTTTTTTTTATTTAGCTCATTTCCAGAAATACCAACATGAGCTGGTACCCAACACAGGATGATCGTTTTCAGTGACGATACCAATGTCAGCCAGTCCGGGATTTTTCTTACTACTCGGTGGAAGGAATTTAAACTTTCAACAACTTGTAGTGCACTGCGAGAGTCAGTCTGTCACAAACTGGCGATTTTCAATGCGTTTTATCACTTTGACCGGGGAAAGGATGGCAGTAGATATTGATGCTACTGAATGGAGGCTTCCCACACTCTCTCCTCGTTTGCTGATGGCGGCATAACCTACTCCATTTTCGGATTTCGAGCCATCTGTGTATATTTTTGTTGATGTTCGCTATTTAGAGGCTTGTTCTATATACTTCTACTATATTTCTATATCAGTTTCATTTCATTTTCTATTGCTAAGAAACCTAACTTTACCTCATTTGTTCATGGAGGGATCTGCGGGTTACCAACTGGTAGGACCCCATTTAGATGAGGCGCGCTCTAAGGTTTCTCATTCTCCCACCAAAAGACTGTATGTCTGCCCTAGGGTCGCACACTGCTCTGTGCGTAGGAGTCAGGAGTCTGGACAGATCAGTTTCATTTCATTTTCTATTGCTGTGCGTAGGAGATTCAGGGTTTCTCTATTGTCTATTGTGATAGATTCAAGCAACCATAGTGTGATTCTAAGGGTGGTTCACTTTCTGCATATAATGATAATACCGGTGTTGAACGGAGAGCACCAGTATAAATTCTTAGGGCTTCATTGTGGAAAGGGTTTAGTGGCTGGAAAATGCTGGGAGAAGCTGAAGCATAAGCTTCTCGTCCATAATCCATCTTATATTTTATCCGTGTCCCCTAAAGTCTAAGAAATGTTGTACGGTCAGCACCCCAGGACAGGCGAGATAGTACACGGAAACAGCCAAGTGCTTTGGTAGCCTTCATCTTCGCAGTTTGATGTGTGGTAGCCATGTTAACCTCAGGTCAAATGTTACTCATAAGAATTTAACTTGGTTGACAACTGTAATTAAGCTTGGCCCTAAGAAAAGGTGAGGATGAAAGTTGCATGGCTACTCTCTTGTTTGGGGAGAAATTAAAACCATGCTATTATTGCTATTGCAGTCTGCAGGCAGTTTTTTGCATCCAATATGCTACCTCGGGAGGAATACACTGCAAAGTCATCAATAAGAGACTGTATGAAACATCTCTTCGCAGAGCTTTTACATTAAAGGCAATTGCAAAGTGACACACTCTTTCCTTCCGACTCTTTCTTGGTTTGAAAGATGGTCTCCTATTCATACTGTAAAATTTCTGTTACTTAAGAAATTCTTTATGGAGAGGCATATCTCTCCTACTTTACTTAAGAAATTTGATTATGCCATGCTTCCATGTTGTATCATAGGCCTTTCCTAAGTCAAAGATAACTAGCTATTTCCAATGTAACAAGGGCATATGTTGTTGATCTCATATTTCGGAATCAAAATTGAAATTGCGAGAGCACTTGTTCTTTATTCCAAATGCCATATCAATGGTTAATGGTTAATGGTTAAAATAAATGTGCTAGACATCTAAGGTGATATAGCACTATAGGAAGGTATAGTAAAGGGGATGTCAGATGATAGTTGCTATGAGTCAACTATCTAGTGTTGAAAATGGGGGAAAAGGTTATGGTGGTTTAGGTAAGGGAGTTAGATCAAGTGAAGGATATTTATGCGTCTGAGAAAGGAGAACAGGTTGTCAAGGCAGAAGCTGTGGGATTCTGTAAGGATGTCTGATATGTTGGGAGGTCGGTGAAGGGAGGATAGGGTGTGGAATTCAGAGGTACGTGCTGTATTAAAGCGTGACAGGACAGAGAATGTGTGGAACTGAAACTGCATATCTGAAATGGACGGTAAGGGGGTGGAGATAGTAGAGTAGAGAGTGAAGTCACTATAGGGGAAGTACTCTAGAACTGACAATGGAAATCTAAATGAGTAGTAGGAGAGCATAGAGAGAGGTCAAGGCATGAAAAGCATTGTGTGCGCATGTCAAAGTGTGGGGGGGGGGCGATCTGAGTCACCCACAGAGTGTGTGGGCAGTTGAAATCACCAACTACGAGGAAAGGTGGAGTTGGGAAATTAGAGTTTCAAAGCAGCAAAGTCAGTGCGGATGGGATGGAGAAGTAGACTGAAATCACCGTGATCAGGCGCGAAGATCGCGAATGACTGTGCACGGGACAGTAGTTTGTATGGGAGGTATGAGGTGTTTATGATGGATAAGTATAGACGAGACATAAAGGGAAGTGTGGGGAAGAGATAAAATGGTAATTGGAATTGGAATAGGAGGGGTGTGTGAGGAAAGTCTCTTGGAGGCAGATAATAGATGGATTATAAGAAGCAAGGATGTGACATAGGTCTGGTCTAAGAGAACGGAAACCGCGAATATTCCAATGTAGGAGAGCTATAGCTTATGAGTGATATCGCATACGGTACGTATTGGTGAATCTGGAGGAGGAGCTAGGGGGTGTGAAGGAGGGGTATTAGGAGGTAGGGAATTTGGGGAAGGGCATTGTTGTGACATGAGTGATTCTCGTGTGTAACCGGGAGGGAGTGCAAAAGATAGAGGGGATGAGGGAGGGAGAATGTGCCTATAGTTGGGGGTTGAAGGGGGTGGGTTGTGTTGGGAGGGAGTAGATGGGGGGAGTATTAGTGGTAGGAGATTGGATATCGGAAGGATGGATAGTTTGAGTTGAAAAGGATGTGTTGTCTTGGGAGGGATTAGGAGGAAGGGGTATAGGGAAACTGTGAGTAAGAGGGGGATTGGTATCAGGAGGATGGGTATCGGGAGGATGGAAAATCGGTGGTGGATGGGATTGAGGGGGTTAGGTTGTGTTGAGAGGGAGTAGGAGGAAGGGGTGTAGGGGTAATATGAGTAGGAGGGGTATGGATATCGGCAAACACTTCAAGTGTGGAAGGAGCATGAGTTATGGGATCTTGTGTCTTAAGCCTATCATTGTTTCTGCAGTCTGGAAGGGTTTCTGCAATGGAGTTGGTAGGAAAGTTTTGTGGGATAAAGGTTTTCTTATGAGGGGGGGAAGAGGAGACTGGTGTCTCAGGAATAAAGGTAAAGGTAGGTGGAGGTGATTGTACTGTAGGGGAAGAAGGGTTAGAACGTTTAGTCTGTCTACTGCGGGTAGTGCGGTGAGGGAGAGGGGATGGAATTGGGGCTGTAGTTGAGATTGGAGCTGTGGTTGAGATTGGGGTGTCTGGATTTAGAGTGGCAAAAGGATTGGTCTGAGGGAGGTAGAATGTAGAAGTGGAAGTGGGGACATCTTGGGGTGGAGGGGGAGGGGCTGAGCGAACGATGTTACTAGAGTATGGAGTATGAGAGAAACCTTGTCGACGTGCTTCCTGTCTGGCTTCACGTAAAGTGAGACCATTTTTGCATCTGAGAGTTGCTACCTCAGATTCAAACTTGTAAGTGGGACAGCCTCTATAAAATACATTATGGGGGCCGCCGCAGTTAGCACATGTTCGTGTTTGTGATGAGCAGTTTGATCGGCTATGACCAGGTTGGACACATATGGGGCATCGGTCTGTGGAACGGCAGTGTTTGGCAGGATGTCCAAAGCGCCAACAGTTTTGACACTGACGGGGAGGGGGTTGTCCACCGATGTAGATACGTAAGGGAAGGTCATGTGTACGGAAAGTAATTTTGGCAATGTTGGTCGGATTTTTTCGTTGACCTTCAGGAGGAATGGTGTAGCAATGTACTGATTTCACATTTTGGTCTTTGAGGCATCCTAATAAGTCTTCTCCACAGTCTCACCAATCTTTGGTATCGACTGGGCAGTTTGCTGGGGAGAGAGAAACAGTTCCGGTACAAGTATTAAGGGTTGGATGAGGTTCTGCAGGAATGGGGTTGCCAGAATGATCAGTTAAATTTGCTATAGATTCAGTTTCTGATCCGACTGTTACAAGACGGGAGCGATCGCGTCTGGTATAGAAAAGAACTCTGCCCACTTGTTTTTGGAGGCTTTGTTGAAAGAGAAGAGTGTTGCCTGAGTAAGGAGGTGTAAAAGGGATCACGAAAAATCGGTCCCATTTAGCTGGGCTAAACAGAGTATTTAAGATATCTGCAGGGTTGGTGGTGGTGGATGGTCGGGGACGTGTGGAAGAGGGAGTATTACGGAGTGATGGAGAATAAGGCTGTAAGTTAGTAATAAGGGAGGATGGGGTGCTTGATGGAGGTTGTGGGTTAGAGTTGATGAATTTAAGGAAGTTGGGAGAGTAGGAATGTCTTCTGGAGATTGAGTCTCTGCTTGGCATTGAGGAGTGGGTAGTAGTTTGTGTTCGGAGTCGTGGTCAAAGGAGAGCCTGGGGTGGGGCTATTTGATAAAGGGACAAGCCTCACTGCCCGTAATAATGGGATTACATCTTCATCACTGGGCATGGGGAACCTTGACTATATAAAACGGCATAAACGGTCCACCCCCATGCGTCTTGGGGGGTAAGGACTAGACAATTAAATCGGGAGTACCGTACCCATGGTTCCCGCACGCCGTTTAGGACTGGCACAAGGTCAGCCTTTCATCCTCTCAGCATAGCTCTTACACCTTGGGAAGTAGATAGTAGAAGGGGTTAGAGAAGGGACGGAAACAAAAAGCTGGAGGGGGAAAAGACCATGCAAAATTAGTTGAGTCGAGGGCTGAAGCCCTAGGCAGGGAAGATCCCTGTATTGGGTCTCAGTCTTCGTCTCCTAAGCCCCCCACGACAACAACGGGCTAAGGGATTGGGGTGGGTAGAAGGACAGGGACGTGTGTAAGAGGGAGTATTTTTGAAGGGGTAGTATAAGGTCTATATAAGTACTTATATAGATCCTGAGTAGTATTATGGGGAGGTTGAGAATAAGGCAGTAAAGTAGTAATAAGGGAGGATGGGTGATTGATGAAGAAGGTTGTGGGGGTAGAGGTGAAGTGGTGGAAGTTGGGAGAGTAGGAATGTCTCCTGGAGATTGAGTCTCGACTTGGGTGGATAATGTACAGCCAGCAACAAAAGCGGTGACGCCTCGCAAGCCCTAGCTCGGAGAGATCATGCCCTTCTTGCCCTGAAAGGAGGCCCACCTTCAAACAACTAGGCCATAGTTAGGATGGTTCGAATGTGAGGAGGTGGGAAAGTACGGAAATCAGGCGTAGAAGAGCAATAATGACTGAAATATACACGAAGAGAGAGGGATCGCTTTTATTCCTGTTTAGTTGTTGATTTAATGGATATATTGGAAACCTGCCCTAAGAAATAAGTTATCGTATAGTATTTCGAAAAGAATTATCAAGAAATCTTATCGCATCGTTCTATTTCAATTCCTTGTCATGTATTCTATATAAACTTAAACATTGTTGGAACTGACTATTCGTCAGACGGAAATATCCTTCATACATATATGAAGGATGTATATTATTATATGGCTCTGCATTATCTTAAGCAGCTACTCTCTCACTTTCCTCCGTCTTATATCACCTGGATCCGCTATTTAGATCATGGTAAACTTTTAATATGTTATTCGGAAAATAACATACGACATTAATTCATACGCCATTATATTCCCAAATGTTTACAATTATTTCATTACCAAAAATAACGAAATGAATTTGTATAAGACGGATATAAAAAGGAATGGGTTTCTAAAATAGTTTGGAGGGGGAACATCGACAAGGTGTTGGACGCCATCCGCTGAAACGACAAATAAAGGTCTAAGAATTGATAGAGTCAAGGTTAAGGGAATATCCCCTTAGTTTTGGATAGAGTGAAGTTAGACTCGGCCCTTCGCGGGGTGAGTGAGCAAGCGTGAGCCGGGAAAGGGTTTCGCTGGGAAGTGTCCAATCTGCCCAAGTGTAAAGACTGTCACCTAATAATTTGACACCAAAAAAAAATATGTTAATAGTATAAATTTCGCTATACCTGCATCATATATACCCAACCATCATTATATTAACCTACTTACGCCGGGTACAATTTGTAGCCAAAAAAAAAAAAAAAAAAAAAAAATCCGGGCGGCCAAAAAATCGGCGGCCGGAGCTTCCCCGGAGTCTGTCCGCCTGCCCGGCCGCGCGCCGCCGCTGCGTCGGAGCGCAACCCGATACAGCGTCACACTGGCGGGACGCCCGGCAATGTTTATTTTTTCCGGTGTCTCATAAATGTGACACCCGGCACAAGTGGTAATGCACCGTTGCACACATTCACTGCATTTAATTTTACATCATTCATTTTTCACTAACAGTTTCGGAAACATAATAAATTAGGTTGACTGACGATGCATTTTAAATCAATTTGTATCTCAAACCTTATGTTGATATAATAGACAAATACTTTCTATAAGTATGTGAGTGTGTGTGGCGGAGACAAGTGGCCCATCACACTCAAGCTGACCCTAACCAAATCATGCTTCGCAATTCATGAACGCGACTGGAGGTCGTGGTTCGTAGGAGGGACCCAGACGAAATAAATGGAAACAAGGGAATCGATACCTAAACCTTTACAGCCCATTACCCTCGAAGTTTTGCGGCCAAAGCTAATTATTAATGTTTGGTAGTCCAAGAGGCGCTATTTGAGACGATACATTATTCACACCCACAAATATTACACACACTGTGTGTATGTGTGTGTGTGAAAGAGAGAGACGGGGGGGGGGGGGAGTGAGAGGGAGAGAGGGGGTTGGGTTGCGGACGGTAGCCTCGATAAGATGGGACTGAAACAGCCGAACACTCATTCCTTGCTTTGCCTAGAGAATCCAGATCACCTCCTCCTCCCTCCCCCTTTTCTATGTCCAGGTTGTTTGAACGTGGGACACCTTTCAGGGCAAGGGCAAAATCTCTCCAAGCTAGGTCTGGCGAGGCGACATAGCTTTTGTTGTTGGGTGTACTTGTAGGCATTGAGGAGTGGGTAATAGTTGCAGTGTTCATAGTCGTGGTCATAACAGACCCTGGGGTCGGGGAATCAGGAGTTTGAATTGGCGGGGTAAGTCTCATTGCCCTAACAAAGGTATTACGTCTTCATTGTTGTTCATGGGAAGCCTAGACTATATTGGAGAAAGAAACAGTCCACCCCAAAGGGTCCACTTGAGGGTTAAGGGCTAAACAACTAAAACGGGGATACCGTGCCCATGGCTCCCTCAGGCCATTTAGGACTGGCACAAAGTCAGACTTTCATCCTTTCAGCAAGGCTCTGATGTTGCGTTCGGAACTTATAGTCTTGCTAGTCCAGACAACTTGTCCAGGACCAGCAGTATAAGTGGGCCGCGTTCGGAACCTCCAAGACCCTTTCTGCCCAGAATGCAACCGACTCGAATGTAACCATTCACTTCTTTATCATACCGGTGTCTATATTTTACACGCTGCATAGGTTTTGTAACTCCTTTGATGCATATAAAACTTACCTGCAATTAACAAACACAAAAAAATCCTTTGATAACACCAATAAAGGGTAATAAAATTACCCACCAATACCTTGTGGTTACATACAAAATCTATTGTGACGTTATCTCGTCTTGCTCGCCCAGGTTCACAGGAGGACGAGATGGACAATTTGTCCAGGACGAAATAGTAGCGATTCCGAACAGTCAAAACATCTCGTCCAACTGGTCTGGACGAGCAGGACGAGCTGTTCTGAACGCAACATTATACCTTAGGAAGTGTATAGTAGAAGGGACAGAAACGAAAAAAGCATGAGGGAGAATAGACCATGGAGAATTTGTTGAGTCAAAGGCTGAGGCCCAAGGTAGGGGAGATCCTACAACGGGCAAGGGATTTGGGGGTGGGGTGGGGACACTGGGTCAAGTTTCCGTCGCCCCCCCCCCCCCCCACACAGCAACAAAAGTCATGGTTGAAGGGGGTGAGGCCAAGTCTGAATCTGAGACGCATCACTCCAGACTCAAACTTCATTTATAGGTGTAAATAAATATATCCAAATATTCTCTCTCTCTCTCTCTCTCTCTCTATATATATATATACACACACACACACACACATAGTCGTATACACACATACATTTTTGTTTTGTTTTAAGGACATTGAAATAATGGTAATAGGAAGAAATCAATGCCTTCCATTAAATTTATTTCTAATTTTTATTTGCAACTCTGCACATTTAAATTATACATACTTCTGGTTCTCTTCATTTTCAAAAACAAGACCTATCCGCAAGGATATAAATCATGCCTAGGAACATCTAGGAAAATACTCGATCAATATTTGTTTTTTGTCATTACAAAAATATGGTAAATCATCAAAAACAAAAACAAAAACATATATCAGTGATGAAATCTGTCATTCAAGATCACAACTGAACCTTTACACAGTGGAATGCAACAAAATGTTTCTTACATTAAATTTCACTGGGATACATAGATAGAATACAATACCATCGTAAGGTTGCTAAAATTCCAGTCGATTTCTCTAAAAAAAAAATGAGTAACTTCTAGTGTACAATCAACCAAATAAATTACACCATGAATCAAACCCCATGTACACCTTTGGTAACTGTGATGTACTTACGTAGCCTGCATATCTGAACTTACAAGAATGGGTCCCAGCCTATCCAAGATCTTCCAAGGATATTAGGATCTGTCGCTTGTTCAAGAAGGATGTCTACCTGCTGGTGAGTGCTGAGTCCTCGCTCGCCAACGCTGGCTCGGACGGATTCTCCTCGGTCACCTAAGACAGCTTGTTTGAGGTTCTCATAGGCCTTCTGTTTTGCTACAAACTTATTTTGGGAAACTGCCCATAAGGTAATGTAGGCTGGGTTAATGTCACTCAGCTTATCATTCAGTAATTCGATTCGTTTGCTGGAAAACAGCTCTACTTTGCTGTCTTGGGTGTCACCTTCCTGTTTCTGAACAAAATCCAGCCAGTCTTTTGTTGGCTCTTTGACAAAGGCCTCTAAAACTGCTGTCAGTACGTGGCGCGATTCTTGAAGCGCTCCCAAAGCAGAAACCATGATTTCTTTCAGCATTCCAACTTGGCCTATCGGCTGAAATACATTTACAATTTGAGGGCTCAGGCGAAACGGCATCAACTCTGGAACCGGCAGAAACTGCACAGCACTTTCAAAATGATGGCCGAAGTCAATACCAATAACACGACCAGTCTTCAGACTTACGAGGGAATTACTACAGTGACGATCGCCAATGCCCAAAAGCCACTGTGAGATGCATAATGCTGCGTAACTCACTGCAAAGGCACTTCTTAGACTGAAAAAGCCCTCAGTGCTGCTTGACATCCTCACAAGTCCACGGCGTAACACATCCCAAGGGATTTTGTTTACAACTTCTTCATATGCCTTTATAACATCCCGCTTTTTGGCTTTCTTGGCAACAGTATAGTTTTCATTCTTTCCGTAAAGAGCCCTTGCTTCACCATAGCATTTTGTTTCATTTTCTCTATATGAGTCATTTATAAAATCTTTTAAGGGTTGGGTAGAATCGACCCACTGCAAAATGCCCACTCTTAGAGAAAGTGGGATCACCTGATAGGTGTCCAGTGAAGGAACAGATGAAGCTTTGGTGCACAGCGGCGACCTAGCATATATACTGTTCATCAGTGTAAACATCTGCTCCATCCGCTGGTCAGTACGGAGATCTTCTCCCCACTTCACAAGGAACTTGTATTCCTTTTCATCATCACCTCTTATTATAATCCTCATTGGCACACGCATAGATGACATAAGCAGGACATTTTCATCAAAACTAGAAATCTTCACATGATACTCAGGTAAAGGTTTGGACATTCCAGTATACTGTCCAGGCAACTCAAGCACCTCTGAATATTTTGATGCCTGGAAGTTGGCCAGCCAGGGAGAATAGGCCTTCAACTGCCGGGGCAACTTTCTCATCTCTTCCGGAGACAGCTGCAAGACCCTTCCCATCGAGCCAAGTTCCCTCTGAATATCTCTTATTGACAAAGACTTTGCCTTTTTTAGATTTTCACCAAATGCTTTTGTAAAAGCTTCAGCCATTTGTTTCTTTGCTCGGTCTTGCCTGGTATATGCCTCGCCCTTTTCCTCTGCATTTCCTTTCGAAGACCTGTTCTGAACTTTTAAGAACTCACTCACAATCTCACTCAAACCCTCTTCCATCTTTTGTTTGTCTTTCTCTTGCAAAACATTTTGAATTGCATCTTTGCATGCAATGGACGGAACCACCATCAGTGACATTGCTGACACAAACTGATGTAGAAGTTTATGTGAGCTGAGTAAGGCCTCTACCTTGTCACACATGGCTTTAGCAAGTTTTCCTTCATGACTACTGAAGTTGTACTGTTGTTTGCTGATCCCAAAAGGATATATAACTGCCTGAGGGTATTCAGCTGCCAATCGCTCAACCACCGGTTGAAGAGCAGGCCCTGGAACTTTATCCACATATATGAGAATGTGACTCAACCAGAGCAAGAACATCCATATTGGTACCTTCTCATATTCCTCCTTGAAAGATGACAGAAGACTTGCATCCTCATTCATTAAATTTATCAGACGAGGGAAATGAAAATGAGCATCTCGTGACCCATTTGCCATTGCTCGGAGGACTGACACCATAAGGGATTTCGAATACTGTGACACATCCACATGATCTTTCCATTTTATCACACATTCCTCACAGTACTTGACAAGTGCCAAATGAGCATCACTATCTGATTTCTTTGAATCATCTTGATTCAAAGCATCACTTTTCACTAGTTTGCCTTCTGCACAATTCACAGCAAGCTGAAGACTTTTATAACTGCAGCTAAGCAGCTCTCTCTGCCATGATTCTTTTCCATTAGCATTTTCAAATTTCTTGGATAACACTTGCATGTATTGATTATCTTCTGTCCAGTCATCCCCCATATCCTGTATAGCACGGCAAATTTCCAAACAAAGGTGACTTTCTAATTTCAGATACTGTATCTCCACCCTTGGGTTTTGATCTAATATTGACATTGAACTTACCCTGCCTAAATATTTGGCCCATGCCTCCACGAGGTATTTTAGCCGATCAGTTTGCTTTCCTTGACCCCTAAGGATGTGAGTCTCTGCCATCAAGAAATAGAACTGTGCCTTAGAGTACTCATCTTCGGACAGAGAGCTTATCTTCTTCAAGTGTCGATTAGCCAAATGGTAATTGGAATTATGGAGAGCTGCTCTGATCACAAACCTGTGAGTGAAGTTCTTTGTGTCCTTTATAAGGTTTGAAACATCCAAAGAGTCTTCCGGTAATTTTTTCTCCATCAGGTGTAGGTACAAGTCTCGATATGAAGCCAGGCACTGGGTCATGAGTGGATTGTCATCAATACGACATTTCTGTTTCTTCCAACTGGTGACTGTTTGCTTGACTTTCGAAGAGTAAAAGTCTCGGTCAGCATACTTAACATTGTTCAAGCAGTCACTCAGCTCTGTTAGCAGCTGAACATTTTGCAAAGTATCCAATAAAGGATTGGGAGTAAGAACCGAATACTGAGATAATGTTAAAAGGGTCATTGATGTGGCAGTGTTTGCATACACATTTGCCTGTTCAAACTTCTCTTGGTGAGCAGCTAAGACACCTAACTGTAGCGGCAAATCTCCCTCCAGCATGGATCTGTGCCGATGATCTCCCATTGATTGATCGATGAAAGCAATGAGATTTCCATCAGTCTCTGATCCATCCAAGATGTTCATGAGTTTAGAGTGGACTAAGGCTGGGAGGGCAGTCGCGGTTGGTTTGGGAAGGAGCCACACCCGGTTCAGGTCAACTTCCCCATCATCATCTTGCAAGAACCGCTTTTCTACAAAGTTCTCCAATTCTGACCACTGCCCAAGGATGGCTGCACAATTGGAATACCATTCCTCCCAAAGACGATTCTGAAAATATTTTGTTTATCAGTATAAATTGAAGGGACAGAAATCATAAGGCAAAGGCTGAAAGGACAGGAAAAAGAGGAAAAGCAGTAAAGCCTTTAATGCAAATCAGACACAAAGAGAATGCAAATTTGGTGCAGTCACATGCTGATGGCCTAGCTTTTAAGCAAATAAAAGGGAGAAAGAGTCCTGATAAATGAGTACTAAAAAACTTAAAACACAGAAAGAGACAATGGGAATGAATATCTCAATATATCCAATATTTATGGAGATGGAAGAACATGAAAGAAGGGTGGAAAGAGAGAGCCTTACTTCCGCTGCCAGAGGTTCCTCTTCCCAGTCAGTAGTGTCTAGGGACTGACGATAGAGAAGGAATGCCTTCACATGGTTATTTGTCGCCTCTGCCTCAAGTGCCTTCTGTGTTTCCTCTTTTATGGCTCCTAGTTTTCCTTGGACGACTCCTCTAACCACATCCCACATGTTGAGGTTCTTGTACATTCTAAAGAGAAAAGTGAAAATGTATAATCACAACATTTTTGGGGAATTTGTTTGTAAACTAATTTTGCTTACTCTCTAACTCTGCCACCAAAAGATGATCTATCTTCTGCATTCACTGTAAGCTCCAATCCAAATCTAATTATTCCAATAAACCAAAATGTAGGAAATCAAGAAACTTACTCAGCAATGCTAAGCCAAAGGGAATCATCCTGTGACAAGGCTTCTGCATCTTTGCGCATCTTCTTGCGAGCTGGGTGTGGCTCCTCTCCTCGCTTGGAGAGTAAAGCCTGCCTCTCCAGCACCAGGATGCCTAATGCCTCCAGGCGACTTCCCAAACAAGCTGTTATAAGAAAGTGTTATGCTCTTAAATGCTCTTAACTAACATGATGCTCATTAAGATGAGATTATGATACTGTCAGCATAATGGTCTATTTACTCACTGTAAAAAAAATCTTTTTTTTTTTTACAGAACAGGAAAAGAATTTATGGGTAGGTATTCAAGATAGATGAACACAGATTGTACTTCATAGACCTAGATGCTGTTCTACTTCTTCCTGGTTGTATATCATTTTCAGGAGAACATAAACGAGCCTTTTACTTTCTTTTCTGCCAAATTAAGATGTGGCAAGCCAAAATCTAAGAGATTATTAATGTCACCACTACTGTCATAACTTACTAACAACACAATTGTCAATGGATTTATGGAAAATGGATTATATTATGAAAATAGAAAAGGTATATTTTTTAGAAATATATACATGTTTTTGGATTAAAGAAAGAAAGAAAGAAGATAGAAAGAACGAAAAAAAAAAAAAAAAAAAAACTAAAAGGGAAGAAAACAGCCAATAGAAAACAATTAACATATTCTGGACATTACAGGTTAACAAACTCTTTATAATTGATAATAGTATCCATGTCTGACTGCTGCCTCATGATCGTTAGTAAACGTAATCAATTACTCATTGCTTGAAAACAGTACTTTTCAGTTCCAAGACTCAGATAATTAGAGAAATGAACCACAGAAACTGTGACACACAGACACAGACACAGACATACACAGACACACACACACACAAAAGTGACCAAGCTCCTCATCTCTCACAGTGGAAGACTTAAAACAATGCCTGTTTACCTGCTGTTAGTGACTCAGGGTTGGTTCTAACATCATTGTTGATCATCAAATGCAACACTGTCCTTAGCATTTGTGGGCAACACATGTAACTGCTACTAAGGATGCCGTTAAGGGCTTCGTGCAACTCCTGGTTCCACTCTTGCTCTTCTCTGTGGTGCATAGCAGTCCCTGCACTATTTATCACACCCTGTGCAAGAACTTCAAACAGCAAACGAGCCACCTTTTCATCACGCTGCACAAAGAAAACAAACTATCAGGAAAAGAGCCTCTAACTCAGGCATTATACAAGTAAAATTATCAAATAGAAATCTGAGTATTCTGCCATCAAATACCGAAACAGCTGTCAAAGTCAACTGTATAACTAAGTTTAATTTCATTTGTTACAAGAGATATTCTTTGCTGTGACATGTTGTCTGTTTATTTGCTTAATTACCCTGTGTGTAAGGAATGGCCTTGGTTACCATCCACTGGCAGCATGCAGGATCGAACGCAGGTCAACAAAATTGCTAGACATGATCGATACTGCTGCGTTACACAACACACAATTATTTTCAGTAATGAAAATAAAAGGCTGAACTACTTAATCTTGCAATGTATGATAACTTACTTATAGATAACAACAAACCTGAGAGAGTGCTTGCAAGGGTCCAATCAAAGCCCGATGAGGAATCTGAACATCTGGAAGTTCACCAACACGATACTGCCTGTACATTGTTACCTGGTAGAAAAAAAAAAAGGAAAATTCAAACCTCCCAAATCTCATCCTCTTTTAACAATACTAACTCTAGGAAATTCATTTGCTCACCTGTATGAAATTACACCAAAATATTAATAAGCTAAGAGACTTTAGAGGTTAGGTTGCTCCTAAGAGCAAAAGTATATAAATACCATCTTAAAGCTCCTGGATACGAGTAGAGCAAATAAAAGGTAGCTATTTCAAAATTATCCACATGATGGTGAAGGGAACGGTCAGGTAAAAAATTAAGTTTAATCAATCAACACAACAGGGGAAGTTTGAATTTCTGAAATATATAAAATGGCTTAATTAATCGACACATCCACATACCTGGGCCTCTCTTCTGAACTTCCTCTCCTTCTCTAGCTTCTCTCTTAGCTTACTGCGTCTTTCTTCTATTTTGGCAAAGTAAATGGACTGTTTTTCCCTGTCTTGGTTCTTAACAAATCTTCTCCTTATCAACTTTGACTGCATAGTATCAGCTGCATCTGTATAAAACAGAAACATACATACATAGATAAAAAGAAAGCTAAACAAAAGCAATCTTGATTTGTCTGTCAAAATTTTCACCTCAGACATATATAACAAAAGGAAATAGTCCACCAGCATACTAAGATCTTAGGAATCTTAATCTCAAAAAGGTAATATACCCAATGCACCATGTAGAGTGAGTGACTAATTTCTTACTTTTCTGGGTATTTTGTTTCATTTCCTATATTCATTTACAAATCCTCTTAATTCTTACCATTGCCATCGGGTTCATCTGCGGGTCTCATTCTGGAGTTCCCAATCCCTGGACGCTTGAAACGCCTCCTGTCTTTCTGACCTGCGGATAAGATGTCACAAAACTGAGGTCTTTGTAGATATAGCATAAAATTTTTAAAATAAATATATAGAAGTACTTACAATTACATTTATCTTGTTATTATCATCATTTCTTGCACATGTGCCTTTATTATTTCATCCATTACAAAACATTTTCAAAACTTTACATACCTCAAGAAATAAGAACTAACCTGAAGCTCCAACATTAAAAATGAGTCCAGATGTGGAGCCCTGCGTGGGAGCATGAGTGGCTTCATACTCCATGTCAGCCAATGTTGTGTCGAAAGTTGAATCCGTGACCCAGTTGTAAGTGGCACCTGTAGACAGTACAATATTACAGTACTCTATTTACCTGTGTTACAAAAGGATTCAAATAAGGATTAAAAGTATTAAGAGTCAGTGTTGCTTTGTTTATCTGTCATTGTATGTTGGTCACAGCAAGTTTTCTGGAGAGTTTAAT
Source organism: Penaeus vannamei (assembly GCF_003789085.1). Taxonomy (NCBI): domain Eukaryota; kingdom Metazoa; phylum Arthropoda; class Malacostraca; order Decapoda; family Penaeidae; genus Penaeus; species Penaeus vannamei. The sequence continues at coordinate 329,957 of NW_020868980.1, forward strand.
CATACTGACATTTAGATGATTTTTTTAGCAGCTCTAGTTATGTAAGTGGATAATATGGAGTGTAAATTGACAATAAAAAAATTAATCAACCATATATGTATAATCAAATCACTAAGATTTATTTAAGGCAAAATTAATAATTCACATCTCACAACTTAGATTGCTATATAATCAAACCTGCTGTCAGACATACAAAACAGTTTACCAACATTCCATACATCTTTGATAAACCAATACTGTACACCATATTCCCTGACATATCATCAGAGGGAATAATACACAAAACACAGACAACCATACTATACATCTTCCAACTTGATATATTACCAGGTGCTTGAGTGGCAGAAAAAACATTTGCCTGCGTTGCCTGCACACCGGCTGGACCATCAGTTTCCATATTTGTATCGCTCCCTTGTGTGTAGGACAGAAGGGAGTTTAAAGAAGTGTCATTGCTAGCCTGAGTCTCTGCAAACATTGGGATCATGGACGCATGCCGGGCACGCCATGCTGTGCTCACTTTCATTTCCTGTTTGGATGGGTGCAGACATTGATCTATTACTCCATACATAGTTAGCAATATAATACTTGCATGAAGGATTATCATCTAAAAGAGAGTGGTAACACTGTTAAATATAACAATTCCAAATTTTCATATCTGAAATAATGATAATGATAATGATGATATCATTAACAATGAAAACATCTATGACCTTTCTTAGATATTCATTTCCATAGTCAGAAATACTTACCCTAAATTTACACTCAGTCAGTGGTTGGTCAAATATATTCCTCTGGTAATCTGCTGAGTGCCTTGTCGCTTCCAAGAGAACATAAATAGCCATCTGCAAGAATGAGTCCTCACTCTCTGGGCTGTACATTTTTCTTAGGATGTGAAGGAGGCATTGAGTTAAGGTCATACTTCGTGCACCTGAAAATTGCATCTTTGATTAAGAAATCATGCCATTACATCATCAAATCTGTATCCATATTAACTGCAAAACAATACATACTTTGGTGGATCAAGGCTCATTCACGGACAATTGTAATGAAAAAATAAAGTTACAAAAGTGTAAATTCTCAGACAACATAAATTACACTCATATTTTTTTTTATTTCTGACTGCAAACACTGGAGAGAAAATGAATGTAACTCAAACAAATGGAACAAGAAATTCAACAAAAGAAAACTAATGAAAGTTATCTAAAGTGTATTTTCAATATTCATTTAGAAATACAATAATATTATAAGTACAAGTAGAAAGAAAATATACAGAGCACATGTAAAGCATTACCTTGCAGCCAGAAGTTGAGAACAATCTGCCGGAGAGCAGCGTCCTCCTCCTTGACTGCCCTAAGCAACACTCCACGAGCTTGGGATTCCAGCTGATGCCCATCTTCAGTATCATTGTTACTAGAAGGGGAAATACTCTTCAATGGATATGATCTTCCATAATACTTTTTAAGGTTTCTTAACTTGTTGACACAGGGATATCATATACATACAAGGCGTATTTCATTCAAATTTAGTCTATTAACTTTGTATACTCATAGGTGGCTCCATGAGAGTTTAGTCACCAAGGAATGAATTCCTAGTGCTATCTGATCTCATCTGTTTACCCTTTCCTTAACTATGTGAATAATAATAATGATGATGATGACTGATAATAATAATAACAGCAAAGATACTAATAAGTTACACTTGTACCTGAATTAACAAAATCTTGTAGCTAACCATATAATGGTCCTATCTTCATAACAGTTATAATTCAGAAACCTTCTGGGCTCTATATCTGGGGTTCCTTTTAGTTGTTTCCCTAACACTCCCTTCTATGTTAGTGATGAAAATTATCATACACTTAATAAGATAAAATATCATCAAGAAATTTCATGTATATTCTGATTTTTTATTCATATCTTCATATTTCAGACTTCAGATTCTACACAGTCAGCGATTCTCAGTGGTCACTTGAACTCAATAGTTTCAAGGTACTGCCTTTTATTAAGTCTGTTAACTAAGACAAATCTCCCTCTTGTATATAGTGCAAAGGAAATTCGGTTTAGTGTAGCAACCAAAATAATATTTGAAGTTCTAAACAAAATATTTCTAACATACATATTTACCTTAAAAAAGTTACTTTGAGTAAAGAAACTCTTTGGTCATTTGCTGCTTTCAGACATCTCATTTCCTAAATTTTCCCTGTCATGCAAATCCATCCTTCACAAAGTTATTTTTTCTCTTGTACAAAACACTATTGTTTATAGCCTGCCAGAGGATTTTCCCCACACAAGTAATAAGTTTGTAACCAGAATTAAATTCTTTACAAGCCCTCAATTATGTTCATATCTTAATACCTAGTTAATTACATGTATAACCACAGTGATTTGTAGTGAGCCTCTGCTGACCAAGGTTTTCATGTGTCAGGCCACAACACAGCCTTGGCAACATAGGATTTTTTCCCTTAAAGCTGAGTTAAGATCACACATATCTGCTCATTAGAGCAGTTAGTTGCTTTTTTTTTTTGCAAAGATTTCAGCTGTTGAAGTTTGCTACATCACTCTCCTCACTGTAGAACCTAACTTTCAGAAAGGGTTATATAATTTTCAGCATATTTACAATCAATCTAACCATAATATTAGTTATCTTGCTATTTCTACTCTGACAATGATGATAACATAAGGAAAAAGGAAAAAGAAAAGAAGAATGATAATAAGAAGAAACAAATCTGAAATCAGAAATCCTTTGCCGATAAGATCATGAAACCATGACTTTGATGTCTGAAATCTGAAGTACCCAGTTCAAGCACAAGAGTTCATATATGCACACTTCCATCCCACAGAAGCTCATCAATCTTCTGTATATTTAAAACAAAGAAAAACTCACCTGAAATTGTCATAGACCCAAAACAGGACATCATACATTGTTTCTCGACAACTAGGAGCTGGGTGAGATGCAAAAGCTACCACTCCTGGCATAAAGTACAATAACTGTGAGGGTGTGAGTCGTGGCATGACAGCATTCACTAACTGAAGGGCCACTAGCTGCGTTGATGCTTCTCTGCAATGATCAATTATAAATCACTGATTAATTACAATATAATTCAATTCATACCTTTTAAATACCAAACAACACCATCCAAAACATTCTAAATAATAATTGAAAGATAATTACAAGGACTACTCATATAATTATTTAAAATTAAATGTTTTTTTTCTCTCTATTAAAGACCTTCTACCTGTACTTTGGATCTTTAATAGGTAAACAGTAAATGATGACTTATTTCTCAGCCACAAAGCCAAGAGGTAAAATCTGATGTTAAAGACTATCATTCCTTACTTAAAAAAATATATATGTATATACTAATATTAAATACTTTACATATGACATGTATAAAAGGCGAGCTAGGAGATGAATGACTATTGTAAAGACAACTTTAGAATAATGACAACGATAAAAACAAATACTGTAATAATCATATCAATAAATAAAAGAAAGAAGAACCATGATTTGAAAAATAAATGTAGAATGATAAAATACTTACTTTTTTGCCAGAATATCAAGGAGATTCTGTTCTTTGAGATGAAGGTAAATATCCTCCATGGTAGCAGAATGGGCAATAAGGCATTCCAGGACGTTTTTGCGATGTATGCCATATAATTTGGGTAGCAGATTCAGGAGTTTGTTGATCAATCTGTAAACAGGATTAGCATACAGATATAGATAAAGGTATAGAGATAAATGAGGATACAGCTTATTAAAGAATTTAGGCACTGAACACTCGTGAAAACAAGAAAGGCGTTCATGGCAAAGAACTTGGGAATAAATATATCCCATCATGAAGAACTGAACTCACCTCTTGACAAAAGAAGGGTAATGTTTATGGATGTTGTAGATACATGTCAGCCCCTGCCCTTGCATCTTGACTGTCAATTCAGTTACCCTCTTAACCACTGCATCCTCCAGTGCCTCCACTGATCCTAACAGGAGAAGATTCATGCTTTGAATCCATACTGTCAATTTACACATTAACTCTATCCCAAAAGTTTACAAATAATGACAGAAAATTCACATTCACTGAAATCACAAATTCTTCATTTCTCAAAAGTAGGTCAAATTAATTAAACCCAATGCAAAACAATACTGACATGAAGAGCAACTGATTAATTATGTTTATACGTCTGAAACATACTAATTTTCCAAGTAATAAAAATCTGAATACAAAAAGACTTTTTTCAGAAAAAAAAGAAGGTAACTCCCATATCAGTATCTAATCTTGATATTACTGAGAATTGATTCTTGCATAAAGGGTCTCTTTCTGAGATCACTAAGCCTCATACTTCAAATTTATCTGAGCCCTTTCTATGTTCAGTTGTGGTACATCTACATTTTCTAATTGAACCTAGTCCCATAAGTAGCCCTTACCATCTTTCTGAGACGTATATTTAAGGATAAGGCCCATAACTTCAGCAGCAGCTCCATACACACTGGCATAGTGTGCACCTAGAAGCCTGATCACAAGAGATTCACATCTAGCACATAATGAGGGGGAGAAACAGAGAAAATAAATGTTAGAAAGTAACTGCACATACATTTAAAATCACAAAGAACTAAAAATCATTAAGAAAATCAATGAGCGGATGGGCAAAGGCAAATATGAAAAAGAAAGCAGTTTCCTAACACAGCAAAAAGTAATATTCAAATGAAAGAACAGATAATTCTAACCATGGACTCATGAACATACTGGAGTAAGCACTGCCATCACTGGAACATTTTACAATCAGCATATATGCTACTATTCACATCACTAGTAAGACTTGTTGGTGAAAATCAGAAGTCTACAATGCACCCCAGTGATCTATCTGCAGTATATAAATTATTTCTATGATTAAGATCACTGGCATCTGTGAAAGTGTATCTAACAATTACGATGCAAAACAAGCTGTACAAACTCCAATTATGCTAACTTGGATGGCAACTGTCTATCATCATTATTATAAATTTTTATGATCTGTAATATTTTATCACTTTACATAAAGTTCTCAACTGCATAACAATAAAGTTTGAATCATTGCAGTGCCAGTGACCACAGCAAGAAAGGCATAAAATCAACACTTAAAGATACAGTTTATTACTAAAGTTCAATAAATCATTTCAAGCATACATAACCCTAGGGATAAGTCAGCACCTAGAACCAACAAGTGAAATTTCCTGCGTAATAAGCAATTACTTTACCTTTTCTTCTCAGTTTCGGAATCAACTGTGTAAGGCGGGAGTCCATTTGCCAAGATGATTCCCAGAAGCTGTAAACCAGCCTCAACTTCCCTCTCAGCTCCATCTTTAACTTCCATCAGGGAATAAATAACTGTGTATGGTACTGTCAACAGACTCTTCCAACATTCAACCACTGACCTGAAGGAAGAGAACATACAAATGTCATTTTTAATACGCAATTAATTTCATCAGCAACATCACTGCTACTCCTATTTCTGGCAAAGAAAAAAGAAAAAGAAAGGAAAAAAAAAAGCAAAGAAAAGAAAACAAACATCATGCTCAATGTAGAGCACAGTTACATCAAAAGGATACATTAAACTGTGGTTTTAAACAAAATTAAACACCTTATCAAATAGTAAAAACAAAGTGAATGATCAGAACCTCTCCCCATCCCCTACCTCAAAGAATATTCACCATTACATATACACAAACAAAGCCTAAAATCACAAAACACAACATACCTTACAACATCGAGATTATACTTGAAAATATCTGCTCTAGTCTGTGGAGTGTTCATGCAAAGGTACCGCAGGACACGACCAACAATATTCCTTCCCATTACAGTATCCTGTGGCACAGCTTTGGAACCCCATCCCATCACCATCACCATCTGTAAAACACAGAACTTTCCTTTTACAAACACAAATGATAACACTCAGTCACTACATAACATAAATATCATATAGAGTTAGACATATTCATAATGAATGTTTCTTTTCTTTACTATAATCCTCCTTCTCCATTTCAAAATTTAAAAATAAAGACTTAGAGATGAAAAAATGCCAAATCAAATGAAGCTAAAAATAAATAAACAAACAAATAAAACAACTGACATAAAACTTACCACATCACAGAAGAAATAATTAATCTTATCTCCTATGGTTCCATCTACCAGGCACGTGAGGATGGTAGATACAAAATGGGCAGCATAAGGTTCAAAAATCCTTGCATTGTTCATCATGACACGGAGAAGGAAAAGTTTTACATTTCTGGGAGTATCAGCACTGTCAAGCTTCTGTTGTACTAGGGTCATCCACTGGGGTACATCTGTTGCCTTGGGCACTGTGTCCTGCAAGATTATTTCACCAAAATATAAGCATGTGCCTGAGGAGAGAAGAGTAGCCATAAAAGAATATTAATCAGATTTACATTACACTCCATGAAAAGAAGAAAAGGAAAACAGAAAAATAAAGAGAGGTAAAAAGAAAGCAGAGAAAATAAAAGAAAAAAGGATGAAGAGAAAGAGAATTGATTGAGATAGAAGCAACAATTCCAAAGATGTAAAGAGGAGAAAAGAAAGATCAAAGAGGAACAGTAAATAGAACAAAAGACAATTGGCTTACCCCTTTATGTAAAACCATGATCTCTGCATCCACCATGTGGTTTATAACAGCTGTCAAGTTTGCCATGACCTCATGGCCATTATAGTCACTTTGGTCCATGTGTACAGGCATGAGCACACCTCCCATTTCATTTGCACCAGTCACTCTAACAGAAGTTGAAAAAAATATGGTCTCAGTAACTGGCAAACACAATATGGAAACTGTAAGTAATCATTTTCATTATGCAGTTACATTAACATTCACTTTTTTTTATGAAACAAACCTTCATACAGTAAAAATGATTATCTCACCTTTCTGAAGACTTTTCTGTCTGAGACATTGCAAGGACGACAGAGTTGTTGAAGTCAAACTGGCTCATATCTTCTCGTAAACTGCTGTCAGATAAGTAGTGTGATGCCATGTACTGTACTGTCCCTGCAACTACAGCCCCTTCTTCACGGGCAGTCTCTCTCAATTTCTGTCTTACTGCAACAAATCTTTTCTTGCTTGCTGGCTTGAAGTTTATCTCAACATCAAATTCCAAGTTCCTACTGCAGTCAACCAAACATTCCCAGATGACTTCTCCCTTAGTAGGATTTGCAGAAAATAGGAAATTGGTATAAAACCTCAGATCATTCTGGACACATGCCAGAACTGCTATAATAGCATTGTATGCTGCACAAGCACACAATCTTCTTAGTTCAGCATGTGTCTGATCATGACGGAGTTCACCTTTGGAGATCTTTGCAGCATAACGAAAAATTTCCTTTGTTAGCTCCTTTCCTGACTGGTCACCAGGACGAAAAGCTGCATTAATCTCTGAACCAGGGGCAAATAGCTTCTCACGCGGCAACTTGGAATACATAATCTGAAACAAAACAGAGCATAACATACTATATTGTAGATCTACTATTAAAGAATACATTCTCCAATATCAAGGTTACTGTATGAAAAATAAATTCTACATCACTTCTAAAACACATACTTATCTCTTCATACAGTTTTAACATTATTCATTCAAGAATTTTGCAATCAAGAAATCAGGCTCATCTTGTGGTGAATATACAATGAATGATAAAAACTGAAAGTGGCAAAAAGGATTTTGCACTAGTCTAATCAAGGCAAGAAATTTTGATAAATGATTCTGAAATCCCCTCACCTCATCTACAGAAATTCATAATAGAGATAATGAGATAAATAGTTACATAAACTGAAAAACTTCAAAATCACATCTGATATCTTTTAAATTTTGGGAAAAGTTTGTCATGAATTGTTACTTCTGGAGATGAAAGATGACCCATAACATTCAGAAATGTTCTGGGGACTGAGCTATCATCTTACTTTTCCTTTTTCTGCAAAAAAGATAAGACACAAAATACAGTTTTCCAGTTTTATAAAAGCTAAAACAGGAGCTCAGTTCCCATACTCACCCTTAATAAAATAAGACCACTCTTAACATCATGGGTGTAATATTCCAACACTGTCAGTTATCACCAGGTAACCAAACATATCACCATCCCCCCCTCCCCCAACCAAATTCTTTGCATATTTTTTTTTCCTTGCTCAAGAACTACATATTTCCATCTGGTATGAGTAAGGGATAAAGATCAGAAATTGATACTCCCACATAACTGAAAATAAAGAAAAAGGGTTTCCTTTCCATTGGACATCAGAAAATGGTCCATAACAACTACTAACTTCAAAACCTTATGCTTCTTCACCAATATAAAAGATATAGGTACAAAAATTTAGGAATCCACAATGAATAAACCACCAACCTGCAAAATCATGAAGCTTCCAACTTTTGTCACCAGAGTTTTGTGTTGTTCGTCAGATCGTCCATGTACTGGGGCTGACATACCAGCCATGACAGCACTAATCACAGTTAATAAGAAATTCTGTGTTGGTACTGCTTCAGCTTGCTGGAGAAGTGGAGTTAAAACCAGATCCATTATGTTGTACCTGTCAGGAAGAAAAATTCATGTATTAAGGACTTACATACAAAAATCTCCTATTAGTTTGTATCGTCATGTACCCCTTCCCCAAATCTCTTTTCATTGACAACACTTCTCATCTTCACTTCAATAAAAGTGAGAAAGGCTTAAGGATTAAGCTACAACAAAAGAATTAAGCTAAACACAAGGAAGGCACTCCCACATTAGCTGATAATAGAACTAAATAGGCTAATAATGCTAACCACACATTCACCAAAAGTGAAATGCAGGATTCAACATACCTTAGATTTTGCTTTATACAAGTAGGATCATTATACATATCATAAATATGCTTCAGAGTTTCCTGCTGTTTGAGCAATGGCAGTTTTTTCATAAATTTCTCCAAGGACTCGTGCATTACCTCTTCATATCGGTGTTTATCCTCTCGACAGAAGAGACTGAAAACAAAATCCTCATTATAGTGCATCTTTTCATAAATATATAATCATTGGTATACATCCAATAATTGACACTGATACTGCTGGCCAATATAAATTTTTCTTCAGCATATACATCTAGTACATTAGAACACTTGATGTAAATCAGAATCAGAATAAAATCAGAAGCATAAACATCAATAAATAATCCTGTTACAAAAAGTTTGTTAAAACATTCTAGTGCCATACCCTTTCTTTCAAATTGAACAACAAAAGTGTACAAATAGCATATAACCCTCTTCAACTTCACATAAAAAACTTACTTGACAACAAATTGGAGAAGTATGGGAGAAAGTGACAATTCTAGAGCAGTTAAAATCTCACAGATTGCTTGGTGATATTCGCGATCTCGGGCACCTCCTTCAGAAAATTCCGTTGAATGAAGAGGAAAGTGGTTCAAGCTCAGCATTTCCAAGGCTTCACTACAAGAACAAATATATGGATATGCATATGAAATTCAAAATCTGTCATTTACATAATATTTCATCTTAATATCATGTACAATGAATACCAAGCATACAATTATGAATGAATAATTTTCAGTACTTTTGCTAAATATGTAATTTGAAAGGCCTCTATGATTCTATGAAGATTAATAAATCAAAACCATAGTGGACAGTCCATATATCAAAATATACTGAGTTAAACTAGCTATCTGTCCAGAAACATGAAGAAAAATTCAGCATTATTAGAAACTGCAGGAGAATCTTTACCTGACAGACTTTGCAATGTCTTCTCCCATTGTGAAGAAAAAGGGGAGCAGCTTCAGAACTTTTATCTTGGCCTGAAGTTCTACCTTTGCATCTGCCAGGAGACCATTGTAAAATACAACCATATCGGACCTTGAACTTGTGCAGTGGCTTTTTATGGTGCCCTCACGATCAATCAGAAAGAGGGATGATAACAGACTAAGAACTGAATCTTGGTGAAGGCTTGTCTTGCCAGCCTGAGCAGCAAGTGTTGGCCAATGCTTCAGGAAACTTTGGACAACTTTGACTGAATACCTATAGAGTATAAAGACATAAATTAGAAATCTATAAGGCCAACAAATGTAAATAAGATGATGGTCCTGACTTACTATACTTGTAAGTATAGCAATGAACCCTATAATAAAATAATTCATTGTAAAAGGAAACCTCATTGGAAGAGAATATAACATTTAACAAGCTCCAAGCAGGGACTGCCAATGTCTTTAATTTCAGATATAATAAAAATATCAGAAATTTACTTTGTACAAATTATATAAATCATGTAAACTCTAACAAAAAATAAAAAGGACACTTTACTTTTTCCTAATGTCAGCATTCCTAATGAGACAGGTGAGGAGAGCAGAAGCAAAGCCCATGGCAGGCAGAAACCGTCCTTCACGAATCATTTCAACACACCGAGACAAAGCATCATCAGGGGATTCAAGGAACTGGGGAATCAACTTTGGTCCAAGAATACTGAGTACATGGGATCCCTTTTCAACCTCTTGCCCACTAGTTCCACTCACAGTGTCACTGTTGGTGGCCCAGCTAAGAAGGTGATGCTTCACCTGAAGGGGGAGAGGGCCAATCATGGAACAATAGGATCTTCTAACAGGATGTCATCTATTCATAACTTTTGACATGTCAAAGAAAGAGGAACAAGGAGCACTGTTCAACCTCATGAGCGTGTATGAGTTATTACTTATATTTTCGGTCCAACAGACTTAAATGGACTAAGAGTACATGAATGAACACTGAGAAAAATTAGGATTATTCTCCTATATTTGCATCTCATCCTTATCTTTAAGCTCTAGCTCTACTTTATACCCTAAGTTCTATAGCAATTTCTGCTTGTAACTCACCTTTGGATCAAGCGTAATGGCCAACTGCATTACAGTATATAAAAACTTCAGTAGGCTTGGATGGGGAGATATACCAGACACACTCAAATTCTGCTCCTTGAATATACTCCCACACAACCAGTCTACTAATTCCTTGGCTACTGAGTAACTGACCTGAAAGTGAAGCACAGTTCCTTTATAACAGAATAAAGTTGGTCACAAGGTTTCTTTCACTAGCACATATAGAAATAGAAAACTGTCTCAACATTGGTAGGACTGATTAATAAGTCATGTAATCAGAATTGCAAAAAGATTCCAAACTACTTACCACATTGCATTTTGCAAGCCATCCACTTTTTTCCAAGATTCCTATACCTTCAATGACATGTCTGCTTCTGAGGTTGATGTGTGCAGTCTCAGATAATGACAGTGGTAACATCTTAATTATATCATTCTCTGGCTTCTGTAGTTGCTTTTCCAGGTAGTCAGAGTATTCCCCAATCACTTCAGAGGGTCCTCTACGGGCCAGAATTCCCAAGATTTCCTCTAGACGTGATGGCAAATGCTTACTGACTTCCGTGTCTTTGATATCAAACCCAACACTAGCAGGGTCAAGAGTGCAGCATGTCAAAAGACTGAACATGGTAGCTGACCAGACTGAGTGCTGGCTCAGGAGAGATGCAACCTTGGGTCCCTCTTGTAGTACAACACTCACAAAGTCCAGTAACCTCACTATAACAGTACACTTCAGCTTAGCTGTGGCTTCGGTTTCATAAGGTGTAGCAACTGCATTTTGAAAAGCATCATGATTCTTCATATATTCACTGACAGTAAGGAGAGCCATCTCATTTATAAAATATGTTGTGGCAGAGAAAAGTTGGAGTTCTGAATGATTCAAAAGCTTTGCTGCTGGCACTATTCCTTGGCCTATCAACCAGCAGTAGCCATCAAGTGAAGCTGATAATGCCTGGAAAGACAGAGGAAAAAATCTTTACTGATTCTACATTAAAATCCTAATTTCCTCACTTTTTCCTTCATTACCTACTTAATATCTGAAACACTTCTATTTTGTATCAACAGTTATTTGTAAGTTTTGCTCTCTTAGCTGCCTTTGTCTGTCAAAAGAAATTGTGGAACTAGAAATATCTAACCTGAATTACACCATGGGTGCTTGTCATATGTAAGAATGTGAATCTACATTTCTCAATATATTTCAGCTACTGCATCTTTGTAAGATATCTGTACGGTTTTCTTCAATTTGGAAAGAACAAAATAATAGTGACTTTTTTCCTCCTTTCATTTCATGGAATCTAAATGTGATAATCATACTCTGATTCAAAGTGTCACATTCCACCCCCATGCCTCTTGAGATAAGTAACCCCATCACATAAGCTGATGTCTATATCCTCGATAAGACAGGAATATGAGTCAGCTTCATCTTCCTCTCCCATTTAAAAATGGGAGAGGAATTCAATACCTAAATAATGATAAAGAAAATATCTAATAATTATCACATACCAGCACTATTTTGGTCTTAAAAGAAGAAAATTGTTTAGACCAAAAGGTGTAACAAAACAAAGAAAAAAAAAAAAGAATTACTTGATGACACACAATCCTCCAATCTTACCTCCAAGAATATATTTATATCTTTAAGAGAACTGCCAATGTGCTTAGAAGATGCTGTTGGGTTTTTCACGTAACTGATGCCCATCTTGGCCTCACCTCCACCTTCCAGTATGTCCACAATTTCACTTAATTTTGAAATTCCAACATACTTCTCTATGAAGTCCCGCACTGAAGCACAACCTGTGGCACATTTAGTAAATACTTATTACTTTCACTTATATTTATCCAGATGTTAACTTTTATATTCTATCAAAATATAAACACATCAATAATTACACAATAAGAGCAATAAATCTGATTATTTTTACATAATTATTTATATGATAGACTACCAAGAATCTTCTGCAGACCTTTAACCTGAGGAGCTAAAGATGCTAAAAGTTCCATACAGGTATGCCTGACAAGAGCTTTGGGTCGGCCACACTGTTCGAATAACCACTTGAGCACATCCACCAAAGTGCCGTCGCCAAAACCTGGAGGTAGACGGCGTTGACCTGATTTCTGAAATAAATAAAAGGTTCAATTATTTTGGCAATTACCCTCACTTTTGTTAGTCTAATTTTGGGAGAGTTGGTAACAATCCTTAGAAGAGGAGGGACAGAGAAGAGTAATA
>NW_020868980.1:348026-350182 GCF_003789085.1 Penaeus vannamei
AGTATCAGAAGTAAAACCAAAATTCCCCTCTTTAATTTACGATAACAAAGAGTTCCCTACTATTAACTGCTGTCAGAGTACTCTAGGTAAAAAGTCCAATTTCAAATTTGGGTTAAATAGGCTAAATGGAAGTGGACCTACCTAGTTATACTTTACTTGCACTAAAATAATATGTCACATTCACAAACATTACCATCAGGAGTATGGGAGAAATAATATCTCAAAGAAAGATACTCGATAAAAGTATCTTTATCATAGTCACCACATGCATTACCTGTAATGGACTGACAAGTTGGGGAAAGATCTCTTGCACAATGCACAAAGGAAGATGTAGAATAAGCGTAAGACAGGAAGCCAAAAGCTGATCACGATACTGACGACAACGTTGCAGCAGTTCTCGCACATAGCTCATTAGAAGGTGGATTGATGTTTCCACCTCTGGGTCCTGATGGAATCATTCATTCATATATTATTAATCACAAGTAAGCAATGTTAACTAGTGTAAGAAATAAATGGAATGCTGGACTTAACCCATTAATGCTGGTATATTTTGAAGCCGAAAATAAGATTCCGGGTGGCTACAAAATCGGCACGCGGGGCGGCCTGCTGCTGTGTCTGAGCAAGAGCCCCGATACACCATCACACTGGTGGGACACCCGGCAATGTTTATTTTATCGGGAGTCTCATATGTGGGACACCCGTCATTAGTGGGTTAAGTTTCTATCAATTTATTCTAAATTTGATTTCTACTAGTCTTATTTTGCAAAAATTTTAACAGTAAAAGGAAACATATAAAATATCAAACCTCACCATGATACAATAATTTGTTTTCTCATGACTGTGAACACTACTGATCTATATTTCTTAAAGAGGCTAACACTCACCTGTTTCCTTGAGAAAAACTGCGTTTGGCGTGAACAAGTAAGAACAGTGGTTGTTGCATTATAATGGGCTGACACAAGAGGCTGGAGTGAGGACTGAGTCACAAAAAACCATACCAAGCGTGGTATGTGGGGCTCTAACTGATCTTCACTCTGCAGTGGTAATACTTTTTCCAAGAGTGATACCACATTCATGTACACCTGTAAGAGTTAGTGGATTGACTTTACAGAATGAATATTACTGTAATATCTATTAAAAGTATTATTCATTTATCATAAACTGCCATTAAAATCTTAGCATACAATAAACTGCCACTTCTCTCATGCTTATATTTAGTACCAATAAGATGATCATTAAGTTATAATTGTGCTTCAGCAAAAATATTTGTACTCTACAAATACTGTACAAACTTAGGCACAAGTGGACAATCTTCCAAAACTGATATATACTATGTTCAGTATCCAACTACTCACTTGAAAATCTTTTGGAACCTTTGCTTTCAATCCTGACACAGGATCTGAGGTTGCAGGATCTCCTTCATCGCTCCCTGACACTTCCTCCTGCTGTTGGCAAGATTAGCATAAAGCCTTCATCAAATATTTCTCAAGCAAAAAATTATGTCTTAGATATTTCCCTGGTGGTAGCATTTCTAAATTTTATATTTTTACTACAATTAATGAATGCTAAAATCTGTAGGATAAAATGTAGTTTCACAGCCTGCAGTTGTAAAATGGATTTTCCAAGAAACAATGAGTAAAAATGAATTAAATATCTACTTATATTCTTTGGAAACAATGTACTGCACGATAAATACATTGCTAAACCATGGAAACAGCAAATATCTGTTCTCATGAATACCTTTCATAAAAATCATGATCCTTGTAATAACTCAACTGTTAAACATATAACTGCTTACATCCACAAAAAAACTGACCTGTTGTAGTTCATTTTGTTTGTATGTAGTTAGATCAAGCTTCTCAGATATCTCCAATATACAGCTGATAAACTCAGAATATATAAAATTGCTCATTTCTGTCATAACTGTGGCTGGCATGCCTGTAAGAGATCAGAGTTCTGAGTTTAGTGTTCAGTAAATAATACATACATAGAACACCATTCTCATCTTCCAATACCTACACAGAATTGTGCAAAAAATAATACACAAATAAACTAAATGAACAAGACTTCCATACCTGACACCTTGATATTGGCCACCTTCTCTGGCACCATCAGGGCTGTCCACAGAGGGATGTAACTACTGAAGGTGACCACCT
>NW_020868980.1:350282-357782 GCF_003789085.1 Penaeus vannamei
AAAAGCGAAAATTCTTGATAAACGACTGAGAGAAAGAGAGAGGGATTGAGAATGTTCTTTTAGATACAAATATATAAAGGCGAAAATTCTTAATAAATCACGGAGAGGGAGAGAGAAAGAGAGAGGGAGCGAGAATGATTGGAGAGAGAATGATAATGAATAATGGTAATATCAGTAATGATCTTAATATTAATATCGATAATAACATCAACAACAATAATGATAATGGCAACAATCTTGGTAATAGCAATAATGAAAATGATCATAACAACGATAAAAAACAATAACAATAATGAGAATGAGGATGATGGTCATAATAGTAATAAAATAATTATCTATCATTATCATTATCAATCTTTATTATCATTGTTATTGATATTATCATTATCTTTATCATCATCATGGTAATGTTAATAATAATGATAATAACAATGATAATAATGATAATGGTAATGATAATGATAATAATAGCAGCAACAACAATAATGATAATGATAGTAATAATAATAATAATAATAATAATGGTAATGATAATAATGATAATTGTGAGGAGGATAATAATAATGATAGTAATTATAATAATAGTAATAACAATAATAATAATGATGACAATAATGATAGTAATAATGATGATTATAACAATAACAATGAAAATAACAACAGCAATAATAGTGATAACAATAGTAATAACAATAACAATATTCATTATCATCATTATCATAATCAGTCTTCTTATGACTATTAATATTATCATAATGATATTAAATATCATATTAACTATAATGATAACAGCAACTGGAGAAACAGGAACGACACAATAATCGACAGTAAAAAATTATAATTATGATAATTGCAGAGTAGAGAGAGAGAGAGAGAGGGGGCAGTTAAATAGACAGAGAGAGAGAGAGAGAGAGAGAGAAGAGAGAGAGAGAGAGAGAGAGAGAGAGAGAGAGAGAGAGAGAGAGAGAGAGAGAGAGAGAGAGAGAGAGAGAGAGAGAGAGAGAGAGAGAGAGAGAGAGAGAGAGAGAGAGAGAGAGAGAGAGAGAGGAGAGAAGAGAGAGAGAGAGAGAGAGAGAGAGAGAAGAGAGAGAGAGAGAGAAGAGAGAGAAGAGATAGAGAGAGAGGAGACAGAGAGGAGAGAGAGAGAGAGAGGATGAGAAGGGGTAGATAGATAGAGAGAGAGAGCAATCCTATTTTAAATCTGAAGGGCAGTGGACCACGAGTATTTCGGAATGCCAGCACCTTTTTTAAAGCTGAATCAAAGCAAAAACAGCTGATAATCTTCGTTTTCTTCTTTTGCTTCTCACTGTTTGTTGTGATTCCTCCTCCTCATCCATCATATTATTTCCCTCCTCCCCCTCCTTCTCCTCCCCTTCCCACTATCTCCCCTTCTGCCTTTCCTCCATTTCCTCTTACGCCTCTTTCCCCACCTCCACCTACTTCTCTCCCGCATCTCTCCAACATTTCCCCACCGCCTCCTCCTCCATCGCCTTCTCCACCAGCACCTCTGCCTCCCCCTCATCCCTCCCCGTCCCCCTATACTTCGACCACCACACCCTCCTTTTCCTCCTTCCTCCTCTACCTCCTCTTCCATTTCTACCCTTCCTCCCTTTTCCCCTACCATCTTCATCATCGTTTCCTCTTCCTCCCTTTCACCTTCTCTTCCTCCTCCTTCACCTCGTTCTCCTCCTCCTCTACCCTCCACCACCTCTCTCCCCTCTCCCCCTCTACTTCCACTATCTTTTCCTCCTCCTCCTCCACCACCTCTCCCCTCTCCTCCTCTACTTCCCTTCTTACCTTCCTCCCTCTACTCTCCACCACTTCTCCCTTTTCCTCCCCCCTCTCTTCTTCTTCTTCTTCTCTTCTTCTTCTTCTTCTTCTTCTTTTCTTCTTCCTTTTCTTTTTTTCTTTTTTCTTTTTCTTTTTCTTTTTCTTTTTCTTTTTCTTTTTCTTCTTTTTTTCTTTTTCTTTTTCTTTTTCTTTTTCCTTTTTCTTCTTCTTCTTCTTCTTCTCTTCTTCTTCTTCTCTTCTTCTTCTTTCTTCTCCCTCCTTCCTCCTCTTCCTCCTCCTCCTCCTCCTCCTCTCCTCCTCCTTCCTCCTCCTCCTCCTCCTCCTCCTCCTCCTCCTCCTCCCTCCTCCTCCTCCTCCTCCTCCTCCTCCTCCCCTCCTCCTCTCCTCCCACGCCACCTTTCTTCTACCCCCCCCCCGCGCCCTTGCTCCCGATGCCAGTGCGCAGTTTTACTTCCTCCCCCCTCCTCCTCCACCACCTCTTCTTCTTCTTCTTCTTCTTCTCTTCTCTTTTTCTCTTTCTTCTTCTTTTTCTTCTTTTTCTTCCTCCTCCTCCTCCTCCTCCTCGCCTCGTCTCCTCCTCCTCCTCCCCTCGTCCTCGTCCTCCACCACCACCTCCACCTCCTCCTTTCTTCTACCCCCCCCCCCCCCCCTCCTCCCCCGATCCACCCAGTGCGCAGGTTACTTCCTCCCCCTCTACTCCACATCTTCTTCTTCTTCTTCCTCTCCTCCTCCTCCTTCCTCCTCTCCTCCTCCCCTTCATCCTCCTCTTCACACCACCACCTCCACCTACCTCCTCCTTTCCCTTCTCCCCCGGTGCCAGTGCGCAAGTTTACTTCCTCCCCCCCCTCTCTCTTTTCTTCTTCTTCCTCCTCCTCCTCCTCCTCCTCCTCCTCCTCCTCCTCCTCCACCACCCCACCTCTCCACCTCTCCTCCTCCTTTCTTCTCCCCCGGTACCAGTGCGCAGTTTACTTCCTCCTCCGACGGGCGTGACAGGTGCGCCACTCAGGTATTAGTGAGGGAGGCGGGAGTAAACAGTCCCCCCCTTTCGGCTACACGCTCGCCTCCTCCCCTTTTTCACGATTCTCCATTCCTCTCTTTTTTCCTATTTTTTTTCAATCGTTCTTGTTTGATTTGGCTTTTGTTATCTTTATTTTTCGTGATATTTACTGTTGTTGTTGTTATCAAAATAATTACTGTTATTATTATGATGATCAGTAAACTAAGAATATTTTCTTGTGATGTTCAAACAGTGATTGGTATGTATATGTGAATGTGTATGAAATATATCTGACTTTTTTTTTTTTTTTTGAAGTTTTATAGTTATCCAAGATAATAAGCTAACTGAATTATTATGTAAATAACAAAGACACAAACGTACTGACATATAAAACCAGTTACACAATCACAGAAAAACAAATATTAATAAAAAAATCCAAAGATGTTTCAGGACCGTCCCTTCTTGTCTGAAACTATCAAGAAATACTTATTACTTGAACCCAAATTACATCGGGACTGAAACAGAACCTAAATTGCAAGGAAATGAAACAAAAACAATGCTAAACTAGGTCAAGTGGGAGCGCCCAGGATCATGGAGCTTCTTAAAGACTTTTTGTATCTTTCTTGAACATCTCATCAGTCTACTACATAGAAAGGCCTTCTTCTGCTGGAGTTAAACTGCCAATTAACCGCCGGATATTTACTTAGACACCTTTTATCCAACTCAAATTAATCAGTCCATTTTGATTGACATAAGATCAGATTACATCGATCTGAAGATGAGTCAATTCTCTGTAATATTTTGCTGAATTAGTTGACTGAATCACCTTTCTTCCTCTCGCTTGTGCTTTTCCTGCGTAGTCCTACTTGAATGCCGGAAGAGAGGGAGAAAGAGAGAAAGAAGAGGGGAGGGGAGGGCGGGGAGGGGAGAGAGAGGAGAGATGAGAGGAAAGAAGAGGGGGGAGGGGAGGGCGGAGTGGGGATGTACTCCGTAATTTATTGCTGTACATTTGAAGTGCGGGGATCTTTAGAAATCCTTCGGTGTGATTAGTAACGAGCTGTTGGGGCTGAATGACATATTGTATTTATTGATAGCACATGCTGCATGTTTTCTGGGGGGGGGGGACGGTCACGGGCCGTGTCAAATATTTGATACTTTTAAGTACTCATATGCATTTTTAAAGGATTCCTATCTATATATAAACCATTAATATGTTTTTTTTGTTGTTGTTTTACTGACAATTCATCCGACCAATTATAGACAATAAATTGAGGTCAAAATGCGTGTAAAGAGACGGAACTAATGTATATGCACTGTATCGTCATATATGTATCAGTAAGAAAGATCAGTAATTCTGCAGTGCAGCAGTTTGCTAAAGCACTGCATATTCCAATATATTTCCGGTAGAACAAATCCTATCATCAGTACCAATAAGCTGTAAGTGTTACAAAACTACAATTCTTTTACCTTATCAAAATCTGCCAACTTCAAGACGCTTTTCCCCTTTCCCAACCTGGTTAATGTTTACGCTTTAAAAACCCTCACTTGTACTAACCAACACAAGACTACTATATACACTGTTCTTAACACAAGGCTCCATTTACTGCCCGCTGACGTGCTAAGGACGCTGAGTTACATTTTATTGTCCAAAGGGGTACGGGATGATAGCCACGCCCGCCATCTTGACGCTTTTATTGCTTCGTTTGTTTCTGCTTTCGTACATCGTGTCAAGAGCACACGCGAACACACGCACACACAGCGGAAGAGAGACAAAGACAGAATGACTGAGAGAGAGAGAGAGAGATAGGGAGGGCGGAGGGAGAGAGAGAGAGAGAAGAGAAAGAGAGGGGGGAGGGGAGGGCGGGAGAGAGAGAGAGAGAGAGAGAGAGAGAGAGAGAAAGAAAGAGAAGAGAGAAGAAAGAAAGAAAGAGAAAGAGTTGATTGCGAAACGAGCCATGGTTAAGCGCCAATTAAGGCATTGCCCAACTCCCTTTATGATACCCTTGGCCACATCCCGGCCATAAGCACATTAAGAACGGCACGAGTCATTTACAGGGAGTCTCGTTAAGGCGAAGACATCGTATACTCTTGAACATATTTTTAACAGTTTTAAGAATCGAGTTTGTATCATTGTTATTACTGTTATTATCTTTACTCTTATTCGTAATCTTATTCTTAATGATGTTTGTGTTACACGAGATTTCGTTATTATTGTCATTATAGCATTATTATTGTTAATGTTGTTATTACTGTAATTGATGTTTCTGCTATTACTGCTTCGGTTATTATCACTGTTTCTGTTATCATAATCCCTTTTGACCCTAATTGTTATCACTATCATTATCTATCTTTCTTCTCCATCTCTTCTCTCATTCCTGTCTCCTGCGCTGTCACGTGGAATAGCCAAGTCTATTATCTGATCGTTATTTGTCACCTTGTCATTGGTTGTCAAGTCATGACGTCTTACTTGGACTGCATAGTTTGCA
Source organism: Penaeus vannamei (assembly GCF_003789085.1). Classification (NCBI taxonomy): domain Eukaryota; kingdom Metazoa; phylum Arthropoda; class Malacostraca; order Decapoda; family Penaeidae; genus Penaeus; species Penaeus vannamei. The sequence goes on from NW_020868980.1 coordinate 355,557, forward strand.
TATTAAAATCCCACAAAATTTTACATCTATCATTGACTGTCACTGATTCAGGTGCCTGTTTTCTTCTGTTTTTCTTTCTTTCTTTCTCTTCTTGTTGTTATTGTATTTTTCAATGTGGTAATTATGCATTTTTATACAAACATTCCAGTGTATTTTCCTATCAATCCGGCGTTTTCTTATATTCATTCCCTATCATTTTATTGCACTTGCTGAAATAAGTGGTTCTCTGTCTCATCCTCACATTTACTTTCTTTCTAAGTTATGATTTTACATTTAAAACTCATTTCAAAAGGATTAATTGCTCTTTTGCTGTAGGAATGAAAGATTCCGTCTCTCTCTATTCTCTCTTTTCTCTTGATTCTTCCAGCCTTCCAGCGACATCTACAGCTCGGCTTAGAAATTACAAATACCTGTACTATTTTCCTTTTTGTACTTTTTTCATTTTCCCCGCTTTCTTCCTCTGCTTAAACTCGACTTCAAAATCAGTCCTTTCACCTCCTCACACTGGTGCAAAGGTACTTATATGCATTTTTAAAGGATTCCTATCTATATATAAACCATTAATATGTTGTTTTGTTGTTTTTTTACTGACAATTCATCCGCCCAATTATAGACAATGAATTTCAAAATCGGTCCTTTCACCTCCTCACACTGGTGCAAAGGTAGTTCAGTGAGATTTTTGTATTATTAGAGGCATAATTCTTTTTTATAAACTCTCGCTGTACCAACTGTATTTCCTAAACCCTTGTCGTTTGTTTCTGCTTTCGTACATCGTGTCAAGAGCACACGCGAACACACGCACACACAGCGGAAGAGAGACAAAGACAGAATGACTGAGAGAGAGAGAGAGATAAGGAGGAAGGGAGGAGGGAGAGAGAGAGGTGGGGTGGGGGGGAGGGAGAGAGAGAGAGGTGGGTGGGGGGGAGGGAGAGAGAGAAGGGCGGTGGAAATATGTCCACTTCTTTCGCCTTGTCGTGGCAAACATAACTGGCTCTTTGGGGGTAAGTACCATCAGCAGTAATAGTATTAGTGTTATTAGCAGTAGCCTTTGTATTTTCTTTATGTCTATTATCATTACCATTATCATTATTACCATTATCATTATTACCATTATCATTATTACCATTATCATTATTATTTATTACCATTATCATTATTACCATTATCATTATTACCATTATCATTATTACCATTATCACCATTATCATTACCATTATCATTCGTAGTAGTACTAGGATTAGTATCATTATGAAGTATGCTGTTGTTGCTTTCATTTTTTCTTCTGTTTGTGATATTATTATTATGATTAATATTATTATGGTCATTGTCATTATTATTATCATCATCCTAATTATTGTCATTATCATTATTACTATTATTACTGTTATTATCATCATTGTTATTATTATTATTATTATTCATCATATTATTATATTATCATTATCATCATTATTATCATTATTATCATCATCATTATTGCTATTATCATTATTATATTATATTATCATCATCATTACTATTATTGTCATTATCATTACTATTATAATCATCATCATCATCATTGTTATTATTATTAAAATCATTACTACCATTATTATTATTATCATTATCATTACTATCATTATTATTATTGCCACTATTGATATTATCATTATTATCATTGCTGTCGTCAGCAACATTATTATTATCATTGTTACATTTTTGTTATTACTTAATCATTATCACATTATCTTTATTATCATGTTTATTATTATAATTGCTGTTTGGTTAATACTACGACACGTCCTTAATAATACAATAATCATCATCATAATCTCTACCATTTTCATCCTCATTATCCCATTACTAACCCCATTAATAATATCATCCCCATCATCCTCACCATCCATTATCAATATCACGATAACTACCATTACCATAATTATCATAATTATCAACACTCCACAAACCTCAATTCACAGTCACCTTTCACACGAGCGTCAAAGGATTAATTTGGCCTCAGGGTTCTCGAGGCGAAGACCGGCAGACACATTTGCTTCTCTCTCGCCAATTATTCGCGAGAAGGCATTCGCAAGCTCGCTCTGAGGGGTAGGCGGCTCGCTGAGTGTGGCCTGTGGTCTTAGATTTTTTTTTTTTTTTTTTTTTTATTTTTGTTTGTTTCTTTTTGTTTCTGTTTCTGGTTCATTTTTCATCATTTTCTCATTCTCTTTCTCTATCTGTCTCTCT
>NW_020868980.1:400282-405282 GCF_003789085.1 Penaeus vannamei
TGTATGTATGTATGACATATGGAGTTTATTAACTAAAGTGATTAATATAAATCAGTTTATAATTACAATAGTATGACTGATGCAATTATATTATAATAAATTATATTAGTGAACATCTTAATAAAAATACATAGATTCTTTGTGTTGCATATATATAATTATATATATATAATATATAATTAATATATAGGATTAAAGACAGTATAAATATATCATTAATAATATGTGTGTGTGTGATGTAGAAACTGTTATTGCTATATAGTATAAATATTCAGTATATATTACATATATATATTTATCTAATACAGTATCGGTTAATATAACTAATCAGTTATTATTATCTCTATAAAATATATATCATAATCATATAATAAAAATTTGTATGTCTAAATTGTATATTCTCATAATAGTACTATACTCTGAATAAAGAGTATATATATATAGTGTATTAAAAATATATGATTACAATTTATATATATTCATTAGTAGTATAATAGATTATAAAGTAGACTCATATTTATTTATGTAATTGACATTATACCATGAGTAAATTAACATACTCAAATATATCAATGTGCCTTGTGTAGTTAAATATATATATATAATATAATAATAATATATATATATAAAAAATAAAAAAAATAAAATAAAAAAACCTTATTTCTACTATTTTATATAGCATCAAGAACATAGCTACATTATATTTATTAAATGCTTGATAAGCAAATGCAAACCGCAATATCCTATCACATCACATAAGCAAACAAGCAAGTCGTATAGCAATATTTTTTCACCCGTCTAAGGTAAGTCTATAGCAGCTATATATAGAGAGGCCTTCGAAGATTTTCTCACAGTATGTGTTGCTGTATAGTAATTATCATATGTGCTCTGTGTGTCGGTGTGTGGACAGGGTGATGTGTGTTGTGGTGTGTTGTGGCAAGGGCGTGGTTTCACCTGCTTCGTCGCCCGCTGTGCTGTGCGTCTGTGTCGGACTTACACGCGCTCGGTCTCTCCGCTTGCAGAGTCGCCCCTCTCTTCCGGCTCTTTTTGTATATGCTGAATTACTACGTCACTCACTGCTTATATGTATTTATAAATGATCTTATTATATATGTCGTTGTACTGTATACATATATTTACTGGAGTATTTTATTACGCTCTATAAGTATGTTATTATATCATATATATGGTATACTGTATCATGTATACTGTAAGTAATTTTTTTTACTGCCGTTTATTATTGGCTTATTAGTTATGTTTTTATATATATATACATACTATATATACTATATATATATATATAACGATAGTATTTAGTATTTGTTATAGAGTCTATTTTTACGGTTTCGTAAGAGTAAGAAGCGATATTGAGCTCGATTCTATAGATAGTCTCTAACTGACTCTCTATATTTAATGAACAATAATCATATATGCGATGTATACAATACTCATATCCTTTATACCATTATTTCGTATACATTATTATATTATATCATACCTCATCACCACACAAAGCAGCAGACAAAAAACACACACACATATATATAGCTAATCTATTCCACAGGAATCATTTCTCGCTGCTGTCGACACACACAACTGTCTGCTGTTAATATAGTAATTAGATTCTTTACAACTAATTATATACGAACAATTTTTCTATTACTATGAATATATCTATATATTATATTCAATATTTTTTCTCTCCATTCTTAGTATTCTATATTCTCTTTTATCTCCTTTTTATTTTTTTTAATGTATTTTTTTATCTCCATAGCTTTATCTATATCAATCACCTCCATATCAAGATATATTAGTCTCACAATTATAATTAATTACATTATTTACAATCTATAGTAAGAATGCTAGTTTATACAACATATTTGTATCTTCAATTTATATATAATCATTAGTCGATGTCTAATTTTTTATCATTTTCCTATTATTCTTACTATCTCACTTGACATTTTTATCATCCTGCAGTTATAGTGATTATATTACTAGGTAATTTTCTTTTCTTTACTCTTCGGTTATACGCATTATCAAAAATCTTTAGTATTACGAAATATATACTACCGCATACCCCCTCCCCTCACGAGGTAATTAGCGTTTGTAGCCTCACTATGTATAAGTATTGTACTACATATAGAAAGTGATAAATGCTTTCACACTATATACTATATACATTATACACACATAATACATCACATCAATATAAACTACTCAACTACGCTCATACATGCTGCGTATAAATATATAACATACATCAATAAATATATTACTCAACAGCACAACACACATAAACTAATATAACACTATCACATACTTAACATAATAAAACAAACAACACAACACTGTGCTTGATAAGTTCACGGTATCATGATACCTAATGTAGTATATAAACGACATAAAAACAAAAATACAGTTTATTATATAACAGGTCTACAAATATATAATAGATACGATATTGTAGTGTACTTCGATATAATACTTTGTTTCAATTCGTAATACAAAAGCATTCTCCTGAACAGTTTTCGACCTGTTTGCTTTTATTATCATATATTTAATGTCAGTTAATGTAGTAAGTTGTGACGATGTGCTACAGCAATATACTATCGTATCGCACTCAACATAATAACTAATTAATACATTGAGAATAAGACATAAGTATTTAACGTATCTCTGTGTGACAAGATGACAATTTAGCAATTGTATTACTGCTATGTATAATATCGTGCAGAGATAGTTGTTGGTGTAATATATATATTATACTACTATAGTACTAATAATTAAATAATTAATATTATTAAATTTTATTTAAAATATGACTTGTCCAGCAATATTCTAAGTAATTTTAAGTATTATATCAGTCTATAGTCAGATAGTGATATATACTATTAATAAAGTGATATGATATGAATGGCAAAAATATAAAATAATAATAAATATATTACGTATATTATTATCTTAATGCATATATAATTTCCTAAATTATTTATATGGACTCTATACGTATTTAGCCTCCGTAAATTATATAATATAATATGGTTATATTATATACATTATAATGTGATAGTGAATCTAATATAATTATAAATTTATAGACTTGCTAATAATAGTATAATACTATGTTATAATATACTAATACTCTAATAAATTTATATAGTTTTATATGGTATCGTACAAATGTAAATTTATAATAATATATGTTATATATCCAGCTTATTCATTATATATCAATATCATATATAATAACACAGACATCAGACACCTAGGTCCTTTATATCATTCTATAAACAATATTACATACATATATTCATTATTATATTAACTATATATATGAAATATTAATAATTATAATTCTATATATTTCATATCTAATTTATCATATATGTTGTACGATACATCTCACATATGTTTATGCATTATGCTTAATTAGCCATATTATCTACATGTATATTGTTATATTGTATATGTTTTTATAATTGTATAATGTTTATATTCGAATGTACTCTAGTGCTGTGTGTTGATTATTTCTTGTGACTAAATTATATACCTTTTCTTAGATTCAGTATACGTCATATATACTATATATACGTATAATATAATTGTATATATGTGTCTTATTGTACATCACTGTATCCTTTGTATTTGTAAATTTTGTCAGTATGTATAATAATATTAGATTTACTATGGTTCCATGTTTAAACAATGTTTACATGCTATGTACATGTATGTTATAATGTAGTTAGTCATGTGTACAATTGTAGCATCAATGTTATATGATATATACATGAACCCAACCATGAGTACATGACATATGCTAATGGAATGTATGATATTCATGAATATGTATATATATTTCATCTATGTAGTGGTCGTTAGAGTGTGTGTGGTGTATTTGTGAAGTGAAATCTAGGAAGTATGGGAATATTATCATACATATTGTGATCGTGTGTAGTTTAATAATTGTGTGTGTAGATGCTGTGTAATGACATGTGTGTGATCGATTATATAAGAGATTTGGTGTGTGTGCGATGAGTGTGTTAATATAAATTGATACTGTTGTGTGTTTGCAGTGTTTATTCAATATACATCACTCAGATACGGAGGCCGACGCCGACAGGGTGCATGGCCGCAACCACCCTTCATTTCCAGCCAAGGGGGTTCCTCATGAGGAGCCCTTGACCCTCGGATCATCTCTAGTTCTTCATGACAGGTCTGGTCGAGCTGCCCAAGCCTTGACTTCCTAGGTCTTCCCATAGGCCTCCTCCATACAGGATTGTCTTGTAAAGAGACAACCTGATCCACAGGAAAACGAGCTAGGTGCCTGTATAGCCTGAGTTGTCAGTCCTGGATTATGCAAGTAACAAGTCCCGTGCCAGTCTCATGGTGGAGTCTTTGGTTGGACACATGGTCCCGTCAACTGCACCCCATGATCCGGAGTTGGGACTTGTTACAAAAGGCATAGAGACATGACTCCAAGGCACTGGATAGTGTGCAGCTTTTGCTTCCATAAAGCAAAACCGGCAGTATTAAGGCCATAAAGACGCGTGATTTAGTCCTTCTGCATTGGTACCGACACCTCCAAATACTCTTGTTGACTGGGTTCATGGCTCCTGCTGACAAACCAGTCTGTCTACTGACTCCCTGTTCTGACAGCCCAGAGTCATGAACTGCACTATCAAGGTATGTAAAGCTCTCTGTGACTTCAACGTCCTTGCCGCAGGCATGTATCGACTGAACAGGTTCTCCTAGCAGGCCCCCAAAATCCTGGATCTTGGTCTTAGTTCAGGAGACCTGCAAGCCCAAGGGCTTTGCCTCATTGCTAAATGCATTAATTGCCACTATCAGAGATCCCAGAGACTCAGATAAAATTGCAATATTGCCAGCAAAGTCAAGGTCCGTGACCTTGATATTGCCCAGTATTGCTCCACATTGACTTTGGGAAATAACTGCCAATTATCCAGTCCATGCAAGTGTTGAAAAGTGTTGGTGCAAGG
>NW_020868980.1:410282-418070 GCF_003789085.1 Penaeus vannamei
TAAATTTTAACATGTGTTGAACGCGTCTCCCTTTTTGTTTACATCGAAAACCAGGATTGAATTGTGGAGGAAACACACACACACCATTGTTAATTTACCCATCAATATCAACATTTATCACAGAAAACTTATCCCCTATAGAAAATATCGAGGAATGAAAATGCACATTATATAATTTGCTTGGAGGTAGAATATGACTGTAAAATATCCATTTCATAACCTGTAATTATTTAATTTCACTCAAGGGATAACTGGTGTACATATATATATATTTTAAAATTCTTGCATTGCTTATTATTACACAAAGACTATACATGTATAGTCTTTGATTGTTATATGTTGTTCATGGGAGTGTTTTATGAAATACATCTTCATTGATATTAAGACGATAAGTGAAATATATAATAGACATTTATATCTTACGATGCATTAGATTTATTTTGTGCAAAAAGCAGCAACTAATTATATCTAATATCAGCCTGCAATCAGATATCGGATATGCTACCTGTGTTACAATCATTATACGGGATAACTTAAATTGATGAATTATTTACGCATTCCTTTTTTTTTAGGTAGGTGACAGTCTGTAAACAAACTGTTTGTTTCTGTTCCCTAGAGCGTTACACAGCGTAATATCTTTAGTAAAGGAAACCATCCAAAAGAATTAACATGTGATAAATTCACAATTTTTCCATCGTAAAACACATTTCCACCGTCAGAAACTGGAAAGAAAACGAGAAACCGAACACCATTCCAGTTTTCTCAAGCCAAGTGATCGCATCCGAACGAAGCCGTTGCGATGGCGGGCGGAGGGAGAGAGGAGGAGCTGGAACTACTTTTGGGGAAATTGCAATCTTTCGGGCCCGGAAATGGCCAAGGCGACCCTGATGCTGCCAAAGATGTTATTGTGGATATTGCCGAGTTATTGGCCGTGGACCTAACACCTGCCCAATACGGTATGTGTAGAATTCTGAAGCAGAAGAACACTCGGTAGCCATGCGAATTGCACCATAGTTATAGAAGTTTTTGAATCCATTTGTATACGCAACATTTGTGTTTTGCTGTCTCTTATCGATTGATACTTGGTAAATAGAATGTGTCATCTTAATTAGATTAAAGAAATGGCCGAATTCTTTGTAATTGATTGGCAATGAAATAAAAGTAAAATAATAAAATATAACGGAATGTCATTTTTGCCTTCTATTTAGGTTATCATCCTCTGCCAGTCTTGTCTTTCTATCTTCTCATGTTATACATTTTGATTAGGTACTAAATCTAAAGTTCTTTTGATCATATTCTTTTCTTAACATTATTTTTTTAACGTCATTTCTCTCTCACGCCTAGACCTTCCCAGAACTCGCGCTCACTTATTTACCCTTTCACCCCCCCCCCCCCTCTCTCTCTCTCTCTCTCTCTCTCTCTCTCTCCTCTCTGCTCTCTCCTCTCATCTCTCTCTCTCTCATAGAACATGAAACGGGGGCAAATTATACTACATACCCTCTCTCTCTCCTCTCTCTACCTTTCTCTCTCTCTCTCCCCTCCCCAACTCTCCCCTGACCGCCCCTCCCTTCCCGCCGCCTCTCGGACCCCTCCTTTCCCCTCCCCTTTTCCCTCCCTCCCTCGCCTCCGCGCCTCCGCCACCCCTCTCCTCCCCTTCAGGACGCAAGTGATAGCGCTCCGAGCCCCACTCCAAGTTATTCCAAGTTCAAGGCTGTTCCGATCCCCACTCAAGTCTTATTTCAAGTTCCAAGGCTGTTCCGAGCTCCCACGTCAAGTTTTATTTCAAGTTCAAAGGCTGTTCCGAGCTTCCCACTTCAAGGTTTATTTCAAGTTCGAGGCTGTTCTCCGAGCTGCCCACTCCCAAGTTATTTCAAGTTCACGCCTGTTCCCGCGCTCCCAGGTCAGGTTTATTTTCAAGTTCAAGGTTGTTCGAGCTCCCACTTCCAAAGTTTATTTCAAGTCTCCAAGGGCTGTTCCGAGCTCCCCCTTCAAGTTATTTCAGTCTCAAGCTGTTCGAGCTCCCCACCTCCAAGTTTATTTCAAGTTCACCAAAGGGCTGGGTCCGAGCTCCCACTCCAGTTATTTTCAAGTTCAAGGCTTTCCGAGCTCCCACTCAGTTTATTTCAAGTCAAGCTGTTCCGAGCTCCCACTTCAAGTTTATTTCAAGTTCAAGGCTGTTCCGAGCTCCCACTTCCAAGTTTATTTCAAGTTCAAGGCTGTTCGAGCTCCCCTTCAAGTTTATTTTCAGTTCCAAGGCTGTTCGAGCTCCCCACTCCAAGTATTTCAGTTCAAGGCTGTTCCGAGCTCCCACGTCAAGTTTATTTCAAGGTTCAACCTGTTCTCGAGCTCCCACTTAAGTTTATCTTCAAGTTCAAGGGCTTGTTCCGAGCTCCCACTTCCAAGTTTATTTCAAGTTCAAGGCTGTTCCGAGCTCCCACTTCAAGTTTCCAAGTTCAAGGCATCCCACTAGTTTACAAGTTCAAGGCTGTTCCGAGCTCCCACTTCAAGTTTATTTCAAGTTCAAGGCTGTTCCGAGCTCCCACTTTCCAAGTTTATTTCAAGTTCAAGTTTTTCCAAGAGCTCCACTTCAAGTTTATTTCAAGTTCAAGGCTGTTCCGAGCTCCCACTTCAGTTTATTTCAAGTTCAAGGCTGTTCCGAGCTCCCACTCCAAGTTTATTTTCAAGTTCAAGGCCGAGCTGTTTTATTTCAAGTTCAAGGCTGTTCCGAGCTCCCACTCCCACTGTTCCTCCCACTCTTTATTTCAAGTTCAAGGCTGTTCCGAGCTCCCACTCCAAGTTTATTCCAAGTTCAAGGCTGTCTCCGAGCTCCCACTCAAGTTTATTTCAAGTTCAAGGCTGTTCCGAGCTCCCACGTCAAGTTTATTTTCAAGTTCAAGGCTGTTCCGAGCTCCCACTCCAAGTTTATTTTCAAGTTCAAGGCTGTTCCGAGCTCCCACTGTCCAAGTTCATGTTCCGAAGCTCCCACTTCAAGTTTATTTTCAAGTTCAAGCTGTTCCGAGCTCCCACTTCAAGTTTATTTCAAGTCTCAAGGCTCTTTTCGAGCTCCTCAAGTTTATTTCAAGTTTCAAGGTGTTCCGCTCCCACTCCAAGTTATTTCAAGTTCAGGCTGTTCGAGCTCCCACTTCAAGTGTTGTTCCGAGCAGCAAGTTTATTTCAAGTTCAAGGCAGGTCAAGTTTATTTCAAGTTCCAAGGCTGTTCCGAGCTCCCCAAGGTCAAGTTTATTTTCAAGTTCAAGGCTGTTCCGAGCTCCCACTCAAGTTTATTTCAAGTTCAAGGCTGTTCCGAGCTCCCACTCCAAGTTTATTTCAAGTTCATGGCTGTTCCGAGCTCCCACTCCAAGTTTATTCAAGTTCGAGGCTGTTCCGAGCTCCCACTCCAAGTTTATTTCAAGTTCGAGCTGTTCCGAGCTCCCACTCAAGTTTATTTCAAGTTCAAGGCTGTTCCGAGCTCCCACTTCAAGTTTATTTCAAGTTCAAGGCTGTTCCGAGCTTCCCACTTCAAGTTTATTCAAGTTCAAGGCTGTTCCGAGCTCCCACTGCACTTTATTTCCAAGTCAAGGCTGTTCCGAGCTCCCACTTTCAAGTTTATTTCAAGTTCAATGCTGTTCCGAGCTCCCACTTCAAGTTTATTTCAAGTTCGAGGCTGTTCCGAGCTTCTTTTGCAAGGGTTTGGCTGAAAGATCCAAGCTGCAGGTTCGGGTTTCTTCCAAAGTCGATGAGTCGATCTATTCTAAGCTCAAGTTCGTTCTCCAAGCTCTACGCCCAAGTCTGCTGGTTTGTTCCAAGCTCTACGCCCAAGTCTGCTGGTTTGTTCCAAGCTCTACGCCCAAGTCTGCTGGTTTGTTCCAAGCTCTACGCCCAAGTCTGCTGTTTGTTCCAAGCTCTACGCCCAAGTCTGCTTGTTTGTTCCAAGCTCTACGCCCAAGTCTGCTGGTTTGTCCAAGCTCTACGCAAGTCTGCTGCTGCCCAAGTCTGCTTGTTTGTTCCAAGCTCTACGCCCAAGTCTGCTGTAAGCTCTCGCCCAAGCTCTACGGATTCCAAGCTCTACGCCCAAGTCTGCTTGTTTGTTCCAAGCTCTACGCCCAAGTCTGCTGGTTTGTTCCAAGCTCTACGCCCTCCAAGCTCTACGCCCAAGTCTTGCTTGTTATTCCAAGCTCTACGCCCAAGTCTGCTGGTTGTTCCAAGCTCTACGCCCAAGTCTGCTTCTTTATTCCAAGCTCTACGCCAAGTCTGCTGGTTTGAGCTCTACGCCCAAGTCTGCTTGTTTCAAGCTCTACGCCCAAGTCTGCTGGTTTGTTCCAAGCTCTACGCCCAAGTCTGCTGGTTTATTCCAAGCTCTACGCCCAAGTCTGCTTGTTTATTCCAAGCTCTACGCCCAAGTCTGCTGGTTTGTTCCAAGCTCTACGCCCAAGTCTGCTTGTTTTCCAGCTCTACGCCAAGTCTGCTGGTTTATTCCAAGCTCTACGCCCAAGTCTGCTGTTGTTTCCAATTCTACGCCCAAGTCTGCTATTCCAAGCTCTACCCCAAGTCTGCTGGTTTGTTCCAAGACGCCCAAGTCTGCTGTTCCAAGCTCTACGCCCAAGTCTGCTGGTTTGTTCCAAGCTCTACGCCCAAGTCTGCTGGTTTGTTCCAAGCTCTACGCCCAAGTCTGCTTGTTTGTTCCAAGCTCCAAATTAGTCTTGAGGCGTGTGCGAGCAGCGGGCGCCTCGCTCGGGAAGGTTCTGGCGACCGAAGGAGAGAGCAAAAAAGAAAGAAAAAAAAAAAAGGAAAAAGAAAAAAAGAAAAAAAAAAAGCAAAAAGGAGCGAACGGTTTAGGAGCATCAGCGCAAGCCACCGCCCGCCTCCCCCCCCCCCCCCCCCCCCGGAGAGATAAGGAGGGATGGCACCTGCCGCCCTTTGACCCCCCGCCCCCCCCTCCACACACGACCTTTGACCCCCCGCTCTTCTTCTTGTCTTTGTCTTTCTCTCTGGATTTCACACACACACACACACACACAGCACACAGACACACACACAAACACACACACACACACACACACACACACACACACACACACACACCACACACACACACACACACACACACACACACACACACATACACATGTATATGTTGAATGTATATATGTGTGTGTGTGTTTGCTACATGGAATAAAAATATATAGAGAGTGAAGATAACGCTCCTGACTGCACAAAAAAAATGAAATAGAAATAAAAATAAAATAAATAAATAGATAAAAAAGATAAAAGATAAAAGACAATAAAAAGACATTAACCCTCAACACACGCGTGTCCTTTTAAGTGTGGCCTAAAGGCTTATATACTTCTATTAAACATTTCAACCCAAGTCCAACGCATGTAAACTTACATTTCCACAAGCAGCCAAAACACCCAGTCATGTCACCCTCACTGGTATGATAAAGCACCTCCATTTTCTTCCTGTGATGGAGAGAGAGGTCTCGCAAACATGAGTCTAAGAATAGGGAATCAGAGATGTTTATTCATCGTCTTGTGCTGCAGAACAGACCTTCCCTCGACTCCCTGACATGAAGTGATGTGAGATCAAGGTTTTAGCAAGTCAACAGCATATTTTATTTTCTTATTTCTAGTTTATTCATTTCTCTTTTTTTGCTTCTTTCCTTCTCTTCTGCCAGGGATGGAGGTATGTCATGATTTCTTTGTTATAAAAGGTATGCTGAATTTGCAGGCATGCTTGTGGCTCCCATGCTGACATGACGGGGTTGCTTGTTGTCTTTATAATTCCGGTGACGTGAGGTGTTAACGAACCTGGACATGCTTTGCCTTTTTCATCTTGTGAGGATGGTGAAAAATCAGGATTTTAGTGATAAAATTAAGGGCATAGATAGTGGTAATGATAAAATACATAATGACCATAATGATGATATTCATGATAACAGTGGTAACTACAACAATGACTATAATAATGATGATAGCAGGCATTTAGATATAATAATGATGATAATAGTCATAATTGATATTTATGATAATGATAAAACAGTCGTAATTGATAATTATGATAATGATAATAATAGTCATAAATAATCACTAGATGTATTTAATCGGCTTCGAATATATGTACATGTATTTCTGATGAAGATATAATCGAAATCGGTTAAATACATCTCTTGTATTGTGGAAATATTCATTCTCATTCATACCTTTTCTACATATCTCCACTAGTTTTTTTTTCTTCTTTTTTTAATCTATTTCATTTCCTTTTTTTAGGTTCTATTTCTTCAGTTACTCGTTTTTATTATCAATTTCATTTCCTTTTTTAGGTTCTATTTCTCTCATTTCACTCGTTTTTATTTCTATCAATTTCATTTCCATTTTTTTAGGTTCTATTTCTCTCATTTCACTCGTTTTTATTTTTATCAATTTAATTTCATTTTTTTTAGGTTCTATTTCTCTCATTTCACTCGTTTTTATTTTTATCAATTTCATTTCCTTTTTTTAGGTTCTATTTCTCTCATTTCACTCGTTTTTTTTTATCAATTTCATTTCCATTTTTTTAGGTTCTATTTCTTTCATTTCACTCGTTTTTATTTCTATCAATTTCATTTCCTTTTTTAGGTTCTATTTCTCTCATTTCACTCGTTTTTATTTTTATCAATTTCATTTCCATTTTTAAGGTTCTATTTCTCTCATTTCACTCGTTTTATTTTTTATCAATTTCATTTCCATTTTTAGTTCTATTTTCTGTCAGTTTACTCGTTTTTTTTATCATTTATTTTTTTTTAGTTCTATTTCTATCAGTTCATTCGTTTTATTTTATCAATTTCATTTCCTTTTTTTAGGTTCTATTTCCTTCATTTCACTCGTTTTTATTTTATCAATTCATTTCCTTTTTATTAGGTTCTATTTCTCTCATTCACTCGTTTTTATTTTATCAATTTCATTCCATTTTTTTAGGTTCTATTTCTCTCATTTCACTCGTTTTTATTTTATCAATTTCATTTCCATATTTTTTTTCTATTTCTTCATTCACTCGTTTTATTTTATCAATTTCATTTCCTTTTTAGGTTCTATTTCTTCATTTCACTCGTTTTTATTCTAATCATTTCATTTTCTTTTTAGGTTCTATTTCTCTCATTTCACTCGTTTTTATTCTATCAATTCATATTTTCTATTTCGTTTTTTTTTATCAATTTCATTTCCTTTTTAGGTTCATTTCTCTCATTTCACTCGTTTTTATTTTTACAATTTCATTTCTTTTTAGGTTCTATTTCTCTCGTTTCACTCGTTTTTATTTCTATCAATTTCATTTTCCTTTTTTTAGGTTCTATTTCTCTCAGTTCGCTCCGTTGTTATTTTTATCAATTTCATTTCCTTTTAGGTTCTAATTTCCTCATTCACTCATTTTTATTTCTATCAATTTCATTTCCATTTTTAGGTTCTATTTCTTTCAACAGTTCAGTCTTTCTATTTCTATCAATTTCATTTCCATTTTTTTTTAGTTCTATTTCTTTCATTTCACTCTTTTTTATTTCTATCAATTTTATTTCCATTTTTTAGGTTCTATTTCTGTCAGTTTTACTCGTTTTTATTTCTATCAATTCATTCCTTTACTCTTTTCTGTCAGCTTTACATCGTTTTTATTTTCATCAATTTCATTCCTTTAGGTTCCCTATTTCTCTCATTTCACTCGTTATTTCTTTCAATTTCATGTCCATTTTTAGGTTCTATTCTCTTTCAATTACTCAATAGAAAAAAAATAATAAATAATAATAATAACGTTAAATAGAA
>NW_020868980.1:427250-437250 GCF_003789085.1 Penaeus vannamei
ATATATATTGAATATATATCTGATATATATATATTTAATCATATTGTTTCGTGGCATATATTTATAGTTATATATTGTTTTGTTTTTCCTGTCTGCTTGTGCTCATATTGTTTTGATAGAGGTTCTATATATAGGCCTTACAGTTAGCACTATATGCTTAAAATAAATATAGATGATATTCGTTATTATGTTATTTATATCAGATCGTCATCGCTATACTCATCAGTTGGGTATCTTATGGTTAACGTTGTCTCTCTCGATACGCGGGAAGACAATCAATGTTGTCATCATGTTTCTATATGCACTCTCTCTATATATATAGATATAGTGCGCATAGTAGATTGACTTAACACGACAATATATCCAGGCGTTGGTCTATTATGAGCCAATAACACACATGCGACATACAAGGATTAGTACAATACAAAGTGCAGCACACGTAGTTTATGTCAATGAGTAAGGGAATAAACAGTTCATGAGATGGTATTTAGAGGGGAGGGGAAAAAGTGAAAAATATATATGCAAACATTATGAAACTATTGATAATAGACAGAGGGTAACAGAGAAAGAGGAGGAAATGAGGCACCAGAGAAAGTAAAAGAAATGAGGGAGAGTGTATCATAAAAGTAAAGAAATAAGGAAGAGTGACATAAAGTAAAGAAAATGAGGAAATGAATAAAAAAGTAAAGAAGATGAGGAAGAGTGACATAAACAAGTAAAGAAGATGAGGAAGAGTGACATGAAAAAGTAAGATGAAAAAGTGACATGTATTAAAGTAAAGGAAATTGAGGAAGAGTGACATAAAAAGTAAAGAAGAAATGAGGAAGAGTGACATAAAAAGTAAGGAAATG
Organism: Penaeus vannamei; assembly: GCF_003789085.1. Classification (NCBI taxonomy): domain Eukaryota; kingdom Metazoa; phylum Arthropoda; class Malacostraca; order Decapoda; family Penaeidae; genus Penaeus; species Penaeus vannamei. The sequence continues at coordinate 428,102 of NW_020868980.1, forward strand.
AGGAAGAGTGACAAAAAAGTAAAGAAATGGAAGAGTGACATAAAAAGTAAAGAAATGAGGAAGAGTGACATAAAAAGTAAAGAAATGAGGAAGAGTGACATAAAAATGAGAAAGAGTACAGGAAAGAGAGGAAATGAGGCACAGAGAAAGTAAAGAAATGAAAGATGACATAAAAGAAAAAGAAAGACAGGGGTACAAAAGAAAGAAGAAATGAGGAGAGACAGTAAGAAGAATGAAAAGGAAGTGAGTAAAGAAAAGAAAGAAAAGTACATAAAAAGTAAAGAAATGAGGAAGAGTGACTTACAAATTAAAGAAACGAAGAAAGATCTAGGCTGACAGAAGCATGAGAAGAGAGAAGGGAGAAGAGAGAGCGAGTGAGAAAGTCAATGGATCAACCCGCCTGCCTTGAACCAATATATTTACCTTCTTAAACCTCCAACAAACAGGATTTTTTTCAGTGATACAGCATCCTAAATGCCTTGTGTTGAACTGTATATTTATTCAGAAACTTATTGATTGTGAACTGAAAAAAATCATGAAAAAAACAATCATTGAACATGTCTCATACTTCCACTAAAACATTTTTTTCATAGATGTTTAGCAGGTAAGTTTTTCTTCTTCATAATTACCATGTGGCGAAAGTTAGATTTTTTCTTAATAAATGGTATTTAGTCAAGTGGTCATGAAAAATACAGGTAATAGTTATATTTTGTTTTCTCTTTATAGATTATCTGATGGCTGCAAAAGTATAAATACGTTTTCTATGAACCGATACGTTTTCTTTGGTTTTATTTTAAGGGGAAATGTAATTAAAATAGGAATACTCAAAATATGAAAATAGGACAACTTAAGAGATGTTTATATACAACATACAGACATATATATATATATATATATATATATATATATATATATATATATATATATATATACATATATATATGCAAATCTAAGTAAGACAGCGCCTATTAGTTAATATATATATTCTTTTTTTTCTCCTATCCCTTCAATCTTGGGCGGACCCGTGGAGAATTGGGGTTGAAGTTAGGCACACACACGAAAGAAATAGTGGAATTAAAAGTAAAAAAAATAAAAAATAAATAAAAAAATGCAACAAATGGCGAACGAGATTCGGCGCCGCGTTCGGGATGCGCCGGTGTCATGTTGCCTGAAATCCGACGGAAAATTTCTAAGAGTGAACTAACTAAGCTAGATCGCTAACAAACTAACTAACGTAGCGTAACCTAACCTTACGTTAGCTAACTAACCTAACCTAACTTACTTAACTAAACTAACCATAGGACTAGACAAACCAAACAAACAAACCCAAACACAACCTAACGAAACAAACCTAACCTACACTAACCCTAACTAACTTAACCTAAACTATACTAACCTAACCTAACGTAACACTAACCAAACAAACATACCAATCAACAAACAAACAACCAAACCCTACCTAGACTAGAACTAACTAACGTAGCTACCTAACCTAACCTAAGCTAACTAACTATATAAGTAACCTAACCTAACTAACTAACTAACTAACCAACCTAAACTAAGCCTACGCTAACCTAACCAACTAAACCTAACCTACACTAACGAGCCTAACCTATACACGTAACTACCTAACTACACTAACCTACAGCTTACGTAACTAACTAACCTAAATCTAACTAACGTAAGCATAACATAACTAACCTCTAACTAACTAGGAACTAACGTATACCGTAAGCTAACTACGCTAACTAACAACCTACATAACATAACGAACTTAACTAACTAACTAACCTATACCTAACTAACGCAACCTAAGCCTAACTAACTTAACCTACTCAGCTAACTACCACGTAACGTACGTAACGTCACGTACGTACGACGATAAACCGAACGTAAGACTAACCTAATACTAAACTAACCTAATAACTAAAATAACCTAACTAGACGTACGGTAAGTAACGTAACGTAGTAACGAACGTACGAACGTAAACCAACTGACTACCTAACCTAACCTAACTAACTTACTACCTAACCTAACCTAACTAAACCTACCTATACCAACACTAACTATTACTAACCTAACTAAACTAACTAGACCTAATCTAGAGATAACCTTAACCTATCACTAAGGTAACATAACCTAACGTTAACCTAACTAACCTAAAATAGAACCTAACCTAACGCTAACCTAAGCCTAACTGTATACTAGCTGGAGCGTAGTGAAGTACGGTAAACTAACGTACTAAACCTATATCTTAGACGCTAACCTACCTACGTAACGTAGACGTAGTAGCGGAACGTCAACCGAACGTAAACTAGACTAACTGAACCTAAACTACTAGCTAACCTGACTTAACTTACGCTTCACTAAGTTGAACTTTGAATTAACTTTAACTTTACTTAACTTAACTTAACTTAACTTACGCGCTAACTGAACCTAACTAACCTAACTAAATGAACTTAACCCTAACCTGATGCTAAAGGCGCTACCTACCTAGGACTAACTAACCAGACCTAGAGCTAGCCTAGACGCAACGTAAGCTAACTAACTTAACCTAGACCTATACCTAACCTAGACTAATTGAATTACTCTAACCTAACCTAACTAATAACCTAACGTAACCTATAGGGAACTTAACTAACCTAACTAACGTAACCTAACTCTTACCGTCGATAGATACTAACGTAAGCTAACGTAACGGAACCGGTAACGCTTAACGCGTAACCGTGAGTACCTAACGCAAACTAAAGCCGCCTGAACGCTCTAACCGATGTAAGACGTAATTCAGCTAATCTGTAGTTTGAACTTAACTTAATAAGCTTAAGCGTTGAGACTTAACTTAACTTTTAACTTAACTAACCTAGACTAAGTAAGGCCTGAAAGTCGGTAGCCTGAACTTGAGAACTAATCCTGGAGACTAATCCTAATGCCTAACTAACCAAGCCTAACCTACTAACTAACTTAACCTAACTATACTAACCTAACCTAACCTTAACTACTAACTTGACCTAACGGATAACGTAAGCTTGAGCTAAAGTACTAGGACCTAACGCTGAGAGTCAGAGATTAACCTGTAACTTAACTAGTACCTAACTTGGAGACTAGACCTAACGTAATGTACTAAACGCATAACATAGAACTAACTAACTAAATTAAACTACCCATAACCTAAACTGACTAAGCTTAGCATTAACCTTGAACCTATACTATGAACTAACTAACCTACACGCTCTACAGTCACGTCACTCACATTACGTAACATAACAAACCTAACTACTTAACTATACTAACTAGCCTAAGCGTAACCTAACTAACTAACTAAACTAACCTACGCTAACCAAACCAAACTAACCTACAACCTCACTGTCACTCACCTATCTCCTAACGCTAACTAACTTTTTAAACTAACCTACCTAGAGCCTAACATACTATAACCTAACTATCCTAACGTAACTCACGTCACCGGTAGAGCCTACACTTGAACTAAGCTAACTAACCTAACCTAAGCTAACCAATACAGCCAAACCACCTAAGCTAACCTAGACCTAACCGTAGAGCCAAACGTAACTAACTAACCTAACCTATGTGGAGGCTAACCTAGACACTTAACATGATACCTAACTATGAACTAACCTAACCAGAACGTAACCTAACTTATACTATGACTAACAAACACCTTAACTAGACCTAATCCTAACTAGACTCTAGACTAACTAACATACTACTAACTAACCTTAGGGAGTGACTAACGTAAACGCTAACCTAACTAGCTGAACTAGACCTAACCTAACCGAAACAACTAAACACTACTAACTAACCATAAAACACTAACCTGAACTAACCTAACTAGAACATAACTACAAACCAAACCTAAACAGTAACCTAACAGGACCTAACTAAAAACTAAAACAAATGCTAACTAACCTGAGACTAAACTTAACTTGAACCTATAGAGACTTTAACCTAAGCCTAATCTACCTGGAGGCTAACTAACGCTAACTAACTTACTAACATAGCCTAGATCAAACCAGAAACCAACAGAACAACGCTAAGCTAGACTGAACTAGACGGGTAACCTAACCTAACCTGAATTACTAACCTAAGCGCTAGACTAACCAACGCTACACCTAACCTAGGACTAACCGTACAATCTTAACCTAAACTACTTAACTAACCTAACGTAACTTATACCATACATAAGCGACTATCCTAACGCTAACCTAAGCTAACCAGACGCAACAAAAAAACAAACCAACAAACCTAGAGCTAACTAACCTAATGCTAACGGGTAAGCGGGTAACTAACCTAACCTACTTTAACCTAACTAACCTATGGAGCTATCCTAGCTAAACTAAGCTAACTACTATGACGTACTCTAACGTACGCTAACTAACTAACTAACCTAGACTAACTTAACCTAACGTACCTAAGTAACCTAAGACCTATCCCTAACGCTAACCTAGACGTAACCTATACGTAACTAACCTAACCTAGACTTAACTATAACTTAACTTAACTTACTTTACTTCTTAACTTTTAGAACTTAACGTTAACTTAACTTAACGCTATACCTAACCTAACCTAACCTATAATAACCTAACCTAACCTAACTAACTTACATAACTAACTAACTCTAACCTAAACTAACTAATTAGACTACCTACTAACTAAACTAACTAGACGTAACTAAACGGTAACGTAATCGTAACGTAAGTAACGTACGGTAACCTAACTAACGTAATTAACGTAACTCTAAGCGTAACCGTAACTAACTAACTAGACTAACTAACTAAGCGCATAAACCTAAAGCAAACCTAACCTAACTATAACTAACCTAATAGCTAACTAAACGTAACTAACGTAACTAACAGTAACGTAACGTAACGTAACCGTAACCTACTACTAACATAACCTAAATCTAACTAACCTAAAACTAACTAAACTAACTAAACTGAACCTAACTAACTACCTAAGTACTAACGTAACTTGACTAAACCTAACCTAACCTAAACTACACAAACCAAACCAAACGAAGACCAACAAACCTAAACTAACTAACTCACTAACCTAACGTAACCTAAACTATACCTACAGCTAACTATACGTAACATAAAGCGTACCTAAGTAACTAACGTAACGTAACTAACCTAACTAACTAACCTAACCTAACTAATGTTAACTACCGTACGTAACCTACTAGACCGTAATCCTAAGCTAAGTAAACTAACTAGACGTAAGTAACTAACGTAACGTAACTAACCTGAACGTAACCTTAACGTAACTAACGTAACTAGACTTAACCAACTAACCTAACCTAAACTTAACTTAATGTACTCGTAATTAACTTAAGCTTAAATTTACTTAACTTAACTTAACTAAACTGGTAAGCTTAAAGTTAGACTAATCTAACCTAACTGACCTAAACGCGTCACTCACCTCAGCCGTCACCTAAGCGTAAGCTAGACTAACAAACTAAGTAACCTAACATAAACTAGCCTAACCCAAACTAACCTAATAACTCATCAAACCTAAACTACCTAACCTAACTAACTAAGCTTTAGCACTAACTTAAACATACAGCTAACTAACGTAACTAACCTACCTAACGCTAGACCTTAATAATACCTTAACATGAACCTCACCATCACCGTCAGATCCTAACTAACGCTAACTAACCTAAACGTAACCCGTAACGCTTAACCTAACTAACTAAGTAAATAGTGCTTAACTAACCTAGAAATCTATACTAACTTTAAACGTAAACTAACTACTACTGAACTAACTGACCTAAACCTTACTAACTATACTGCATCTAAGTAACCTAGACCTACGTAGACCTAACCTAGACATGAACTTACCTAAATACGGTGTTAAACGCTAACTAATACTGAACCGTAACTAAACTAACTACTACTGAACATTAACTAGGATACCTAACTCAGTCTCACTAACCTAACCTAGACTAACCTAAGCTAACCTAATCTTAGAGCTGAGTCTAAGCTAAACTAACCTATCATTAGACTAGAACCTAGAACCTAAACCTACCTCAATGAACGGCTAACCTAAACTAAACTAATACCTAGATAACGTTAACTAACCTAAGACTAGACGCACCTAACCTAAACTTAGACCATAAACGGTAACTTATATAGGAATAGACTCAACGCTAACTAGAACTAAACGAAACTACGCTAACCTAACTAATAACCTAACTACTAACGTAACGGTAATCATAACCTGAAGATACCTAACGTAACGTAAACTTAAAGGCCTAACTTAGGCTAACTGAGACTTAACCTAACTAAAACCTAACCTAGACCTGAGGGACTAGATACTAACTAATCTAACCTAACTAAACTCTACTAACTAACGCTAATCTAACCTATAACATAACTAACTTAACCTAGATCTAACTATACATAACTAACCTGAGACCTAACTAACTAACTAAACGTAAGCTGACGTTTTAACGTAACCTAACATAGACCTAACGTAAGCGTAACATAACTAACGTAAACCTTAACCTACTTAACCTACGCGCAGACCTAAACCTAACCTAACTTAGACGTAACCTGGAACTTACGTATATCTAGACTACATCTAACTAAATCCTCACTAGACCTACTTAATCTACTAAACTAAGCTAAGCTAAACCTAACACTAATGTACCTGACATACCTAACATAAGTAGACGCTAATCTACACCTAACTAACTAACTAACCTAATCTAACCTTAAACTAACATAAACTTAACGCTTAACTAACGCTAACCTCCACCACTACACACCCACTAAGCTATAACCTAACCTAACCTAACCTAAGCGTAACCTAACTACGTCTAACTAGATCTAACGCTAACCGTAACCTAGCCTAACCTATGATAATACACCTAGACTAACCTAACCTGTAAACTAATCTACTAGCTAATCTAACTCTGTACTAACTAACAACCTAACTTAACCTACGCCTAACCTAGAGACGCTACCTAACTAACAACTACACTTTAACTTAACTAACCTAACTACACTAACTAACTAACTTAACTACACGCTAACCTAACCATATAGACTAACTAACTCTAAGCTACTAGACTAACTAACGCTAACCTAACCTAACTAACCTAAACTAAAGCTACCAACCTAACTTAAGCGCTAATACTAACACACTTAAACTTAACCTTATGCTACACTTAGGACCTTAACCTAACCTAACTAACTACTAATCTACATCTACACTATACCAGCAGCCAACTTCACTAAACTAACTACCGACTAACGTAACGTAACGTAACTAACATGAACTAAGTACCTACATAACGAACGTTAACCTAGAACCTAACTTAACCTAACCTAAGTACCTAACTAACCTAACATAACTAACTATACTTATACTAACCTAACTAACTGATCTAACGAACGGTAACTAACTAGACTACTAACCTAAGTACGGTAACGTTTAACGTAACCTAACGTAAGTAACGTACGTAACTAACATAATAGACTAACTTAACGCTACACGAAGTTTCTAACGTACTACTAAGGTACGTAACCTAACTAACGCTACACCTCATATAACCTAACGCTAACTAATCTAACCTAACCTAACATAAAACTGTATAAACTACCCTAACGTAACCTAACGCTACATAACCTAAGCTAACTAACTATAATACTAACGTAACTAACTAACTAACCTAACCTATATAAGCTAACTAACTCTAACCTAACCTAGACCTAACCTAAAACTACGTAACCTAACCTCATAGTAACCTAACTAACGTAAAATAAACCTAACTAACGAACTACAAACTAACTAATCTAAGACATAAACGTACCTAACTAACCTAACTAACTAACATGGTTTGCCCTATGTTTAAACGTAACGTAACTAACCTATCATCGTACGTAACGTAACTAACCTAAACCTAAACCTACACCGATAATTGTCTAACGTAACCTAAGGCTAACCTAACGGATATACCTAACCTACCTACAGCTAACTGCTACCTACCTAACTTTATCAACTAACTTAGCCTAACGTGACACTACCTAGACCCTAACCTAACCAACCCAACCACTAGACACTAGCCTGACCTTAGATCTGAGCCATTAATCTAACTAACCTAGACTATACGCTAACCTATAACCAACCAACGCACAACCCAACCCAACCAACCACCCACATGCCAAGCCCACCGAACGCGAGACCAACATACTCCAACCTAATAACGCATAACTAAAATAGCCTATAGCTAAGCTAAGCCCCAACAAACCAACGCCAACCCAACCTAACCTCACCTAACGTAACCTAACCTAGACCATAACCAGCCCAACGCCAACTCACCAAGGCAACCTAAGCTATATCCTAAACCTAACTAAACATTAACTATACTAACCTATGACTAACCCATAGTGCCAACCAACGCAACACAACCGACTAAGCTAACCGCTGCAGTAATGCATAACTAACCTAACCTAACCTAGACTAACTAAGCTAACCCAAACTGACCTAAGCCTACTGACCTAACTAACTAAACGCAACAACGCCAACCACTAACCAAGCCTAACCAGGTGGGAGTCAAGTTGGTGTGGTGAAATGAACCTAACACTAACGCTAACTAACCTAACATATACTAACCTAACCCAACCCAAGCTCTAGAATAGACTGACCTGAATCTAAACCTAACCGTAAGCTTAGACCAACCCAACAAACCTAACTGACCGTAACTGAACTATACCTAGACTAATTAGACTAACCTAGACTATTAAACCTAAGTAACTAGACTAACTAACCTAACTATACGTACCAACCCAACCGACTAGACTAACCTGACTAATCTAACCTAACCTAACCTAACCAGAGCCTAACCTAACGGCTATCCTAACCTAACTAACGTAACCTAACCTAAGATAACCTAACCTACGCTAACCTAACTAACTAAACCAACAACCCCCAACCAACCAACCTACCAAATCTAACCGCAAACAACCAGCAAGCCGAAACCTAACATAAGCTAACCTAATTAATCTAATCCTACTAGCACCTAACTAACCTAACTAACAACTAACTAACACAACCTAAACTAAGCCTAACTATACCTAACTAACTAACTAACCTAACCTACCTACTAACCTAACCTAAGCCTAAC
>NW_020868980.1:442250-449750 GCF_003789085.1 Penaeus vannamei
TATTTCTCGATCAGTTTAGCACTGACGACGATAGCTATTGATAAATGAGGAATAAAAAAAAATCGTTTGAATTTCATTACGTAGCTTAATAAGGCGTTTTAAGCAGGGAAAGTTCTTGCCTGTCACCATGGCAACGGCGTCGGTCGCGTCCCGTACTGGTCACGATCCTTCGAATGCGGGCGTTGGCCAGGAACTCCGCTTAATATCTTACCATATAATTTTTTTTTTCACGGTATCTGATTCTGTAATTTTCTTAAAATCATATTCAAAGAAACTGAAATTAACTGAAAACGAAAGGAGATAATGGAGATTATGGGAATAAAAAGTGTTTTACTTATAAATAATAAATTATTTACCTCTTATTGTTAAAACTTATAAATAATAAATTATTTACCTCTTATTGTTAAACTTCTCGTCTCTAAATCGAGAATATATCTGCTATTCTATGAAATAAAGAATATTTCAAGTGAAAAAAGTCTGAGAAATTCTAGCAACATTCTTCTGTTGATATTGTATTCGATGATTTCTTATATTTAACCTCATAAAATCGGATATATGGGAATGGGTAGGCCTATATTTTAATTCAGGGATGTTCATTTGTTTTGATAACGCGTCAGAATGAAAGGTATGTCAATCGGAAGTGTGTGTCATTGTTTTAGAGGCACTTTATATGAATATAGGAGAAAATATTGCGCTTTGTTAAGATGTTTGGGTAGATTTACTCTGTCATCTTGATGCGGCGCTAGCTTGTCAGCTGTTTTGAATTGCGCGCTCAAACTGTTACCAACCGCCAGTGAAATAAACTCCACCCTCGACTTGTGCATAAGTTATCTCTTTCCGAAATTGTTGGTGGGAATATTGCTTTTAAAACCCAAATATGTATATTTTGTGTGTTATTTTGATATTTCTATGCTCGTCGAGGACAGTTATGATTTGTACTTTATAAAAAAGACACTTCCACACGTCTGGCATCACTGAATATGCCTGTTCAGTGATGCCAGACATGTGGCATCACGGGGCAGCGCTTGGCATATCGGCAAGAATTCCTGCCCAGGCGCTCCCCTGCTTTAACTATATGAAAAGTCTTCTTTCTAGAACACGTCTGCATCTTGCGACCCATCAGGTGTCAAAAGATTCCTATCGTTATCTACTAACGAATTATAGCAAAAATATTCTACGTAATTAATGAATAAATGCAATATGAATGTTCTATTCTTGTTATGATCACCACTGTCGCTGTATGTCATTCTTGATATCTTTATACATTATTATTATCATTATTGTATTATTATTTATCATTATAATATCAAACATCACCAATACATGGATAATACCTTTAAAAATAATGATATATAATAAGAATGTGGAAGTCGAGTAAATTATGCCAATCCAGTAAATAATTTTTTAAGGACCATAAAATCATGACCCTAAATCCTAGCACGTGCTGTGGCATCAGTTGCAAGCCATTCAGATCTCAATTACTATATAATCATACTACTTCTCATTCATGTAAAAAAAAAAACGGCCATGAAACAGCTGATTTCGTTCATGCGGTACGATATTTCGACGCGGTGGAACTTCGTACGTCCGGTAACGTCGATGCCCCGCCCACTGACTTGAAATAATTGCAAGTATTTGGCGTTGCAGATAAAGTATATTTGTGTGTGTGTGTGTGTGTGTGTGTGTGTGTGTGTGTGTGTGTGTGTGTGTGTGTGTGTGTGTGTGTGTGTGTGTGTGTGTGTGTGTGTGTGTGTGTATATATATATATATATATATATATATATATATATATATATATATATATATATGCGCGTGTGTATGTTTGTGTGTGTGTGTGTGTGTGTGTGTGTGTGTGTGTGTGTGTGTGTGTGTGTGTGTGTGTGTGTGTGTGCATATACACTTATATATGTATATATACATATACATACATATGTAAATATGTACACATATATGTATACGTATAATGTGTATATATAGCCGATTTTTAGTGTCTGAAAAGTTAAGTTAATCAGTAATATACTTTTTTTTAAGAAAGAGAAGACACACAAGCACCATGGAACTAAAACTTTACCTATTGCAGAAGAATTTATTATAAAATATGAATATAAGAAATATATATTCCAGATCCAAATATAATAAATTCAAAATAAATCCTAAGTGGTGTTGAATACCCTTCCTACAGATTTGCGTCCGGGTCCAGTCAGCTGTGACGACGCTCCTCAAAAAGCAACAATAATATTTCGTACATTTTCGTTCACTCTCCCCACCCAGATTTAACCATTTTTATTTCTTTTTCTCCTATCTTAGCACTACCATCAACATCGATAATAACACCTATATAAATTCGTCAAATAAGTATATAAGCTGTGTAATTCAATTTAAAAAATATATATTAATAGATATAACCCGACACTGGGTCTGATACAATATGATCCAGAGACGAAGTCCAGCGGAAAAAAAAACGAACCACGGCCATATATATTCTCTTCCAGGGATGAGCTGATCCAAGACTAAATGGGACGAGGGAGTGACGGCTTCAGTGTGCAGTCTGAATTCGTAGGGAAAGGGTTAGGGCTTCCCTGTCGACTGAGAAACGTTGCCCCGCGTGTGTGTGTGTGTGTGTGTGTGTGACGTTTCTTCCCGACTTCACTAGCTGTGTTCCTCGTGTGGCTGAATATCTCTCGTTGTTGTTTTTTTTCTCTCTCCCTCTCTTTTTATAGCACTGTAAGCTCGAGAGAAGGGCGGCCTTGTTTATCTTCTTGGGTTTGGCCTTCAAGTATTAAAAGAGATAACGGCAGGGGTTTTGTCGTTGGCGAAGCTTGTGTTTAACATCAGCAGGATTTTGAAGAGTGGAGTACACGTGTGTGTGTTTAGTGTGGAGGGTCGTTGCGTGGACACTCAAATAACCCAGCGTGAGTCACACTTCACTTAACGCACACTTGTGTAGTAGGTACGTTTTCTGTAACGTATGTAGATCTGTTGGTGTTCTGTAACGTACGTTGATGTGTTCGTGTTGTCTAACCTCGTAGATCTGTATCTGAGCTGCAGGTAGATTTCCTGTACATATATTGTGATCTATTATGCATTTTTGATTAGAAAATCTGCTTTACTATATGTTGTAAAGTGTGTAAATATTTATATGCTTGTGTTGTAATACCTGTACATCTTTAAATGTGTTTGAACATCGTTATATCTTATCAGTTTTATATATCTGAACAGATGATACAATAGTAGATATGTAGATGTATATGCAAGAACATGTGTTAGTAAAACCGGGTTGACAAGGGAAACGTAAAATAGAAAAATGAGATTAAACATAGACGCCAACAGACAGGAAGCCGAGAGATGAGTAGGATAAAATGACGCAATATCCGTTTGTATAAAAGAAGGAAAAAATGTACATCAAACTTCTGTTACAGAAAACACGATTCATATAATATTAAGTTGACATAACTCTATATATCGTGTATGTCGTAGCGAGCGAGTTGTTAAGCAAGGTCATCTAGAATGCACAAGTGGGTGACCTTTTCGGTCGCTGCTGAATATGAATTAAAGTTTGGCTCGTAATATTTCATGTGATATTTATAGACCATCTGTTAATTTCTTTTTTAATGCCCTATAATTTCGCATATGCCATGCTTTTCTTGCCTGTCGAAAACAATCTATCTTATTATAATCAAGAAATCGTATAAAGATTTAGTTTTCTTGTAATTTTAAATTTTTAAAAGTTTATATATATTTTTTTCTTTGATTGTTTAGATGGACTTGGGTGTCGTTAGAAAAAAAAGGATAGATATTCGAAAAGTTGTTAGATAAGATGCATGATAAATTTAAGTATCTGAAATGTTAGTGATAACGAATATCTCAAGTTTAGTTACCCCTTATTAATATTCATAGAAAACTATTTGCATGCTACATTCTCTCTTTCGCATTTGCAAGGGTAACTGTTTCAATGTCATTCATATTATTTTTCCATAAACAAGAAAAACAAAAAAAAATATATATATAATTTGACCACCTTATGGAAAACAAAAGAAAATTGAAGTGTTTTATGCGCTGCAGTTGAAAATCACTGTACTCTAATAAAGCGACAGCAATCTTATCTGATAAGGAAATAATACTAGTTTTTAACTGATATGTAGATGTCTTAGTGATCTGTTTTACGAGCTTCAGCAACTGCCAAATTCCAAAATTATTCCATAAGTTCGTCAAAATCGGAACCAAATTAGATTAGATATGTAAATGATCAATCGTTTGGAAATTGTGAATTTCCAAAAGAGCTGAATTTATGATATTCGAAATTCCAACCACATTTACTTTGTTAATGGTTGAGCGTCAAAACCAAAAAACTAACAAATATATATATAATAGTGTATGTGTGTGTGTGTGTGTGTGTGTGTGTGTGTGTGTGTGTGTGTGGTGTGTGTGTGTGTTGTGTGTGTGTGTGTGTGTGTGTATGTGTGTGTGTGGTGTGTGTGTATGTGGTGTGGTGTGTGTGTGATGTGTGTGAGTGTGTGTGGATGCGTGTGTGTGTGTGTGCTCGCGTGTGGATTTGTGTGTGTGTGTGTGTGTGTGTGGGTGGTTGTTGGTGTGTTTGAATGTGTGTGTATTTTTTCTTTTTTTCATTATTGCTAATCGTAAAATATCTCTTTTAAACTATCCATCTAAACCTTTTCAGTTAACGAAAACTAATAAAATCAAAATACAGATGTTCCTTTGAAATTATGTTTGTAGAATAAAATAAACCGATTAAATATTAATGGTGAAAATGCAGAAACAATTAAGATGACGTCCGAACACAAAAAAAAATTTTCAGTGTGTTCGAACGCAGTGAATGTTTGAACACGTGTTAATGGATTCGTCAGATTAAAACATGCTTATTAATGCTAATTAAAGTTGAAAAAGTAATGCCAATAAAAGCTGCTGTCACACAATATGCTGTATATAAAATTCATGTAAATAAATAAAAAAATGACAGTTTTCGTGTGTAAAATGAAGTTAAAGGTCGTTCCAAAAAGCGAAGAATAATACCGCCAGATCGCACATCCATGTTTTTTTTCTTATGTTATTATCCAGTAAAAAACAAATAAACTAAATATGCAATCTATAGTAAATATGAAAAAAATATGTGCGTTATATATATATATATATATATATATATATATATATATATATATATATATATATATATATTTATTTATTTATTTATTTATTTATATCATAAATTAGACGTCTATAGCATTGTCTTGAATAGCGAAAGCCGAGCCGCATACAAGTCCCAAATCCTCTCTTTCTAACAAAAAATAAAGGTTTCGAATATACTTAAATCCCCCCCCCCTTTTTTTTTGCCCCACCCAGGGAAGACTTTTTTCTTTTTCTTCTTCTTTTTCAAAAAAATAAAAGTATATAGGTCCGGTTATAGCTTAACATAAACCCTAAGAATAGCTAACTATTATTTGTTTATTTATTTAATTTATGTTTTTTGTTTTATCTTTACTTTTATTTTATTTCTTTGTTTATGTATTTGTATATATAGAATATCTAACTATTATTATTTGTTTATTTATTTGATTTATACTTTTTGTTTTATCTCAATTTTATTTTATTTCTTTGTTTATGTATTTATTTATTTATTTATGTGACAAAAGACAGGATCAACGCACGAAAGTAGAATCAGAAACGATGATAAAAGAAACGATGATAAAAGAAACGATGATAAAAGAAACGATGATAAAAGAAACGATGATAAAAGTGTTTGGTATCGGAATCTCTTCAATGCTTTCAAATACTTTTATACAAACTAATGCCTATGATTCTTATTACAGAATATTAAGGGAAAAAAACACTGCAAAGAAAAAGAAGAAAAAAAAAAAAAAACAAACAGCTGTTGAGAGAACTTCAATTAACAAAAGAAAAATGGACAGAATTGGGAACGGTCCGGTAAGTAATCGGATATTTTCTTTGTTTATGTAGATAGATAGATAGATAGATAGAGATAGATAGATAGATAGATAGATAGAGATAGATAGATAGATAGATAGATAGATAGATAGATAGATAGAGATAGATAGATAGATATAGATAGATAGATATAGATAGATAGATAGATAGATAGATAGATAGATAGATAGATAGATAGATAGATAGATAGATAGATAGATATAGATAGATAGATAGATAGAAAGATAGATAGATATGCACATTGTGTGTGTGCGTGTGTATGTGTGTGTGTGTGTATATGTACATGTGTATATCTGTGTATCTGTCTATCTAACCTATCTCTCTGTCTGGTTGGGTATTTTTCTTTATTTATCTAATTTGAATGTTGTTTTTTAAATGTTTGTCCGTCTTATCAACATTTTTCGGGATTATAAGTATTTTTTACAGATTTTCATTGAATTAACACTTGATAAGATTTTATGAATTTTATGTATATATCTGTGTTTCTAGATGTGGGCAATGTATATAAAACGCCGTGAAAATCTTGATAAAACTTGATAAATTTTATGAATTATGTATATTTATAATATAAATATATATGTATGTTCATATGAATACACACGCACACACACACACACAACACACACACACACACACACACACACACACACACACACACACACACACACACACACACACACACACACACACAACACACACACACACATACACACACAACAACACACACACACGCACATACAACACACACATGCTTGTTCTTTTCAATATGTCAATGTTATATATACTCTTTCTGAAGAAACATTATGAAACATTATTCGTGACATTGAAATAAGAATCAGAATGTGGAGATAATATTAAAAGATAAAAGAAGTGGAAGGATGCAAATATGAAAAAAAAAAAAATAAGTTGAAATATATTATTATAAATATAATTATTATAAACTTTTTTCTATGTCCGATAGTCCCTTTTCTTTTAAACTCATTCTATCTTTCAAAGAAAAATCGTAAAATTTAGTGTAAATTCGTATTCAAGAATTTGGAACGTAAATATGTGTAACTTTTTGTATTTTTTCTCTCTCTTATCATTATCGGATTTCGCGTATATTTCCATTCCTTCAGTTATCTTCTCCATTTGTTAATTCTCTTCTCCTTTATTTAGTTATTACTTTAAGGAGGAGCGTGTCCGAGCCTTTACACTCACGGTCCCTTTTCTCACCCCGAACCCCCCCCCCCCCCCCCCCCTCCTCCTCCTGTTTTTTCAGTGAAAATATAACCGTTAAAATTATTTTTCCATCCTTTTCGAAAATTGAAGAGACCAAAAAGGATCGACCATATACACAAAGCATCCGTTAACCGTTGTGACGCATCAAAATAAACCCACGTGCTTTTTTTCTTCCAAAATTAGAATCAGACGCCATGACACCTCCTCGGGTTGCTACTGATCTAACCTTTCTCATAATTTTTATATCGAGAACAATAGAATATCTAACTGACTATTCAGTGTTGATTTATATGCTTGCAATAAAAACAGATTCCTCAA
>NW_020868980.1:454750-462250 GCF_003789085.1 Penaeus vannamei
CCTTGCCTCCCATCAGAGGTTGAATCCTACGGAGCAGTTCTCTCATCCACAACAAAATTCTCCCTCGCTTCGTTACTCCTAACAGGCAATCGGAATCCTCAGCGGAGCATATCTTCTCAATCCCACACCTTTCCGTCCTTCGGCCCTTCCATGCAGAGTTGAATCCTAACGCTGCGCCATCTTTCTCATGCCCACCGCCTTATCCCTCCTTCGTTATTCCCACAGGATTGAATCCTAACGGAGCAAGTCTTCTCATCCCACACCTTTCCCTCCTTCGCCCCTCCATTTGCAGAATTGAATCCTACGTCGCCATCCTCTCATCCACATAACTTTCCTCGCTTCGCTTATTACCTGCGCAGAATAGACAATCCTACGGAGCAGTCTTCTCATCCATGGACCTTTCCTCGCTTCGTTATTTCCTGCAGAATTGAATCCTTACGCTCGTCCCATCTGTCTCAATCCGAACATCCTTTCCATCCCTTCCGTTATTGCCTGCAGAATGAGAATCCTACGAAAGCACGTCTTCTCATCCCACACCTTTCCCTCCTTCTGAACTCCTACGAAGTTGGAACTGCCTATCGCTCATCTTCTAAATCTCGCATACCTTTCCCTCCTTCGTTATTACCTGCAGATATAGATTATCCTATCGGAGCAGTCTTTCACTATGCAATAACACCCTTTCCCCTCGTCTGAACTCCCTACAGAATTGAATCTCTACGTCGCTCAATCTTCTCTAATCTCCACCGCTTTCTCCTTGCATTAGTTAATTCCTGGCAGAATTGAATTCTACGATCGCCCATCTTCTACATCCATACCTTTTTTCTCTCCTTCGTTTATTCCTCAATTTGAACTCTACGTCGCATTCGTTCTCCATCTCACTCTTTCCCTCCTTCGTTATTCCTGCAACGAATTGGAAATCCATACGTCGCCATCTTCTCATCCGCATACCCTTTCCCTCCTTCGTTATTCCTGGTCATGAATTGAATTCCTACGTCGCCATCTTCTCATTCCAACTTACTTTCCTCCTTCGTTATTCCCTGCAGAAATTGAATCCTACGCCTTCGCACCATCAGTTCTCATCCGATACCTTTCCTCCTTTTCAGTTGATTCCTGCAGAATTGAATCCTAACGTCCGCCATCCTTTCATCCGCATGACGCTTTTCCCTCCTTCGTTATTCCTGAGAACTTTGAATCCATAGTAAGCAGTCTTCTCAAATCCATATCCTTTCCCTCCTTCGTTAATTCTAGCGCAGAATCGAACTCCTACGGAGCCATCTTTCCATACCATACCTTTTCCCTCCCTTCGTTCATTCTGGCAGAATCTTCAATGCCTACGGTCGCCATCTTTCATCCACACCGTTGTCCCTCCCTTCGTTATTCACTGCAGCCAAATGAATCCTACGGCAGCCTAGCTCTTCTCAATCACTGCCCCACTCGCCTTTCCCATCCTTCGTTATTCGCTGCAGGCCAATGCCGAAATTTCCTACGGTATTGCAGTCTTCTCATCCCACATCCTCTTCTCCTCAGCTTCGTTATATCCGCAGAATTCAAGTCCTATACGGAAGCAGTCTTGCTCATCCACACACCTTCTCCTCCTTACGTTTATTCCCTGCCAGCAATTGAATCACTACGTCGCCCATCATTCTCAGTCCGCACACCCCTTTCCCATCCTTCGTTATTTCCTGCAGAATGGAATCTCTAGTTTCGCCATTTCTCATCCCCAAACATCCTTTCCCTCTTCGGTTATTCTGCCAGAATGAATAATCCTACGGAAGCCATCTTCTCATCCATACCTTTCGCCTCCTTCGTTATTCCCTGCAAAGAAATTTCAATCCTACGGAGGTCCAGAACTTCTCAATCCCACAACCTTTCCTCCTTCCGATATTATTCTCGCAGAATCGAAATCCTAGAGGAGCTAAGTCTTCTCAATCCATACCCTTTTCCCTCCTGCTCGTTATTTCTCTCGCAAGAATTGAATCTCTACGCTATGCAGTCTTCTCGATACCGCAGTACTTTACCCTCCTTCGGTTGATTCTTTCTGCAAGAATCGAATCCTACGGAGCCATCAAACCAATCTAATAAATCGACTTGCACAAAAAATAATCTCGGTACAAAATCCACGTGTATTAAGAAAAAAACCGAAAAATAAAGATAGAAAAATCACTTGAAACTGAAAAGCACTAGTAAATCAGATAACGAAACCAAACTCCTTACTAAAACAATCCCCGGAATAAAAAAAGATAAGGTCACAAAATCACTTCCAAACACCCAAATCCAAATGAACAGAAAAACACACTCAAGCTCCAAAATTAACAGAATCAAGCGAGAACCAATCACACTCGCAATAACAATAATAAATAATAAGAAAAAGAAAGAAAACAAGAATAAGAGCGCCACAATCTATAATCCGCACAGTACCATGGAGAAAGATCACCTAAATATCTCACAACATGGTCTGGGACAAAAATATCGGTGACGTAACCAATAGATCTCAGAAAGTCACTCCGATCACGACATGAACAAAAAAAGAATATTAGTAGAAACATGAGTATAAAATATAATATCTCCGCCCCCATAAAGCAATCTATTATAATATATAAAATTGAAAAGAGAATGTCCTTTCCCAAAATTCCCAAAGAAATTAAAGTATCCTGAGTGACGATATAATCGACATCCCCTGGAAAAATATATCTTGAACAAGAGTCAACGATGACAATGATTATTAAGTAAAAAATCCAAAACAAGTAAATAAAAAATAAAGAAAAAAAGTAAAAATTCCAACAATATGACAAAAAAATGAGATGTTCATAAAAGCAAGCAAAATTAAATAATTAGAAATGTGCCAAATAAACTGAAATGTGAAATCCTATCTATCCATAAATACATAAGAAAGAGAAATCCCTCACATCCATCCAAAAAATCACAGTAACTATAAAATTTCAAAGCATCAAGTTAAGCATCTAAAAACCAGACAACAGGAATTAAACAGTAAAGGATGTATTAACATGAATAAAATAATCAAAAAATTGAAGGAGAATTAATCCTAGACCAAAATTAATTCTGAGATCTTAAAATGACAATCCCCCAACAGATTCCATACAAAAAATCAAAAAAGATCGAAAAAGATATATGAACAACGTGATCATAATCACGATCATCTCCCACCAGAGTAATATTGTAAGCAAATAAATAATATGAGAAACAAAAAAGATCCCCGATCCAGAGATATATCAAGTTGCATGAAATCAATAATATTTAATTAATTATTTTTCTGTATTTAATATTATAATTATTATTTTTATGTAGTATTGATCTCATCAGTGTATAAAAATCAAGAAAATTAAAAATCCCCAAAAACTTATAAACAAGGATTAATTAAGAATAAAAAAATCATAAAAATCCTCAATAGAAGAATCCCGATTAATCAAAATAGAAATGAAGTAGTATAATAGATAAAAGAAATCCTCCTAATCCCCGATACAATCCTAAAATATAATCAAAACACATCCCTCTCAAATCATCCAAAATACATCGAAGAAAACGGACCTGTGAACAAATATTAAGATCCCTAATATAAAATGTCCATGAAATCCCATAAAAAAAAACAAATATCTCAAAGATCTTAAAATCCAAAATTATTAATCACAAATTTAGAGTAACCGAAAGAACGAGATAAGAAAAAATCTTTTCAATCAGGAAATTACTATCCCCCCAATCCCCAAAGCAATGAATCCATCTAATGTAAATATAACATCCAAAATATACCAGTCAGAAATCTCCCCCCTCGAGAGAATAAAAAAAACATAATCAATATATCATAAACAAACAAAATAAAATCCGAAATCCCACCCCAAACGAAGAAGAAAAAAGACATCAAACTATATTAACAATAACAAATAATTCCCCGCCAAAAAATAATCACAGACAAAGATAAATAGCAGAAATCAAATCCCTTAAATCCATAAAACACATCCCCTCCCTCCAAGAAAATGTACATCCCATAGATCCCAGAAATCGATATCTACATTCCTAAGTTATAAAAAGCAAAATCCCCTCCCCTATAAAAGCCTAGTACATTCAACTAAAAAAGCACATGATGATTAGATCAAGCATCAAATCCAATTTTATAGATCTAAGATCGATCATCCATATAAGATAAATAACATATGTAACAAAATATGACCATCCCCCCGCGAACAGGAATATCCCCCCCAAACAAAGATCTAGATCGCCCCAAAATCATATCATCCCAAAAATATGATAATCCCCATATAATTAGAAAATAATCCACATATATAATAAAATCATGAAATTACATATATAAGATCCAAGATCATATAATCAAAAATAATCATCCCCCCAATCCCCCCCATAAATCCCGCCCTAAAATCCCACCTACATCTATGTCCCCCATCGAAATAAATCAAAAAATTCACAGTTAGAAATCCATACAGAAAGATATCCAGTTCCCCGTATCATTCCCCGCCTCTAAATAATATCAAAAATATAACCATAGATCAATTATCAATAAGTAGTCCATCCCAATCCCGGTTGTCCGAGGACCAACACATAAAAAGCATTCCCCCTTTCCACCCCCTATCTCCTCAATAAAGTCCCACAAGCCATCCCCAGGATACCAAATATATCTCATTCCCCCCATAATTCATGACAGTCCCACAAATCGCTGTGAGTGATATAGAGAATACAACAGAGCAGATCGGGAAAAGGTCCATATCATCGTCCCCTATAAATACAAATAAATATCATCCCTATCAATCCACAGACTAACAGGAAATATAATTAATCCAACAATACATATATCAAAAATCTTCCCCAAGAAGATCGAATTAGTGTATTGCCGCGTTCTGTCATCCCTATTACTCTCCCTCCTTCGTTATTCTGCAGAATTCATCTTACGGAGAGTTCTTCTCATAGCATAACTTTTCTCCTCCATTCGTAATTAGTTACTGCAAATTCAATCTACGGGAGCAGTCTTGCTCATCCATAAGCGCTTTCCTCCTTCGCCCTCCAAGCAGAATGGAATCCTACGGAGCATCTTCTCATCCCACACTTTCTCCTTCGCCCTCCGCATGCAAGTCGAATCCTACGGAGCAGTCTTCTCATCCCATACCTTTCCCTCCTTCGCCACTCCAGGCAGAATTGAATCTACGTCGCCATCTTCTCATCCACCCTCTCCTCCTTCGTTACTCCTACAGGATCGAGTCCTGCGCTGCGGGACCACCACAGCCTCCTACTTCGCCTCCATGCACTTAGAAGCCACCAAGATCCTAAGTGACATCATCCTGGAGCGAGGTCAGAGGGCGCTCGTGGGAAAGGTCAACATGATGGTCAATTGTCCGGATTATTACAGAGAATTGTCGGTCGAGGATTCGGTTAAGAAGACTGAGGAGTTTATCCTGTATGTAAGGAGCCTGAAGGTGAGGTGCCGGGGTTTGCAGTGTGTTGTATTTTGATTTTATTTTTAAATTATGAAAGATAGTTTTTTTTTATGGAAAGATGGTATTTATTTATTTATTTTTTATGGAAAGATAGTATTTTTTTTTTTATGGAAAGATAGTATTTATTTTTTATGGAAAGGTAGATATATTTTATCATCTTATAATTCTTAACAGTCTTTCTTGTTGATGCTTGACCCCGACGATAATGATAATAGAAATATTGAATAGATATTAGTTAGTTGAATAAGAAATGATAGTGATATAATAATAATTGAAGAGGATAATATGATGATAATAATAATAATGATAATGATAATAATATAATGATAATGATGAATTTTATAAACTAAAAATATAATACCATACGCCTAAGAAATAACAGCACATAATCATAATGAAAGAAGATAATATGATGTAATCTGAAATAAAAATGAATAAGACATTCCCACTTACCCTCCCTCCTCCCCACTCCCCTCCAGTCCCTTGGTCAACCCATCGTGACGCCGAGATTCGCCCACCTGCCCAGAGACCAGCTGGAGAGACTGGGCCAGCTGGCAGCCAAGCACCAGTGCACATCCAGAGCCACCTGTGCGAGAGCCGGGCGGAGAAAGCCTGGGTGAAGGACTGTTTCCGGGACGAAGAACTAACGCTGAGTGTTATGACAGCACGGGACTGCTGACGGAGAAGGTGTGTGGAGGGAGTGGAGAGACGTGGCGTGCGTGCGTGTGTGTGTGTGTGTACGTGTGTGTGTGTGTTGCGTGTACGTGTGTGCGTGCGTGTGCGTGTGTATGTGCGTGTGTGTGTGTGTGTTGTGTGTGTGTGTGTGTGTGTGTGTGTGTGTGTGTTTTGACTCTGGCAGTTTATTTGAGGACAAAAGCGAAGGCGGAAGAATATGTTGTGTGTGTGTTTGTGTTTTATTCGAAGTTTATTTGACATAAAAGCGAAAAGGGGATGATAAAGGGGAAGAGGGTGAGGGATAGATAGAAGGGGGAGAGAGAGAGATAGAGAGAGAGAGATGAGATGAGAGAGAGAGAGAGAGAGAGAGATGAGAGAGTATATTACATCCAAATAAAATCGCCATCACCTTTCTGTCTTCTGTCGAATAACAAGAATACAATCCACTTCTGGTCCGAAAATCTACTAACGATGATTCTTTGATCTCTCTTCCCCTCCCCCCTTCCCACCCTCTCCTATACTCCTTTCTTACCCCCCTTACCCTTCCCTACATCCCCTTCCTGTCCCTTCTCCACTTCCCTCCCTCACTCCTCATCCTCCCCCTCTCCCCTTCTAATCCTCTTCCCCTCTCCTCCCCTCTCTCTCCTTTCTCTCCCTCACCTCTCTCACAACCTCCCCTCACCCCTCTCCCCTTCCCCTCCCTCTCCCCCCCCCTCCCCCTTCCCTCCTACCTCCTCCCCTCTCCCTCCTCTCCACCCTCTCCTCTATCCTCCCCTCTCCTATCCCTCCCTCTCCACCTCTCTCCTCTCCCTTCACCCCTCCCTTCCTCTCAATCCTCCCCCCCCCCTCAGACCGTGATGGCCCACTGCGTGTACCTGGACGACGACGAAGTGGCTCTCGTGAGGCGGGTGGCACGGCGTGGCCCACTGCCCCAATCCAACCTGTCTGAGGTCGGGGATCTGCAACGTCAAGAGGCTTCTGAAGGAGGGGCTGAAAGGTCGGCCTCGGACTGGTAGGTTGGTTGGGGTTCTTGGTTTAGAGGAGGGGAGGGAGGGGGGGGGAGAGGGGGAGGAGGGGGAGAGAGGAGGAGGGGTGGTATGGTGGAGGATGGGGGGGGGAGGTTGGGAGAGGGGAAGGTTCAAGGATAATTATTTGTCTTTTCTTTTTATCGGACTTTTATTCTTTGTTGTTCTTTTTTCTTCGCTTTTGGTTTTCTTTTCTTCGGCATCCGTCTTTTGTTTCTTCTTTTTTATTCTTCCTCTTCCTTCCCTCCTTCTTCTCCACCATCTTGATCTCATTTTTCATCTCTTATTCTTCCTCTTATCATTTGTTTCTTCTCTCTTCTCGCAGTTCTTCGTCTCCTCCT
>NW_020868980.1:467250-482250 GCF_003789085.1 Penaeus vannamei
AGTGGGGCTAGTTGATAAAGGGGCAAGGCTCTTTACCCCTAACTGGGGTACAAAATCTTCATTACTGACCATGGTATACTGGGGAGAGAAATGGTCCACCCCTCAGGGTCCCCTTGACGGGTAAGGGCTAGACATCTAACCAGGGGAATTCCATGCCCATGGCGCCCCCAGGCCGTTCATGACTGGCACAAAGTCAGCCTTTCATCCTTTGATCACAGCTGTCAAATCTTAGGAAGTGGATGAAAGGAGTTGGAGAAGAGAAAGAAACAGAAAGGACAAGAAAATGCCGTACAAAATTAGTCAATTCAAATATATATACACATTCTTATTTGTTTTGTTTTTCTTTTCCAGGTTCATATTTTGTTCCATCCATTGATATTTACATAATTCATTCTAATTTTAATTGTTTCTTTTTTGCTTATATTCATATCATTATTACTGTTACTAATCCAGTTCATTCAACTGCTGTTGCTTGTTTTCATTCCACATCCTTCATGTTTGAAAAAAATTCCTATCAATAATACCTCATGCATATTCTTGCTTATTGTCACTAATTTATAGAAAATCTAAATAATTTTCAGGTTATATTTTCATTACTTTTATTCAAAACAGGTATAAATAAAATGCAATATATTTGACATAACACTTTATTTTTATACTTAATTCCAAACCAGTCTATATATTTACAATGACTATATTCAACTGATATACTTTGTACACATACGAAACCTGGGAACTTGAACGCAAGAAATTGACACCACAAACATTATTAGTATGACATTCACCAGCCACTGCAAGATGTTGCACAACTGGGATGGTGACAATCCTCAGGATAGAGAGAAAGAGAGAATGTGAGAGACAAAGAGAAAGAGGAGAAAAAAAAAGATAAAAATCACAATTTAAAACATTGGCATTGTAAAATAGTTTTGTATTGCCTTGGCGAAAGAGTGTTTAAGAACAAGTACGTCTTTATAAATAAGCAATTGAATCCTGCAACAGAGTATTTTAAGATTAAACGGTACACAAAATACTTGCCCTATCTTTAAAGCATCTCAACTTCAATCCCTTAAAAGCAGATAATTCAATGTGAGAATCATGGAACTTAAGTACAAAAAAATTTGAATCTACGATGGATCTTGGATATGCCATCAAGTAAGTACACAGAACCAGCTCTTGTTCTTAGAATATGGAATAAAGCACTCAGGTGTACATGTACACCATGGCAAGCATTTTAATTCCTTTTACGTATGATGGCTATAATATCAAGCTTCCTGATTTTAATTTTTTTCTTGGTCAAATAATTTTTTTGATATTCCAGTATGAAACCAACAAATACATATACAGTGATGAACTGTCTCACTTCTTACACAAATATTCATTACCTTTTTTTAATTTAATAATGTTATAGATTTAAAATAAATACCTTTAGATTTAATAAAGTGTCATTTTGCATTCACTTAGATTAAAATATACATATTCAAATCTTAACGTTCCAAATTTAGCCTTATATTGTATATTTACACACATCTTTCATCTTCTCAATCACAAAATAATCAATGTATATCACACACCATTTTGAAAAGTCTGAAACATCTTTCATTTAATGGAAATAATGCAATAAACTGTCATCATAAAAAAAAAAATTAATAAGAATGATAGTGTCAATGGAGATTTAAGCCAAATGCTACAATTACACAAATAATTCACAAACTGAAAGAGTGACAGAATGAGAGAATGATTAAGCCAGAAGTGACAAATTGCTGCTCAAGATAATTTAAAGAAATCAGATATGTTTGAATACAGTTACATCTTCCCTTATAATTGAAGATATACGATAATGTGACACCTGACTGCAGTTAACCACATATTATCCATAAATGTAAAAATATCTCGTTTTAAGCTATCTGTTTCAGCACAAAGCTCATACAATAATTTTTTTTTCTTTCTAATTATCACTTGGAGGAATCTATTTACTTAAAACGACAATGCTTTTCCTTTTCCTTTTCTCTCGTGTCGGTGTTAAAAAGAAGAAGAAAAGTAATCGAGATAAAAAGCATCGGGAAAAAATAGCAACACTTCTTTTTCTTTTTAAATCTCGTATCTTCTTCAACTCTTACCGGGCGACCATGTTGTTGTCCTTAGAATAAAAGCTGTTTTCTATCTCTCTTCATACATGTTATGTCAATGGTAAACCATAAAAAATATCTGCAAAGCTTAAAAGAAACTCGATATCCTTGCAAAAATACAGAACTAAAACACTAAAAATTCATAACAAGGAAAAAAGAAACATACATATTACAGTTCTTTGCAATACAAATGTACCAATACAAATAAATGGTAATAATAATATCAATAATAATAATGATAATAATAAAATGATAATAATGCTATCAATAATATGAAGATACTACTACAAAGGATAATGTATACCAATTTGTGCTTCTAGTGTTCATGCATCTAAAAAGTGCATGTTACCCATATTTCCTCAGCGCTCCAGCAATATCGAATAAAAATGTAAACAATGTAATACTGTGAAGGAAAAATAATATATGGGTGTATACATATATACACCTATGTATGAGAAAAATAATAACCAAAATGAAGCTATAAAAAAGATAATAATATCAATAATATACTGCAATGTAAAAGTCTAACCTGAGAACAAGGAATGACAGAGAGAGAGAGAGAGAGAGAGAGAGAGAGAGAGAGAGAGAGAGAGAGAGAGAGAGAGAGAGAGAGAGAGAGAGAAGAGAGAGAGAGAGAGAGAGAGAGAGAGAGAGAGAGAGAGAGAGAGAGAGAGAGAGGAAGAGAGGAAGAGAAGAGAGAAGAGAAGAGAAGAGAAGAGAGGAGAGGAGAGGAGTAGAGTAGAGTGGAGTGGAGTGAAGAGGAGAGGAGAGGGGAGAGAGGAGAGAAAGAGGTGGTGGGGAAAAAGAAGAAGCATAGGGAAGAAGATGCAACAGGTCTAGTCAAGACATGTACTGGAACAGAGTTATACTGTCAACTAACAACAGCTTGCAAGCTAAAACATATCTAAATGAGTTTTCACATGGAAGCATCAAAGCCAAAGACTCTACAGTAACTCTTCTGCGTATAATAAACACTGACAGTACAGAACACACAAAGTTTGTGACTGTATGCACTTTGAAAAAAAAAAAAATGAATGAAAAAAGAAAGAAAGAAAGACACAAACAAAGGAGCTTTAATTCAAATCTATATTAACATAAGAGGAAGTTTATATACAAAAGACAAAAATATATATATATATAACTTTGTACAAACAAGGGCAAAACAGCGCGTAGGGAAAGAAACTGTCGAGGAAAAATCCCCACAAATAATGCAAATGAAAGAAGACAACTATCCTCTTCAAATTGGGAGAAATCTTTCTCGTCTTATTCACCTAAACTCAATAAAAAATAAAAATAAACAATAATAACTATAATGAAAAATAAATAAACACTTCACTATTAAGATTTCTCTTCTTTAAATATAAATGCACTTTGGAATGTATATATGTAACCTTTTTTTTGTGGTTCTCTTGCAATACTAAATTGGCTATTCACAGGAGAAGAAACGTCTTATGGTTACGTTAATGTGAACATCATTACACTTCATTCACAAGGTAACTAAATACAGAGTGATACATTAACTGTTGTATTACGCTAATGAAAAAGATAATGAAAAAAAAAAAAAAAAATCCTCACGACATCTTAACTTCACGTTACTGGAGCAAGAATCTCTAACGAGTAAAAATTATGGCATGACCTGACTTCAATATGAGGTCAGGTTACAGAAATTAACTTAACTGTACACATGCGGAGGACGAGACAAAGCCTAATCTGTGAAAACAAACTCCACCACATATTCCGCTGGCTTTCTTTGATTTCTTGTTCGTGTTAATGTCATCCTCGTCTTATGCCAACAAGTCACCTATCCCATGGGAAAATAACAGTCCTCAGGAATCAACTAAATGATTTAACAATAATCATCAACAGAGAAGTTGAACTGTGCATTTTTTTTTTTTTTTTTTTTTTACATAAAAAAAAAAAAAAACATATAAAAGATAAAGGGGTTTACTTAATAATTTCCTCTCTTTTGGAAAGCTGTACATTCACAAACAAGCACATAAACAAAATCATTTCCTTTTCCTTTTAAGTTATAGAAAAAAAAAAATCTTCATAAAGTGGCACTGCCATGCAAATTTAAGTTCCTCCTTCCACTATCAATGGGGGCATCTCAGGAAAGACTGGATCTTGATTATACTTTTTTGGTTAGCTTCTCACATGAGCAACATTTTCTATTCTTTCTCTCTGTTCTTAAGATGCCGAGCCCTCAAAAGGTCTTGATAAGAAATAGATTGCCGAGCCCTCAAAAGGTCTTGATAAGAAATAGATTGCCGAGCCCTCAAAAGGTCTTGATAAGAAAATCTATTAACATTGTTATCCTCCCTTCTATACTGTCAACTGAAGTTCTACCTACAAAATATTTGATTCTCATTAAATTACAGAATCCTGTTTATCATCAAAAATACATCTGATGTCCATATTTTCTATACAAGTCCTTGCTAACAGAGACAAAAAAAAATGCTATGATCATAAAAAAAAACAAAAAACTGCCAAGATTCTTAAAAACGTCACTGAAATGTGAAAAGCCATGTTTCAATAAAGCGTTCTACTGCTGAACCTTGTGTACATACCAAGCACACATCTTTCTTTGTGAAAGAAATGCTCATTAGTATTGACTCTTAGCACCCTGTTCACTTACAGCAAAATATAAATCAATTAAAAAAAAATCAAAGCATGAAAACAAATAAGAAACATTGCTCAAGAGATTTTTTCTCTACATAACCAGAAAAATTATCAAACAGTTAAACAAATATGGAACCAAATCTCTCATTAACCTGTGCTACATGTCTTTTACCTAAAAAAATAACTGCACAAGAACTGTCTTTTTAAGCCAAAAGAATTAGCCAGTGAAATAATTTTTCCACATCATTACCAGCTCCTTAAGCAACCCAGCATCAATCACGCCCACAAGTCCAACTGCCGCATATTGACCAACCACTGAATATCTACATAACCACTTACACACAAGACTACACTGTAGAGCATAGGAATAAAAACAAGTTTGTCGTAATCCATAGATATGATATGGTAAGCAAAGGAAGCTACATTTGGAACAAGAAATATCATGATCTGTTTTCCCGGCAAGAGGAAAGGGATTTTTGATGACGGCCTTCGTCGGCCTTCTTTGCTCCAAGTTTTACTTTCTTTATGATAAATGATAAAAGAAGACAATCTCTTTTTGCTTAGATCATGAAATCTCTTTATACTTTTTCCTTAAAAGGCTGTAACCTTTGATGGCGTGGGCCAAGATGAGGTTCATTTGTAAGCTACGTAAAATTGGAATATCAGGAAAGCTTACAAAATGCACCTAATTACAGGACTTGCTTTCTTTTTCCTTTATTTGTGTGTGCTTCTGACGTAAGAAAAAAGTGAATGGAGAATAACTGCTATATGCTTAATGGAGAATACTTGATCAATGGGAATGGGGATGGTTTCACTCTGAGGAAAATGCAAATAAAAAATGAATAAAAATAAAGGAAATTTTGCGTTTAAAAAGAAAAGAAAAGCAAAAGCACTGAAAATATGGGGATGGTTACTAAAAAAAAAAATAACAACAATAATAAAAAATATGAATAAAAAGCAATTCCAAGAAGGAAGGCTAAAGAGTGGTGACAAGAGGGAGAAAAAACTACAATACCATGAAAAAAGTTTAAAAAAAGAAAAAAAAAAAAAAAAAAAAATAGCACAGCTTCTACAATCATGTGATCATGTACTCGAACAGGATGCCTCGAGCCCGATGACAGCACCCATGAACAGAGAGTAGACACGCCGAGGACTGGGACTAGGCTCCGAGGGTAGTGATCCTGTCTTTGTGAGTTGTTGTAATTTGTTGTAATGTCTAAACATGCTTAAATAATTATCAATTATCATCAAAGAGGATCTGAATAATGGGTACACTTTATAGATGATCAGAATCGGTTTTCCATCTTTCGACTTTTTTTGTGCTGTTGTTCTTTTTGTCTTGCTTTTCATAATTTTTTTTTTTTTTTTTTTTTCAACTTGAAGGATCTGTGAATCATCATGTGACATTTCTTCAAGTGGTATCAATTTCTTCTTATTATTATCTTCTTTACCTTTGTTCTCAATTAGCGTTGATTTTTCTTAGCTTTTTCCGTGAATGCTTGAAATTAGTTGTAAACAGGGTGGAGATTAAGGTGCAGGTGATGGCGCGGAGACTCATGCTGACTCGAGGTCCCCTGTTGCTGCTCCCTCCGAACCCTAATGGAGGCCAGGATGTGTAGGACCATAGCCTTGCAGTCACCACACACGACCATCAGTTCCCCTCGCAGCCTCTCCTCCGCCTGGGTGGTTCGTGAGCGTTGCTTCTGTTTCCTTTAGGATTGAAAGAAGGGGGAAGGAAAGGGAAGGAATTTTCCATTAGTCTCACGAGGAATAGTGCAAAATACAAGGTATAATGAACTTTATTTGTCAATAGCAGACATTACTAACCTCAAAATGACCAAAAATTTTAAAAATAAAAGTATATATGCACAACTATTGAAAATAAACTTTTTTACAAAGATATATCTATGCAAAAACTGCTAGAAAATAATAGAGAGAGAGTAAGTCGCCTCTCTCCCTTAACCCAACAAAACATTCCACTAAATTGCTTCTGCTTAAAAAACTGATGCAACAAACATGCATGCAGTATTTAGTATTAAAAAAAAAAAAAAAAAAAATCTGAAACAAAAGAAACAAAAGAAAAAAGCCACTTACTGGGCTAAAAGGCGCTGCTTGGCGGTTCTACTTTCAGCGACACCGAGAGTATGAGACCTCACCAGCTTTGGCCTTTTTGGGTGCAAACAGAGCATGCGAAGCAGAGGGAGATAAGTCATGCATATTGAAAAAATAAAACTAGTTATAAATTAATAATAAAAAAAGAAAGAAAAAAAAAAATGCAAGAGTTAAACAGGCCATGCATACTGAGAAAGACCCTAGAAAAGAAAATATACAATGTTTTTTTGTAAAGAAAGAGAAAGGATCAGGTTATGGCAAAAAGAAAACAAAAGCCATTTGTCAAACTAATTTCTTTAGCTGTTGTGCACAATTTCGAGAATGAAGAGCTTGTAGTTGTAGCAAGTGGTTGAGAGAAAAAATACATTCTATCTTTCCTTGAATGAATGGGTACTGTGGTTTTGTTCAACTTGTATGATACAAAATACTACTTAACAAAAATTTTGTTTTGATAAGTTTCTCCAGATTTCTGGTAATCTGTCTTCTATACCTTTCTTTGTGACCTCTGCCATATATATAAACAAGATAAATAATTTTGTGTGTATGCATAATTCCATACTGTAACAAGTCATTTGCAAAAAGCTATGCAAAATATATTGGTCTCTATATAATATAATTGCTTTTGTGTAGGGTAATTTGGACAGCCTTACAATAACTATGCCTTTAGAGACTCGACTTGTACCCAAAATCACCCACAATCACCACACTCGGTTAAATCACAATGGACTCGAGGATGGTCCTTACGAGAAAGGTTTCAGCCAACACACACACACACATCAAAAGCAAACAGCACAAGAGCTTACTAACTTTGGTGGTTTTTTCGCCCAAGGGAAGCGGTGCTTGATCTCCAGGCGACTAATTGTATGGGAGCGTATAAGGCGACATCTAAGCAAGCAGGGCAGAGAGGGAGATTTATGTGAAACTGTATGCATGGGAGTATTCCTCACTTGCAACATTCTTGAGCATGATCAGTAAACAAAGAGAAAGGGAGAGGGAGAGAGGAAGAGAGAATGATTGGGATAAAGGAAGAGGTCGAGGGGAGGAGGGAGAAAGGAGGATATAGATGGGAAAAGGGAAAGACAAAGAGAGTGAGGAAGACAGGGAGACAGAAAGGGAGATAGTAAAAGAAGGAAAAGCAGGATAAATGGAAGTAAAGGATGAAAGACAGAAAGCCAAAAACAAACAAAAAACCAAAACAATACAGGAAAATATCATGCAAAATAATACATAAAAAAAAAAAAATCAATACAAGCATAGAGGTATTTTTCCAAGCAAGCAAAAATGTTTACAAGAAAATAAAAAACAATGGATATCCTAGAACCCATGCTTTAATGCAGACAAGCAGGCACAAGCAGAAAGTCAAAGCATTCGAAACAAATCACGAAGAAGCAAACCCAAGCACGGAGCAGAAGCATAACAAAAAACAAAAAAACAAAAAGTCAAACTCAAGAGCAAATGACCCGAAAACACTTTTTGCAAAATGCCGAACCCCAAGACTCTTAAAACTTACTTCTTGATGGCTTCATTGACGTAGGGCGCAGGTGACTGTGCTGGCAGTGAGGCAGGTCCCTCAACAGCTCTTGTGAGGGTTGGCGAGGAAGGTGCCGACCCCACACTGCCACTGACGCTGCTACGTCGTTCTGCATTCCCACTGCTTGTGCTGTTCCCTGGCAGCTGTAGGTCCTGTGAATGCAGCGTTCGGTTAATCTTTCACTTTCTTTTCGCAATAAGGACAAGGCACTGCTTCCTAAAGCACCTTAACTTTTATATAAATAACTTTTTATACAGGGTTAGTTTATAAGCACTCAGGCTAGCTCTGGTGCATCCATGAACATTCTTATTCAACCTCGACTTCAGAGAAAAATGGAAAAGGTAAAGTTATAAAGACCCTTTCAAATTTATACCAAAATAAAACACATAGCAAAAAAAGTAGCTTTACACACTCAGAAGCAGCAGGCCAAAGAATATACCAAATAAGCTCAAAATATCACTCTTTCAAGCTTTGGATTTCTTTTTTCTGTGTATATATAGGCCATGAAACATGCGATAGATTTAAGTGTAGGCGGAAGCTCTGGCTGTCCAAATTGGCATGCAGCCACTCATAAAACGGAAACAATTGTGTATAAATATAGCATCTGAGTGCGTGCATGGAGATGAAGCCATGGGAAATCTTCATATTGAGCGGTTACACCAAGGATCAAATGCTGGGAGTGAAAGCAAGACTTTTTCTCAACTTCTCCTAACGGCTCAAACACAGACACTGAGAGAATGAGGTGTTTAGCATACCGGAGTAGAGCATGTATTATATAATTAGCTCATCTAAGTTCTCTCTTGGTGTACTACTTAACATCTTATGCTAACTCAAAGGACAATGCTGTGGGTGAGAGGCAGTTTATGTACATATTCTGACCAGTGTAAGTCTCTCTCATTGAAGGGAAACTCCTCCCAAAAAAAGGATAAGCATCACGAAGCCAGGAACTCGACAGAGCGAGAGAGACAGTAATGGAGAGTGTGTGTATGGAGTTCTTCTTTGGGGCTGGTGGGGTGGGTGGGGGGAAAAAATAGAAAATGAAAAGACAAAGCTTCAATCTTTCTCAAGATGACCACAAAAAAAGGAAAAAAAATAAGCCCTTTCATCATTAGCTTTCCTGAGCTGTACCTGAGGCAGGATGTGAGTGCTTGCCGACTGACTTACGCTCTCTTCGTGCTCTGTTACCTGAATGCGTTTTACGATGTGTTCAGAGATGTTAAACTGCAAAGAAAGTGTGTGTGGCTTTACTCCAGGCAACACCACCAGGACTTCCTAGCCTTCACAGTTATCTGGTATCTTTATTAGTCCATGACATCAGTTACTCATTTTCAGCACTAAGATAAGGTCACCATCCCATCAAACGCTTTATCAAAACGAGTATCAGGGAAGATTTACGGCCGAAAGAGGAAGACTAATACTTTGGCAATCTGATGCTGGGTTAGTAAATAGCTGTTTGTATCCTCTGATGTTATTATAGAAAGCTTTCTAATGCCTGGAAATCGCTTTGAGATGGGGGTGGAGGGTGGTGGGCTAAAGACGCAGAAGGGGGAATGGGGGAAAAAAATGGGGTCAAAGAAAGGGGAAGAAAAATATAATGCCTTCTCACACCTGTTTGTCTGTCTGTCCTCATGAGACAGAATATTCTAATATCATGCACTTTATATGTGCTCTACCATGCAATCTCTGTAACTGGTCTTGTGATATATTTGTGCAAGAATCATCTCTCTAATGAATTCAGCTCACCAAGACGTAAAGGCGTCTACTGACATTTTCCACGCCCTTTTTCTGTAAGATTTGAAAATGTTCAATTTCTTTTCCCCTTTTGATCAATAATCTTTTGGAATTACACACAAAATATTCACATCGTTCATCAACCTGTATCATAATCTATTACTAAAATAACTTTTACTAACTTATCATAATCCTTTTCGTACATCTAAGTCAGTCACCTCTACAATAACATCAAAACAACGTTCACCAACATCCTCTTTACAAACACACAGACACACATGCACATTGACTACATAAAACCACTAACAACCATTTATCATTGTTATTCAAAAAAAAAGAAAAGTAAAAATTATGAACACTATGCAATACAAACACATATAAATCCCATAAATAATATAAAATTCTCTTCTACTCATCACATGAACTTTTGGATCAACCATACACCAAGTTCATAAATCAATATTATCTCATTTCATTATAAGAAAATAATAATCATAATAATAATGATAATTATAAACAATTTTGTTAATTCTGCCAAACCTCTTGAATAAAAACAAATAAAGTCAATAATGATAAAGGATAACAATTGACTTATGTTTTTACAGGCAAACATAAAGATCCTTTCCCAAAATACCTCATGCATTTATTCTCTCTTTTACTTCTCATTAAGTCGGATAATATTACTGCATAGTTCATTAGTCAATCAGATTGACAAAATTATTGATATTCGTCTCAAACATCCCTACGTGCCTAAATTGTACCTTCAAACATGGAAGTTCTGCATTCTCTTAGTGAACAAGTCCAGAGGTAGAGAGTGGGATACTCTTGTAAAAAGCTTATAAAAGGAAGTTTGATTTGCATACCGTACTGACTCCAATCTTGTGTTCAAATCTTTAAGAGAATTACTAGGCCTATTCACCTATACCCAATATCCATACAAAAAAAGAAAAACAATTTATTATAACAAAATAAATGAGGTACAACTCAAAAATTAATCAATAAACTACTATGACCAAAAAAACATAATAATAAAAAATACATAAATCAACCAGGATTTCATAAAAGAAGAGGAAAACAATATGAACTTTACATAGACAAAGAAAGTAAAAGAAAAATGTAATAACAAAAAATGAATATGGAGTAAGTTTGAATAAAAGTAAACAAATTGATTACTTTAAGAAAATATTAATAATAACAACAATACCATATAAATAAACAAGAAATAGCCAAAACACTAATATCTCCTTAGATGCTAACCGTAAGTCTCGACAAGATGGAGCGTGGCAGAGACATGTCTTCATCGTCCTCTCGCGGAGACAGCGCCTGTGGAGTCAGCATCTGCACGGGGATGTTTGAAAAGTGCTCGGTGGGGATGCGCATCTGCAAGGGAAGGGAAGGAATAATGGAACAATTGATAATAATGAAAGCAACAAAGGCAAATAAATGATGGACTTTGTAAAGATAGAATAAATGAATAATGGAATCTTTAAGAATATGAGAAAATATAGAAGACTCAACAGGGATATGGAACAAATTAACAGTGGAATATACATAAAAAGAATATGAAAAAAAAAAATGATGGGACTTAGGAAGGAAAATGAATAATGGAGCCACTTAAGGTGAATAAAAACATAGATTACAGCATTAATTTCCTCCTATCATAGAAAGAGAATATCAAACACATCACAAAACGCAAAAATAACATTCCAGGGTCCCATCACCTCGCCTGCATTCCTCTCAACCCAGACGCGACCAACTTCGAAGCCTCACCTTAGTAACACACTTCTTGCACACCGTTCTCTTGCAAAGTCTGCAATCCTGTCCTCTCGGGCCGAAGAAGCCAAAGCGAGTCTTCATGCACAGGAAGCAGATCTTGCCCTTAGCCATGTCCTCCTTGATGGACAAGTCAAGGGGCAGGGCTTCCAGGTCGGCCTTTGTCAGGACATTGCGGATGTGGACCACCTCCTCCAGGGTGAGGGCCAGGCAGTCCAGACGTGACGAGAAGTGTGCCTGCCAGAGAAGGGGGCTTGTTTAACCATAGTGGGAAGGGATAACTAAAAAAAGAAAAGGAAAAAGTACATGCACACACACACGTACACATGCACACAAGTACATGACACACACACACACACACACACACACACACACACACACACACACACACACACACACACACACACACACACACACACACACACACACACACACACACACAACAAAACAACAATAAAAAATATAATAATAATAATAATATAATAATAACTATAATAACAATACCAATAATAACAGTAACAATAATAATAAAATAATAAAATACTACTAATATTAACAATAACAATAATGACAATAATACTAATAACAATAACAACAATAATAACAATCATAACAATAATACTAAAAACAATAAAATAACTCCTCACGACGACAGGAAGTCCCTCTGCGTCTGCGAGGTGGAGGGGATGAAGTCCTGGTGGGCGGGGGACATGGGCGCCGAGGAGTTGGCGGACTGGGGCATGGACGAGGGCGGGGTGATGGAGTTGGAGGAGGGGCGTGCCTGGGAGGGCGTCTCGCACAGGGTGATGGAGTGGCGTCGCTCGGGGGTGCCCGTGCTGCCGTACTTGGCCAGGTCGAACGCTGGAATGGGAAAGGGGACGTCAGGAGGACAGGGGACGTCAGGAATTTATATTTATCGCTATTTATACGGCGCGCTCTCTCCCTCTGCGGCCGCGTGCTGGGCCGACGTCGGGAAAACACGCTTTTGTGGAAACCCTTGTTGATACTCGGGGCTGAGCTCTATTTATACGTGTCGCGAAGGCATGGTGATTGACGTCGACGAGCGGAATACAACACGCGGACCCAAAAACCCAACAAATAGAACGAGACCAATAATAATGAATAATATTTCAACAACAACAACAACTACAACAAAAATTACAACCCCGATCATCACAAAAAAAATTAAACCCATAATACCCTCCCCTCCCCCTCCCACTCCCAGCACCCACCCATCCCATCCCACTTAAACCCACACTCAGTTACAAAACCAAATACCAAATCTAAAAAAAAAATAATAATAATAATCTCATCATATTCCATCCCCCCCACACAAACCCTCCCATACACACACCCTATCATACCCATTATACCCTTAAATATCATACCCATACACCCTATCCCCCATTACACCCCATACCCCATTACACCCCATACCCACCCTATCATACCATAACCCATACCCCCCTTATATCACGCCGCACCCCATTATACCCTACCCTACCCCATTCCCGCCCACTACCCTCCCCGGTGACATACCCATGCGCGACCATGGTGAGGTGGGCGGTGAGGCGGAGTTGTGGGGCGAGGGGCTCCTGGGGGAGGTGGTCTGCAGGAGGGGCGTGTGACCCAGACGCGGGCTCGAGGGCGGGATGTCGCTCAGGTCATCGTCGTCCTCGTCCTGTGGAAGGAGGGAGAGAGAGAAGGGTGATAAATGGAGGAACAAGGTGATAGGGGAGAGAGAGAAGGGTGATGAATGGAGGAACAAGGTGATAGGTGGAGAGCAAGAGAAGGGAGATAAAAATGGAGAGAGGGAGAGAAAGAGAAGGGGGAGAAAAATGGAGAGAGGGAGAGAAAGAGAGGGGAGATAAATATAGGGTGAGGGAGAGAAGGAGAGAGGAGATAAATGGAGAGAAAGGGCAATCAGGAGAGGGAGAAGGAGAGAAATAAGAGGGAGATAAACGGGGAGAGGAGGAGAGAAGGAAGGGAGAAAAACGGAGGGAAGGGGCAACTTAGAGAAAGATAGACAGATAAATAAATATATCGATGAAAATCAAATTCAAGCTTAGACTCTAGATGTTTTGATAATAGTATCACATAAACGTTTTTTCTGTAAAGGGAAACATGAGTAAGCCAGAGAGAGAGATGGACGAGGGAGAAGGGATGAAGAAAGAGAAAGAAGTAGACGAATAGAAAGAGAAAGAGAACGAATAGAAAGAGGAAAAAACCGGACAGAGAAAGAGATAAGAGCAAGAGGAAGAGAAAAAAAATCAAACAGAAAAAGAGAAAAACCAAGGGAGAGAAAGAGAAAGAGACAAAAATCGAACAGATAAAAAGAGAAAAACCAAAACCAAGAGACCCGAAAGAGCAAGAGAAAGAGAAAAAAATCGAACAGAGAAAGTTAAAGAACATGACTAAGAAAGAGAAAGAGAGAGAAAATAATCGAGCAGAGAAAGAGAAAGTCCAAGAGACCCGAAAGAGCAAGAGAAAGAGAGAAAAAATTGAACAGAGAAAGAGATAAGGCCAAAAACAAGAGAAAGAGAGAAAAAAAAAT
Source organism: Penaeus vannamei (assembly GCF_003789085.1). NCBI lineage: Eukaryota > Metazoa > Arthropoda > Malacostraca > Decapoda > Penaeidae > Penaeus > Penaeus vannamei. The sequence continues at coordinate 481,697 of NW_020868980.1, forward strand.
GACCTGAAAAAAATGAGATAAGACCAAGACCAAGAGAAAGAAAAAAAAAAAAACAACAGAGAAAGACCAAGAGCAAGAGAAAGAGAAAAAACAAGACCAAGAGACCCGAAAGAGCAAGAGAAAGAGAAAAAAAATCGAATAGATAAAGACCGAGAGCAAGAGAAAGAGAAAGAAATAAACCGAACTAGAGAAAGAGAGATAAAACCAAGACCAAGACCAAGAGAAAGAGAAAAAAAAAACTACCCTGAGAAAAACCAAAAGCAAGAGAAAGAGAAAAAAAACATAAACCGAACAAGAGAAAGAGCGCGAGAGCCAGAGAACCCCCCGGCACACCGCCCCCCCCCCTTCCCTTCCCTTACCTCAGCAGACAAGTTGAACCTCGGCGCCTGGATGAGCTTCCGGCGTGGCTTGGGCGTCGGGTCGTTCAGGACAGACGGCCGGGACGTTTCCACCACTGCACGGAGACAGAGAAACGTTGGTTAGAGCAAGGAAAACGTTTTATTATTGTAGCAACACCTCTCTCCTCTCTTCACTCTTTACCAGTGCAAGGAGAG
>NW_020868980.1:488349-495849 GCF_003789085.1 Penaeus vannamei
GAGAGAGAGAGAGAAAGAAGAAGAGAAAGAGAAAGTTGGAGAAGGAGAAGAAGAGAAAGAGAAAGTGGAGAGGAAGAGAGGGGAGAGAGAAAGTTGAGAGAGAGAAGAGAGAGAAAAGTGGAAGAGGAGAAAGAGAGAGAGAAAAGTGAGAGAGAAGAAGAAAAGTGAGGAGATGGAGAGGAAAGTGAGAGAGAGAGAAAGTGAGTTGTGGTGGGCATGGTTACGTGCGCGCGAATGCCTGCATTTTTTAAATGTCTGAACACCCATATTTAATGAAAAAAAAAAAAAAAAAAAAAAAAAAAAAAAATTTTTTGGTTTTTTTATACGGCAACGCCAGCCCCGGTTTTTTCAAAATACTCCCGCGCGAGAACGGAGCGCGGCGAGCGAGAAAGCGATGAACGCAACGCCCCGGCGGCCCCGCCGCGCCCCTTTTTCACGCACCTCCTCCTTCCGGTGACATCCGCGGCGCCTGAATGGCTGCGCTGCACGAATAGGTCGCCAGTTTCTTTATCTGTTGTATCTTTTTTCTGGAATCTTTCAGATGTCAAATCAGGAGACGCACACTATCGTTCACACAACCACGCACAAAAGCACCGTCTTACAGTTGTTATTGTCGTGAAATTCACAGTAAAGTCTGTCCTTTCTCCCCCCCCTGCTCTCTCTCTCTCTCTCTCTCTCTCTCTCTCTCTCTCTCTCTCTCTCTCTTCTCTCTCTCTCTATCAGATCTCTTCTCGTCACTCTCTCTTATGCTCTCTCTCTCTCCTCCTCTCTCTCTCTCCCGCTCTCTTCTCTCCCCTCTCCTCTCATCCCTCTCTCCTCTCTCCTCTCTCCTCTTCCCTCCATCCCTCTCCCTACTGTCCCAGCAAGCTTAAGAGAGTAAACCTAAAGGGAAACCAATGAAAACATCGAATTAAAAAGAGTATCAACTATGCACCACATCTGCGTTGGCAGCCTATAGAACTGACCTAGAACCCGAATCAATTATCATAACAAGGTAAATCCATTAACCACAACAAATCAACGTCAAACAGTCACGAGACATTCACAGGCACTGAAAAGGAACGAAATACATCACGCATTAGCGTCATCACTATCATCAAGCCATTATTCAAGTTATTCACCACTGCCCTCAATCACCATTAAATCCTAGCACCGCCCTCATCCCCCCTCCACCCCACCATCCATCCCGCACACCCACAACTCAATTTATAGACAAAACCAAACAAACAAACAAAACACACAAGCAGCCTAATGATCTCCAACCCAAGAACGCTGCACAAGCACTGAATCCTGGCCATCCACAAAACAACCCAAATTTACACAAACAAAACAAACACAAACAAACAACAACAAACAGTAACACAAGCAGTGATCTCCACCCAAGACGTTGCACAAGCACCGAAACCTTGGCTCGGTCACGACACGCCCGATGCAATTGTTGCAGTTTCACACACGCGCGCGCGGAGGTCTGGAATAAATACATAATTTCTTGCCGGGGAGGGAAAAAAAGTAGCTCCGGATAAAAGAAGGGTATAGTTACAAAGAAAAAAAGAAAAAAGAGAAAAAACAACAATAATTTCACATACATGAAGCAGGAAAAAATAGTCCGCTCTAAAAAATAAAAAATAAAAAAAAATGAAGAAAAAACAAACAAACACATCCATACATATCCCATCCCCACCACCTCAAAACATAGCAAAAAATTCACACTGAAATATACTGCATATTAGAAACAAGTAACGCAATAATAAAAGCCTCAACAACTAAACAAAAAACACTCAACCTCAAAACAAAAAAAATAAAAAACACCACCAGAATACAAAATAATTCAGACAGAGCAATAAAAAAACAGAATAACAAAACAATTCGACACGAACAACAAAAAACCAACACACAACACACACACACACAACTACACACACACACACACACACACACACACACACACACACACACACACACACACACACAAAACAAAAAAAAAAAAAAAAAAAAAAAAAAAGACAAGCACCAGAATATAAGCACAATTTCGAAAAGTCCTTCCCCGCCTCTCCTCCAAAACGCCCTGATCGGAATGCACAGAGGCTCGTCCCGATGTTGATGATGATGATGATAATGATGATGTCCAACGTGCGAGGAAGGCAACCCGGGAGGGGGATGGGGGATGGGGAGGGGAATGAAGGAAGGGGAGGGGAGGGAAGGAAGGGAAGGGGTGGGGAGAGGGAGGAGGAAGGGGAGGGAGGGAGGGGAGAGGGAGGAAGGGGAGGGAGGGGAGAGGAGGGTGGAGGGAAGGGGAGAAAGGGTGGAAGGAAGGGAGGGGATAATGGGTCGAGGGAAGGGGTGGAGGGAGGGGAAGAGGACGGAGAAGGGAAGGGAGGGGAGAGGGGTATGGGAAGGAAACTGGAGCATAGTGTCGAAAGACGAGGGATGGTAGGAAAAAATTAGGAAAAGGGGGAGAGGAGTGAGAGCAGAAGGGGAATGGGGAGGGGAGGAGAGGGGAAGAAATGGTAAGCCTGCCAGGTATAAAGATGGAGGCTGGATTAAGAGTGGCACAGGGGAGAAAAGAGGAGGAAGAGGAGAAAATGGGAGACAGAAGACCTACGGGAGAATGGAGGAGAGGGGAAGGGGAGAATAAAGCAGGTGGGTAGAAGGTAGAAGAGAATAGGGGGAATACGAAGGAGGAAGAATTTAGATGTATAAATGAGTGAAGGTGAAAAAGACGAAGAAGAAAGAAAAAAAGGAAAAACAAGGATAAAGATATGAGGAGGAAGAGGAAAATGAGGGAAGACAAGAAAGAAAAAAAACGACAACGAAACGAAAAAAGACAAACGACAGATAAACGAACAGAAAGGAAGAACAAAAAATAAGAATAAACGGCAAATGGGGAAAAGTAAAAGTTATGGAATGAGGAAATAAAAGAGGAATGTGAGGGGGGTCGGGGGCGGGGGGGGAGTGGGGAGTCAATGACACCCGTGACTTAAAACTTTTAAAGAACTGTTCTCCTTCACGCGCCCCTTGCTATGCTGACCTGTTGCGTCTTCCCTGTTTCGCGGAAGGGGGTCGTTTGCCTTCATTCAATCAAGGAAAAAGAATGATGATGAAGATTGATGAAGGTAATAATAATAATGATGATAATAATGATAATAATAATAATAATGATAATAATAATAATAATGATAACAATAACAATAATATAATAAAAACAATATCAATAATATAATAATAGCAATAATAATACAATAGCAATAACAATAACAATAATAGCAATAGCAATAATAATATAATAATATAATATTAATAATAATAATAATAATAATAATAATAATAATAATAATGATAATGATGATAATGATAATAATAAAAAAATAATACAATAATAATTTAATATAACAATAATAATAAATAATAATAAGGAATATAATAATAACAATAATTACAGAACACAACATGATAAAAACAAGAATAACAAGAAAATCAGTAACAAAAATAATAACGATGACAACAAGAACAGCAACAATAACAACAACCAAATTGAACACGCGCAAATCTTAAACACACACACACACACACACACACACACACACACACACACACACACACACACACACACACTACACACACACATACACATACACATACACATACACACACACACACACACACACACACACACACACACACACACACACACACACACACACACAAAACGCAAACACTCTCCTATGCCTGCAACGCCTGCCTTCAATGGCGCTGTAAATCCGAAAACCAGATGAATATAAAAGACAATTTCTTTCGCGGATTTATTGTGCAAGTTTTTTTTGTTTGTTTTGTTTTTTCTTTGTCTTCGGCAGAGTGTTAAATTTCGGGTCAAACTCCAACAGATGAATTATCGCCTTCGTGTTTCCTTTTGCTTATTTGTTGCTGTGTTTATCATTTTTTATTATTATTAATCGGAGCAAAAACAAACCGCAGCGTGACAAGTACAAGAGTAATGAGTAATGGAACACGTAAGTCATCGTATATGCACGCACACACACACGCACACGTGTCCAAAAACTAGCAATACGCTAAAAAATGCAGAGTAAAAAAAAAGGAAAAACTGTAACAAAGGTAAAAATACAGAAAAAGACAAATAATATAGAGTGAAAATCTGGACGATAAAACAAAGAAACAAACCCCTCACTCACTCCTCTTTCCCCCCCTCCCCTCCCCAACCCCCCTTCCCCTCACCCCCCCCTTCCTCCCCCCCTCCCCCTCTCCCCTTCCCTCTTCCTCCCCCTCACCTCCCTTCCCTCCCTCCTCCTCTACCCTTCCCCCTTACCCCTCCTTCCCCACCCCTTTCCCCTTCCCTTCCCTCCCCCTCACCCACGCCACTCCTAACGCCCACCGCAACCGCAGCAAGCCGGGTGCACCGCCAATGACGAAATCTACAAGGACCTAATTGCCAATTCATTGCAATAACTCGTCCGATTCGCTGCAATCCATCGAGAATGAGTCGACAGTCAAACAAAACCCCGCACCACCCGAACGTTTTATTCATTTCCCCATTCATATATATTTACGCATTCAATTTCATAATACCGCGCTACAAAGGCATTCATTTCCCCCCGAAATCCCAAATGAACTTCCAGAACTCAACAATAGATCACCCAAAAAAAAAGAAAAAAAAGAAAAAAAAAAATCCAATATCAAATGAATTCGAAATGCACAAATTATTCAAAACAAAATAACAATGCTTCCCAATAACACGACGAGATCTAAACATTTAAATTCGAGAACAAAATAAACACTGGACAACGAAAAAAAAACAAAAAAACTAAATAAATACCCCCCCCCAACTCCCTTGCGAAACAAAACCAAACACAACCCCCAAAAAAAAAAAAATACGCACAAATCCAAACCAACCAAACACCCAAAACAAATACAAAAGACAAATAAATAAACGCGTAACCACATTCACCCCCCCCCCCCCCAACGGCAACCCAATGCACCGGAGAGCGCGCGGGGCCAAAATCCGCCACGTCGGTCATTGAATATTTCAGCGCTAAATACAAGCCACTTCGAGGAACACTGCACCTACGTCATCGTACCCCCCCCCCCCCCCCCCCGCACCGCCCCGGCTGCCGATACGCGATCACTATATCGGGGCTGACTTCAGGTAGATTTGGGTGTTCCGTTATACTATTTACATCTAACTGTTTAGCTGTTTTTGCTTATGAGGTGCTGCTGTTAATCAAATAATAATAATAGATAACAGAAGTACTACTACTAGTACCGGTACTATCATCATTACTTTTATCATCACGGTTATCATTATCATTATCACTATTGTTTTTTCATGACAGCATTCGAACATTACTACATACCATTACATTACCAAAATGGGATTTAGAGGCGTGGTCCCTAATGAACCCCAGGTACCAAGTCGTTATTCTTTACATCATTAAAATAACCATGTTTATCATCGTCATCATCATCATCAAAGCTACATTACCACTTTATCATCATCATTATCTGATAACTTCCTATGCATCCATATATGTAATACTATACCAACATACCGCATGGTCACCATACATAGACTTTTGTTAATTTATTAACCGTTTGAGGAAAGAGTTTTTGGCATTCCTTAAATATATCAAATGACTTGACGCATTAATGTATGCCATAATCTACTGCGCATTAATCCGTTCTCATCTAGGCATTCACAACTGTCTGTATTTCATCATTCAACGGTGTTCTTTCTGCAATACTCAATGCAGGATATTCCTCTATTCCTCAATATACTGACCTATTAATTTATTCATACATTTGTTCACTTGCGCACACATTTTTACCAGCCAGTATGTATCTTGAAAGTTAACGAGGCATTCCCCAATATCCAAGATTCTTCAACCAAATAAAACAGAAAATGATGATAATAAATGCCAACGTCCTAATCCTCCACTCGTAAAAATAACGACACGGAAATCAACAACAGCAATACCGCAATCACAAGAGCAATCAATGAGAAAAACACTAACAGAAATAAAAAAAAAATACACGAAATAAAACGAAATACAACACGGATAAAGACGGCCTCCAATCCGGCACACGAAATCTAATAGCCAGCGTTCGGGACAGTGATTGGATGGCAACTTTGCAAAAAAAAAATCCAACCGAAGACAAAAAGAATATTCAAAAATCCGAACTGCGTCATTTTCCACATGTTATCGGTTTAATAATGATGCCCGTGACACAACGCCTAAACGCACGCAAAAGCTGGACATTATACGCGGCCGGGAAAATCCTTTGCATAAAACGCTACTGAGTCTCATTCCCGTATTTTTCTCTCTTTCTCTTTCTTTTTTTCTTTCTCTCTTGCTCTCTTTATCTTTCTCTCTCTCTCTCTTTATCTTTCTATTTTTCTCTATCTTTATCTCTTACCTTTTGTCTTTCTCACTTTCTTTTTCTTTCTCTCTTCCCCTTTCTCTTTTTCTCTCTCTCTCTCCTTCCCTTTATATTTTTTCTCTTTCGCTTTTTATCTTTATTTTTCTTTCTTTCTCTTTCACTCGCCATTTTACCTTTGTACCTCTGCTTCATTTAAACCTTTCCTTAAAATTATTTTTTCTCCCTCTCTTTGTCTATATGTACCCACACACACACACGAACACCCACGCATACATGCAAAATTTACACACTCATGAACGTGTATGTTTAAGCTTAGACTTTTTTTCCCTTTTTTTTTTGCTTCTGACTCATGCTGCCATTTACTCTCCTCCCTCCTTCCTCAGTCTCCCCACCTTCCCAATCTCCCCAGCTCTCCTACCCACCTGTCCTCCTCCTTGCTGCCTCTCCTCCTCTCTTTCCCTCCTTCTTCCTATTCCCTTCCCTCCCTCCCTCCACTCCCCCTCCTTCCTTCCCTCCCATCCACCACGCACGCACGCACTTCCTCCCCCCCCCACTCCCTCTCTCCCTCCTCCCTCTATCTCCCTCTGCAAACTTCTTCGCAAATCGCCAACTCCGTCATCATTTCCGTCAGCGCAGTTTTGAAGACATTCAATATTACGAGTGTTTCGCTCTGAGTCAACACCGGATTCGCTCGCTACTCTGCCTATGTTGCCATGACAACCCTCCTGCAACAACAAACACAATCTATTGCCGATGCATAATCAGAAACCGTCACGATGAAATGGCTCTTATTCGAGGGCTAAGAGGACTAAAAGCAATAAATCATATCAAATTACCCACACACGCACGCACACACATACACACACACACACACACACACACACACACACACACACACACACACACACACACACACACACACACACACACACACACACACACACACACACACACACACACACGCACACGCACACGCACACGCACACGCACACACACATACACACACCAGCACACTCTTGAGGCATGCCAGCAAGTGTAAACATGCCGCTACATGCTGCATACCCCAACATACGCTCTCTCGCCCACCACAGGCCAAAACATGGCACCGAA
>NW_020868980.1:500849-515849 GCF_003789085.1 Penaeus vannamei
AAGGCTCATTAAACTTCGGCGCCTCTCCAATAGATGGCGTTCGAGTTTCCACACGGTTTCTCACCGAGTCGTCAGCGCCATCTATTGGCTAATATACAGAGGCCGGTGACCTTTCCTCCTCCCTTACACAAGATTATTTGGCGCGAGGTCGTCCCGCTTCTAATGAGGATGGGGGAGAAAGGGAGAGAGGAAGAGGAGAGAAGATGAGAGGGTAAAAACGATAGAGGAAGAGGTGGGGGTAAGAAAGAAAGAGAAAAGGGCATAGAGGAAGAGAGGGAGTGAAGAGAGAATGTAAGAGGGAGAGAGAGAGACAGGGAGAGGAGAGAAAAAAAAGAGAAATTAAGAGAGGAAGAAGAACAGAAGGAAGGTAAAAAGAAAGGAACAGAGGGAAACGAACATGAGAGAAATGAAGATGAGGTTAAGGGAGTGGGTGTAGCTATGGCAGGAGTAAAAAAAATAAGGTAGATAAACAGAAGAACGGAGGTGGGTGTAGGTGAAGTTCAGGGGAATGGATAAAAGAATGGAGAAGGGTAAAGGGGAGGGGGGGGTTAAGAAGTGAGGTGAAACGCTAAACGGAAAACATGACCCGTTAAAGAACCGACAAACAACACTACTGAGTGAGGTCTACGAAGATGAATCAAGGGAAAGGAGAGGGGAAGGGGAGGGAGTGAGCGGGAGAGAGAAGGGGAGGGAGGGAGGGAGGGAGAGAGGGGAGAGAGGGAGGGGAGAGGGAGGAGAGAGGAGAGGAGAGGAGAGGGAGAGGAGGGAGGAGGGAGGAAGGGAGAGGGAGAGGGAGAGGGGAGAGAGAAGAGAGAGAAGAGAGAGAGAGAGAGAGAGAGAGAGAGAGAGAGAGAGAGAGAGAGAGAGAGAGAGAGAAGACGAGAGAGAGAGAGAGAGAGACAGAGACAGTCAGAATCCCTCATGATACGATTTTACTACCCTTCACTCTCGCTGTACCAACTCTGGAAGTTATAAACTTTCATGAAAAACCAAAACGAACGAGTAATACCCCGGTAAAAAATACAGAACAAACACGTGAAAACTCAAAAAAAAACGAACAAATACCAATACAAGTGACAGCCTCGCAAAAATACGCAGCACAAATAACAAGTTACAATCTCGTTAAAAATGCAAAACAAATAAAAGTCAATTTCGCAGAAAAATATATGGAAAAAAACAAGTGACATTTGCGCTAAAACAAATGACAACTAACAAAAAAGAGACAACCTCGCTAATACATATATATAACAAATAAGAAACAAGAGAATCTCGACAAAAGATATATGAAACAAAACAGAAATGACTACCTCGGTAAAACATACAGAACATATAAAAACAAGCAACAATCTGGAAAAAGAAATACATGCATAACAAACTTCACAAAACTAAGGCTAAAATTACAAACGAGAACATGTATAACCGCAAAGCCATAATGCAATAACGGGAAAAAGTGAAAGGCAGCACGAAAAAATAAAAAAAACAAGATCAAGAACACTTACAAACTCAAAATCACAATAACAAAAAAGTGAAAGGAAGCGCGAGGCAAGGCAAGAAATACCACAATTTCAACACTCGTTTTCTGTTCATTTTCATACATCTTTTTCATATACACTTTTATATCTCTTCGCCAAAACGTGACAAAAAACACCCAGCCTGTATTTCCATATTTCCGTCACGCTTACGAAGAAAAAAAAAAGTAAATATTTCTGTCCACTCATTTCTTTCCCGACGCTCTAATTAAGCACTCGCTATCCGATGACGTCATACGGTATATCCAGGGACAAAGGATTAGTTCAGCCAATCTAGAACATTTGCATACATTAACGCGCGCCGAGAGAGAGAGAAGGGAGAGGGGGAAAAAATACGGTTTCTTCCAGCAGGCTTGTCTTTGATTTTACTTCCACTCTTCCTCGAAAAAGGGGGAAAGAAAAATCGAGAGAGAGAAAAAAAAAACACGAAATGACAGGAACTTTATCTTTGTTTTTTTTTTTTTTCTATCGCATCCAAATCTGTTCTCATTTGCATATTAGACATTAATCTTCGTCCTACTCGTCCTACCCTTACCCCCTGACCCCACCCACCCCTACCACCCCCCTTTGTCATACAGACCTCACAATGGTAATCCCATAAAAATATGGTATCAAGAGGGGGGGGCAGGGAGAGAGGGAGGATGGCGAAAGGGAAGGAAAAACAAGGGAGTGATAAGAAGGGGGAGGGGGGGGGCGGCGAGATCTAAGATCAAGGAGGGGAGAAGGGAGGGTACGGGAGAGGGAGGAGGGGGAAGGGGAAGGGAGAGGGGGTGGGGAGGACACCCATACACCTCGGTCTCCTCTCATGAATAACTTCCCGGCCACCGGATAATTGTCTCCCCCCTCCTCCCCCTTGCCTACCCCCCTGGCTCCCTCCCCGACGCTAATACACGAGGAAACAACATTGTTAACTTGGCGAGGGCGGCGACGGGAGGGGGAGGGGGGGGGGGGGGGGGAAGAGAAGATGTTGGAACAGAAGGATGATGATGGTAATAATGATCGGTAATAGTGATCATTATTATTTATTATGAAGATTATGAAGATAATTATTGGTAATGATGAATATGAAGATGATGACGACGATGACTACGATGCTGAGGTTGAGGAGGAAGGGAATAAAATAGGGGGGGGGGAGGCAGAAGGCAAGAGGACCTCTCATTATCACACCCTCTCTCTCTCTCTCCCTCCCTCTCTCGTCTACTTCTCATTTATGTCGTTATCATAATTGCCCACACGCGCATATCTTCTTCCCCTCTTTCTCTCCTCTCCTCTCCCCTTTCCCCTTGCCTCTTTCATTACACACCGAGGAATGACTCGGGCTTGACCTCGCTCGAATCGCGACCTTGTCTGACCCGGAGACTAGATTTTCTTACAGGATCATGCGTTGTGAAGACAGACATGTATATGCAGTGTGTATACGTCAAAACATGTTTAAGTAGGTGTGCGTTATCTAAAAAAGCTATGTATGTGTATTGTAAAATGCGTAATGTATGTGTATGTATGTATGTATGTATGTATGTATGTATGTATGTATGTATGTATGTATGTATGTATATATATATATGTATATGCTATATATATATAATATATATATATATAATATATATATATATATATATATATATATATATATATATATATATATATATGTATATATATGTATATATATATAGTATATATATATATATATAAATATATATATATATAATATGTATAATATATATTATATATATATATATATATATATATATATATATATATATATATATATATATATATATATATATATATATATATACGCCGCAGTAACCCTTCCCCTCTTCCGCCACCCATCCATTCATTGCCCTTCTCTGATACCTTTGCCTATAATTGAATTGCGCACACGCCCGTATATATGAATATATGCATGCTTATGTTGTTTACTTCTCGCCGCCAGAAGTCGATTTATTCTTGTGATTGAGAAAAGCGGAGTGAAACGTCATGTGTTAAGGCATAGTGTAAAAGATGGATGAATGTTGGGAAGTTGAAAGAGAGAGAGAGAACAGGAAGAAAGGGAGGAAGGGGGAAAGAGAGAAAGGCAGAGGGGGGATAGGGGGATGGGGAGGAGAGAGAGTGAGAGGGAGGGAGAGAGGAAGAACAGAGAACAAGAGACGCAGATAAAAATAAGAATGAAGAACAAAAAATGCCCCAGAGAGTGAACAAGTAAAGAGTGAAGAGCCCGGAAGAGAGCGAGGAGGAGGGAAACAGAGAAAAAAAATAAAGGCATAAGCTTCACGACCATCTCTACCTCTAACATTATAGTATCATTTCCATCGCTACTATTCGCACTATCGCTGCCGCCCCGAAATGTATTCGCTTGTATCGGCAAATTCCCTAATTGACAGCGCCGACCTCCAAGAATGACAGGCGGGAGATACTATCGAGTGAGTCAATGCAACAAAACTGATGATGGCAGAAAAAAGCCAGTACATATATATCCATAATTTTTTTCAGTAGTCAGATTTGGAAATCATATCAGCTTTCATGTTCATAATCATGTACTGCACATAACAAATAGTTACATATATGATAAACGATCTATAACCCCATTTCTTTTCCTTCAAAAGAAATCATCTTTGTGGCGTTCTCTTATTGGACCAAATTCAAATTTCCCGGAACTACCCGAGCCAATGAGATGTCTAAGCGATGACGTAATCGCCTGGGTCAGCCAATGGGAAAAAGCGCAGGCTCAAGATGGCCGCGGGGAAAACACTCCGAGATCCAATCGTGCCGCCAACCGTTTTCATTACGTTTTCTTTTCTCCTCTCCTTGTGAGATTGTTATCGTTCACATCAAATTCTTATATCTAAAATGAAATACGCGTTTAAAAAGGTAATTGTATCTGATCTCGTAACACTAAGACTGCAGCTGACACAGATACAAATTCTCCTTAAATGGCTTAAAATAATATTGGGAGAGAAAAAAAAACTGATGTAAAATAATAATCAAGATAAAATATAGGACTTTTTTCGAAGAACAAATTCTAGCCTGTTTTCGATGTCTACATGACCTTACCTGACTTTACCCAATGTTCTGCACAATACACAGTACATTTTCCTGCACTCCCTCCTGCAATTTTCTTTGAGTTTTACATTTTCTTTTTTTTTCTTTCTTCTTCTTTTTTTTCCTTTCTTTCCTCCCCTTTCTCTACCTCGATCTCTCCATCATCTGCCTTTCTTTCTTTCTACTCCTCTACCATTCTTTCTCCCTCCCCTTCCTCCATCTTCCCACCCTTTCCTCCCCCTAACTTCAACCTCTTCCCTTCGACTTCCTCTCCTCCCCTCCTCCCTTACCCCCTTTTTCCCGTAAACCCATGCCCCTGCCTATTCCTCTTCCCCTCCTTCCACTTCCACCCATCCCTTCCTCTCTCCCTATACCCCTCCCTTTGCATCTTCATTTCCCCCTCTTCTCCCACTATACCCCTCCCTCCCTCCCGCTCTCTCCTCCCTTCCCCTCCCTCCCCCTCCCCTCCCCCTTCCCCCTTCCCCAAATACCCCTCCCTATCTCCCGCCCCTCTCCCCCTCTCCCCTATACCCTCCTTTCCCCCTCATCTCTCTTTACAACCCTCCCCTTTCCTCGCCCCTCCTCTCCCCCTATATCCCTCTCCTCTCTCCCCCAAGTACCCCTTTCTTCCTCGCAAGAGCCCGACCCCCAAACACAGAGCGGCGATGGCATATCCCCTGTGTACCGAAGCCCGTGTAAACAGCAATGCAAATAACAATCTTGCCAATACCTCCAGCCTCCTCGTCGTTTCCGAAGAAGGAGGGCGAGGGGAGGGAAGGAAGGGGAGGAGGGCGAGGGGAGGGAGGGAAGGAAGGGGAGGAGGGCGAGGAGGGGAAGAGGGCGAAGGGAGGGGAAGAGGGGGAGGGAGGCGAGGGAGGGAGGGGAAGGAAGGGAGGAGGAGGGGAGGGGAGGAGGAGGGGGGGGGGAGGAAGAAGGAGAGGAGGATGGGAGGGAGGGGAGGAGGGCGAGGGAGAAAAGGAAGGAGAGGAGGGATGAGGGTAGGAGAGCGAGGGAGGGAAGGGAAGGAAGGAAAGGAGGGATGGAAGGGAGGGGGAGGGAAGGAAGGGTGGGAGAACTAAAGGAAGAGGAAGGAGAAGTTTAGGGGAGGGGGGGGGGGAAGGGAAGGAAGGGAGGGCGATGGGAGGGAAAGCAAGAGAGGAGGAGGGGGAGGAGAGGAGGAAGGAAGGAAGGAAGGACAAGGAGAGGTGGAGGGGAAGGAAAAGAGAAGTGAGAAGGGAAGGATGGGGGAAGGGAGGAGAGGAGGGGAGGAGGAAGTAGGAAGAAGTGGGGTGGGAGAGCGCGAGAGGGAAGGGAGGAGGTGAGGAAAGGAGGATGAAAAAGAGGAATTCATGGGGGGTGGGTTAGGGGTGGGTGGTGGGTGGGGGGGTTAAGCGGGGTCTGGGAGAGGTAAATATACGAACCTGAAGAAAATTAAGAAGAAATGAAACGAGGATAAGGCAACAGATGTGAAAAAGAGAAAAAAAATGTGCAATGGATGAAAAATGATGAAAAATGTGCTAGACCAAGGAAGGATATGGAGAGGAAGACGAGGAGGGGCGGAAGAATATAAGATGGAGGAGAAGGAGGAGCAGGAAAAAGTAGAAGACGAAGACGAAGAGGAAGAAGAGGAGGAGGATATTAAGATGACTAGGATCAGACGAAGAAAAAGTAAACCAAAAGAATGAGAAGAAGAAAAAAACAAAGAAAATGACACACATAGCCGAAGGACGCAAACCAGAAAACAGAACAGGAAAACGAAGGAAAATTCGCAAAAAAAAAAAGAAACATAAAAGACCAAAAAAGACCCCCAAAAGAAAAGCAAGGTCAACGTTAATTAGAGTTTTGTGTGTGCTTTCCCCGACTCGCCTGAATAATTCCCCGAGACGCAATGCAACTTCTCGACTAATCAATCCCGAAAGAGGGCTTGGCCTGTGTGACGACAACCCCTCCCCCTCCCCCCACCTCCCCTCCCCCCCTCTCCCCCACCTCCCTTCCCCACCCCTCCCCCGCGCGCACCTGAAGCCCGTTTCCAAAAGGCCCGCTTCAGCCCCACTCCCAATCCCGCTCGGGCCCCTCGTCCTTCCGGCGTTTCTTTGGCGTCATTTTTCCTTTACTTTTTCCTCTTCGTTCTCTTCTCTTTCTCCTCTCGTGTGTGGTGTGTGGGGGATGTATATAATATATATGCATATATAGTATGATAGGTATACAATATATATATTATATATATTTATATATATATGATATATATTATATATATATATATATATATATATAGAGAGAGAAGAGAGAGAGAGAGAGAGAGAGAGGAGAGAGAGAGAGAGAGAGAGAGAGGAGTGTGTGTGTGTGTGTTGTGTGTGTGTGTGTGTGTGTGTGTGTGTGTGTGTGTGTGTGGTGTGTGTGTGTGTGTGTGTGTGTGTACGTGTGTGTTCGCCCGCGCGCGTGTGTGTGTTGTGCGTGTGTGTGCGTGCGTGTGTGTTGTGTGCCGTGCGTGTGTGCGCCGTGTGTGTGCGTGCGTGTGTGTGCGTACGTGTGTGCGTGCGTTCGTGTGTGTGCGTGCGTGTTTAAGTGCTTGAGTATGCGTGAGTGTCTGCAACCCCCTCTCCCTCTTTCCCTCGTCCTCCCTCTCTCTCTCCTTCTCCCTCTCTCTATTCTTCATTCCCCCCCCTCTTTCCCATCTCCCCTCCTTCCCATCTTTCTCATACACCCTTCTTCGCTCTCCTTTTTTCATCAATAAATTGTTCAAGCACAGCAATATATTTCTCTCTCCCTCTTTCTTATCAGCCGGCATGACACCTTTCTCTCGGCATCTCTCTCACTTCTAGTTTATCCTTCCCCTCCTACCTCTCTCTGGTTCGTTTTTTCCCCTTCTTCCTCTTTCCTCTTCTTCCTGCCTTTCCTGTTCCCACTTTCCATTCCCACTCTCTTCTTTTCCTTCTTTTCGCAACTCTCTCCTTCCTTTTCTCATTTCATTCCTCCCCTCTCCCATACCTGTCCCCCATTATGTATATCCTCCACCACCCTCCTCCCTCCCCTCTCCCCCATCCCTATCCCTCTCAATTTCTTTTTCCTTCTTCTTTCTATCCTTCCCTCACTCTCTCCTTCCTTCCTTCCCTCTTCCCTCCCCCCTCTCCCCTCCTTTTTTTCCTTCTATCTTTCTATCCTCTCTTCCTCCTCCTTCCTTCCCTCCCCCCCTCTCTCCCTGCCCCTTGCCCACCCCCTCACCTCTTTTGCAACCACGTCTACTCTCCCCCTCCCCTCCCTACCCATCTGCCAACCTTCCCTCTACCCCTTCTCCCCCTCTCCTCTTTCTCCCCACCTAACCTCAATACACACAGCGAAATGACCCAGCAATATGCGTGTAAAAATAAATAAATAAATAAATAGAAATAAAAAGCCCAAAAATCCGATATCATAAACTGCAGCCGAACCGTATACAGACATCACAAGGGCTTCGGCATGGAGTTTCCCCTCCACTTGCAAACCGCCCCCATCCCATCCCATCCACCCCCCCTACCGCCATCCACCCCACCCCTACCCATCCACCCCACCCCTACCGCCATCCACCCTCCACCAATTACATGCCTATTTCGCCCGGACAAATAGGCGAGCAGGGCGAACAAGCAAATAAATAAACAAACACGCGGGGACTGCATGCGAGCTTTGGAAAGTGAAAACAAGGTCAAGAACAAGCGTTTCAGAGGTCAAGGACTATGGAGCTTGTAGAGACAGTTCTATCACGCATGAATGAATGCATGTATATATATATATATATATATATATATATATATATATATATATATAATATATATATATATATATATAAATAATATATGCATAAGTGTGTGTGTGTATATATATTCAAATACAGTACATACATATGTGTATAAATAAATAAATAAACATATATATATACATATATATGGATAGATATAGATATAGATAGATAGATAGATAGATAGATATATATGCGTGTGTGTGTGCGCGTATCTACATCTATCTATCTATCAATCTATACGTATATGTTTATGTATATGTATACATGTATGTATATTAACATTACAACAGAAATAATAATAAGAAGAAATATAAGGTTAAAAAGAATACGGAAAATAAATAAATTGTAAATAGATTAATAATTCAAATATATAAAAAAAAAATGAATAAAATAAACAAATAGACAACTCTCTTTGTCCATGCCCCTCTATCCCTCTCCTGTGTCTTCGTCCATCTGAATTTTACATCCTCTCCATCTACCTCTCCTTCTCCTTTCTATCTCTTTCCCTTTCCATCTTTCCGTCTTCCTCCCCTCCTTCCCTCCCTCCCGCCCTCCCTCTTACCAACCACTCTCTCCCATCACTCCTCCCTGTCTCCCTCCCATCCTTCCCTTTTCCTCCTCTCTTCTTTCCCTCCCTCTCATTTTCCTCCTCCCTCCCAGCGTTTCCCTTCCCTCCTTCCCCTTCCTTTTCCCCCTCCCTACCTCCCTACCACCGTTTCCCTTCCCTTCCTTCCCTCCCTCCCTCTCCTTTTCCTTCTCCCTACCTCCCTACACCCCCCCCTCCCTCCTTCCCTTCCACCCACAGAATCCTTCCACCCCCTCCATCCCTCCACAGTCTCCCCTCCACCCCCTCCCCTTCCTCCCGCCAAACCCCTCCCCTTCCCCCTCCCACAGTCTCCCTTCATCCCTCCCCTTCCTCCCTCCCACAGTCTCCCTCCAATCCCTCCCCTTCCTCCCTCCACCCCTCCCCTTCCTCCCTCCCACACCCCCTCCCCTCCCTCCCCCCACCCCTACCTCGCATCCCCTTCTCTTTTTACCAACACAAATTCCACCGCATACCAAGCCAGCAGGCAGGCAGTCGGGCCATCACCACTGAGCCTCGACTATCAACCGTTAATGGTTCGGTATAAACCCAACGGCGTCTTGCGTCTTCTTCTTCTCTCCCCCTATTCTTCTTCCAATTCCTTCCCCTTCATATTTACCGACCTGCTACTTCCGTTTCAAAGGAATCGATGGTTAAAAAAAAAGATTCCATCTGCATCTCTCTTTTTATTCCCTTTTTCAAGCAAGAATATTATTCTAATGATCTGTTTAACTTACCTCATCCCACCTCGATTCTAAAACTAACCAAAACAAAACAAACAAAAACGCCCACCCATACTACAAATCCACAGACCAACAAACAAAGGGCTAACCAACCCAAAATAAACAAAAACCAAACACGGAAAACAACCAACATAATAAACTAATCAACAAAACAAGACTAGAAAATTAAACGGCTAACGGTAACCTGATGACCTCACGCTATAATCCTTTGGACGACTGATCCTTCAAACGACAGGCGGCACCAGCAAGTACGCCCGTCGGTCAGTCAGTCAGTGTCAGTCAATCCATTTGTAAGTTTCTAAGTACGCGAGTCAGTGTCAGTCAATCCATTTGTAAGTTTGTAAGTGAGCCAGTTAAGGTCAGTCAACCCGTTTGTAAGTCTGTAAGTGAACCAGTCAGTCTGTCAAGCAGATGTAAGTTAGTCAGTCAGTTTGTAAGTTTTAAGTGAGTCAGTCAGTCAATCAGTGTATAAGTTTGTAAGTGAGCCCAGTCAGTCAGTCAGACGCTCGTTCAGGTAGCAAGTGAGCCACTGAATCGCTCGAGTCTGTCAGTCAGGCGGTCAGTAAGTCAGCTAAAGGATCAGTAAGTCGCTCGGCCAGTCAGTTAATCATCCACTAAGTCTCGAGCCAAACAGACAGGATTTTAGTGCAGTTGAACGTTAAAGTTGAATATACACTATATCACACGAAGGAGCCTGAGGATAATAAAAGTTGAAACTCCAACTACTAATACTATTATTTCTACTACAATGACTATTACTACTGTTACTACTGCTAATCCTAATACTAAAAATAATATGAAAACATAAACTACTACAACTACTAATAACAAAACTATTACAAAACCTAGAACTAATCAATAACAAAAATATAAAAACCACCAGTGGGAACATTAAAAGAGCGAAACAAACAAATATTCTTCTAAAAAATCCAGATGAACACAGGAATGTACAAACAGCAATTCATAAAAGAGCATAAAAAAGAGATAACAAGAGCAGCCACGACGTTCTTGAGGCCCTTCGGTGCATGACGTCAGGCAGGCTAATAATCCCACACTATAGCGCCATGTAACACACGATGTCACGTCATTCGAATTGTCGCTCTTATTCATACCCGCCGTAAGGTCTATTTTCTTAGATGCCTTTTTTGCCCTGATACTAAGAGTGGCACAATCAGCGTCGTCAAAAAATAATGGTAACAAAAAAAATAAATGAACAAAAATCGTGTCTTATAACTATCGAGTGGATTTTGTTAAGGGTGATGAGTATAGGAGCAGCAGCAGTAGTAGTCGTAGTAGTAACGGCAACAACAGTAGTAGCACTAACAGTAGCAGTAGTAACAGAAGTAGCTGTTATAGCATTAATAGCAGCACTAGTAGCAGCAGCACTAATAGTAGTAGTAAGAATAATAGTTGTAATAATAAATACATGATAATAGTGATGATGATAGGAAAACAATACTACAATAACAATAACAACAATGATTGCAAAAACAATGAATCCTTTTCAGTGAAGGTGTAAAAATAACAAATCATCATAACGATAACATCAGCATTAAAAGACATCATAAAAATTCACCACAAAAATCACACACGAGCAATCTCGCCGACCACTTTCACAATCCCGACAACGACTTCAATTCGCTCATCCACCCCACCCCTGCCCTCCACCTTCCCTCCCCAGCCTCTCCACCTATGCTCCCCAGCCCCTCCACCTTCCCTCGCCAGTCCCTCCACCTATACTACCTAGTCCCCTCCACTCCCCAACCCCTCTCTTCTTCGCTCTCCAGCACCTCCACCTATACTCCCTAGCCCCCTCCACTCCCCAGCCCCTCCACCTATACTCCCCACCCTCCAAGTCCACCTTCCCTCCCCATCCTCCCCATCCTCCTCCTCCTCCGCCCCTCTCCCCTTCACCTAATTCCCAACTTCATCGCCTCCTCAACATCTCTCCTCTCTTCTCTCTCCTTCCTACCACTTTCCCCACTATTTTCCTTCTAACCACCCATTCACCCCCAACCCCACCCTCTCTCCTAAACTCTCCTCCTACAGGGAAACGAAGCGCCGACCGACCGACCGACCGACTGACTGACTTACTTTGACTGACCGACCAACCAACCAGCAATTACATCCGAACCGCCACCGCCACCGCCACCGCCGCCGTTTACCGCGAAAGCATGCAAATGACGTTAAGTTACACGAACCAGCGCCAATGGAGATCGAGGTAATAGCGTTTACCCGCGCCGGACACTCGCTGGCACGCGGACGGGACGGGACGGGACGGGACGGGACGGGGGGCGGGAAGAGAGGAGGGGGAGGGGGTGTCGCAGAGCCCGCCCGCCCGCCCGCCCGCCCCCGCCCGCTCGCTCTCCGCCCGGCCCAGCGCTCGCTCAAAAGGATTAATTCTCGACTCCTCTCCCTGATTAGGTAGGAAAGCTCGCATCGACTTCCTCCGACAACGGCTCCTCTTCCCTCCTCCGTTTATTAAGACATTTTTCTCTCTCTCTTTTTCTCCTCATCTTCTCCTTCCTCTTTCTATCCGCAGTATCATAGCTGCTTTCTCATTCTCTCTTCCTCTGTTCATCTTATTTTCCCATTTTCTTCTTCCTCCTCCTCCTTCATCTCACCACTTCCCCTTCCACCAACTCCTACTCCATCCCTACTCCCACCACCTCCACCCCCAACCTCCCTAATCATCCTACCCCCCTAACCCACTCCTCCCCCAATCCCCTCTCACCCATCCTCCACCAACTCCCCCACCACCCGCTACTCCCCCACCCAGTCCTACCCCCCAACCCCATCCCCCCCAACTCCACACACCCGCTACTCCCCCACCCACTCCTACCCCTCTTCGCGCATCGGCAACCATCGGAACGGGATTTCACTCCGACTCGAATCTTAAATGGATTATATACTGAAGGGAGGGAATCTGGCATTGCACTCGCGCTCGCTCAGCAACCCCCAATTTGCTGCAATATTCCCGCGCAGAGACGATTGAAATGGGTAAAAAAAAATGAAGAGAGGGGAAAAAAGGTAAAAAAATCAAAAGTGAAAGGTTGGGTAGGGCGGGGATGGTGGGGGGGGGGGTGTTACTGTCTGTAAGAGATGAACACTGGAGAACCCGTTTTGAATGACGTCACGCATCATGATCTTGCCCGATGGTGAGATGTGTCGTGACGTCATCTTATCCGCTCTTGCTATTGGCTAGCATACCTCGACCGACGTTTGAAGCTACGCCAATTCAAATTACGCCGTTATATCAATCTTTCATTTTGAAATATGCAAGAAAGTACAATAATATAAGCAAAATTCACACCTATTCACCGATGACGTCACGACTTAACACTCCCGCCTCCTACTGCGTTGCTTCACCTTATGACGTCACGCAACCAACACTTCCTAATGGCCACAAGATACACAAGGGGGTAGAGAGGGAGAGGAAAGAAAGAGGATGGAAGGAGAGAGAGGGAGAGATTGGGGAGAGAGAGAGGAGAGGGATTGGGAGAGAGAGAGGGAGAGGATTGGGGAGAGAGGAGGAGGAGAGAGGAGGGGAAAGAAAGAGAGGATTTGGGAGAGAGAGAGGGAGAGAGAGGAGAAGAGGGATTGGGAGGAGGGGGAGAGGGAGGGGAGAAAGAAAGAGGAGGAGGGATTGGGAGAGAGAAGAGAGGGAGAGGGATTGGGGAGAGAGAGGGAGAGGGATTGTGAGAGAGAGAGGGGGAAAGAAAGAGGACTGAGTGGGGAGAGAGGTAGGGAGAGGGAAAGAGAGAGGGGAAGGGAGTGGGGAGAGAAAGGGGAATAAGGAAAGAGAGTTGAGAGAGAGGAGAGGAGTGACGAGAGAGGAGAAAGAAGAGAGAGATGCGAGAAGAAAAAGAAGAGAGAAAAATAAAACAAGAAAAAAAAGAGAAGCGAAAGATACAAGAAAAAAGGAGAAAGAAGCGAGGCAAAGAAGACAGGAAGCGAGATACAACAAAATATCAAAAAAAATAATAATAAAGAAGAATAAAAAAACGGGAACCAAAAATGAGGAAATAACCAAAAAAAAGACTAACTAATAAAAAAGGAAGAAAAACAAAAAGGGAGAATATACTGAAGGAGGAGAGAAACAGCTTGATGACGTCGGCTGTAAACGGGCTGGATGGATGAGCGCGTCAGCTTTTAGCATCTGTTAATTGTGGTAAATTAGAGCTGGATGAGGTGCAAGGCGGGGATTAAAGGGGGGAGAGGGAGAAAGGGAGAGGGGGAAGGGAGAGAAAGGGAGAGAGGGGAAGGAGAAAGGGAGAGGGGGAGGGAGAAAGGGAGAGGGGAGGAGAAAGGGAGAGGGGGAAGGAGAAAGGGAAAGGGGGGAGGGAAAAGGGAAATGGGGGAGGAGCAAGGGAGAGGGGAGAGGGAGAAGGGAGAGAGGGAGAAAGGGGGAGGGGGAGGGAGATTAGAAGATTAGAGGGAAAGGGGGAGGGAGATTAGAGGGAGAAAAGGAGAGGGGAAGAGGGAAAAGAGAGAGGTGAGAGTGGGAAGGGGAAGAGAAGGGGAGAGAGACAGAAAGGGGGAATTATGAAATAGAGAGAAAAAGAGAGAAGGATAACGGAAAGGCTTGGTGGGAAAGGAAGAGCGAGAATCGAGAGAAAGAAAGAAAGAGAGAAAAGAAAGAGATAGCCTAGATAAGGTAAAAAGAAACCAGACCGAAGAAATCGTAGATTCGGAGAAAGAAAAAGAAGAGGAAAAAGGAACAAACCAAAAATAAGAGAAAAATATACTGGGAACAGATCCGCCCTTCATTTCTTTCATCCCCGCCTCCCACTTATCCTCCTTCCAACTCACTCACCTTCCTCCTTCCCACTACCTACCCAACCACCTCTTTCGCTCCCTCCCTCCTCCAACTACCCAACCACCCTCCTTCGCTCCCCTCCTCCCTCCTTCCCTCTCACTACCCGACACCCTCCTTCGCTCCCTCCCTCTCTCTCCCACTCACCCTCCTTCCCTCCCACATACCCAACCACCTTCCTTCGCTCCTCCCCTCCCTCCCACTCACCCTCCCTCCCAACAACCCATCCTCCTCCTCTCCATCCTACCTCCCACCCATCCTCCCCTCCCTCCCTCCCTCCCTCCTTCCCAACAAGCCATCCTCCTCCCTCCATCCCACCCACCCTCCCACCACCCTCCACCCTCCTCCTACCCTCTCCATCACACTCTACAACTCACTCTCTACATCTGGGAAAACATCCTTCATGATCGACAGAGGGATCGTGTCTCCGGCCCCGAAATGACACGCTGATATTAATGAGCATCTCCAAGGACGGCGGCTGAGGGAGAGAGGGGGGGGGGAGGGTAGGAGGG
>NW_020868980.1:520849-540849 GCF_003789085.1 Penaeus vannamei
TTCCTTTCCTTCCCCCACTCCCCGCCCACCCCCACGCCCCCAACGCGACCAAGAGGAAGCGACGAGGCGTGGCGGGACACGAAGCCTAAAAGAGGAAATCGTCGAATCACAAGTAATCAACAACGGAGCGATTGAGTCCGGGGCTCGAACGGCGATTTATTTCTCCTCTGGGGACGGTTGGACGGACAAGGACGCACGTACAGTACATAGAGACTATATACATGCGTATATGCATACATACATACGTACGTACATACATGCGTACATACATACTAGGTATATACAAGACCATGCATACAAACATACAAGGTATATATAAGACCATGCATACATACATAAATACACACGTACATATATACATAAACAACAAACAAACAAACAAACAAACACACACACACACACACACACAGAGAGATGAGATACGAGAGAGAGACAGAGACAGAGAGAGAGAGAGAGAGAGAGAGAGAGAGAGAGAGAGAGAGAGAGAGAGAGAGAGAGAGAGAGAGAGAGAGAGAGACTGACCCCCTGCTGGAGCCTGTAATTGAACCTTCCGCAGCCATCACGTATTTCACGATAGACGGAGAAGCAGGACACGAGGATGGAGTGGGGGAGAGGAGGGAGAGTGACGGAATATATGGGAAGAGAAGAGGGGAAAAGAAGATTAATTCGGGAAGAGCCGAAATATCACGATAAAACGGAAAAAAACGAATAGAAGAGTCAACCGCGTACCAATGCAATAAAATGACAACAAAACAACAAAGAAAAAAATACCAACCCCAATCATACCAAAAACAACACAAAAAACAACACAAACCCAATCAAAAACGGAAAACAACAAAAGATAAAACTCGCTCCAGTACTGCATATGGCGTTGGAGACAACCTGTCCGAATGCCTCCGTAATCCGCTCGAAAACCTGCCAAACTACACTCGAACACGTTTCATAAAGTGCTGTAATTTCGGCCCAAGTTAAGGGCTTACAATCAGAGTACACCCACGTGTTTGGTGGTGTTAATGGCGGTCGGTGTGATAATGAAGAGATTTCCAGGGATCAAAAATGAAGCGTACGACGTCTGAACGAAAACGAATTACGTCACCGAAGCGTGGTTGATAAGGACGTAAGAAAGTTTAAGAGGAAAAGGTAGTAGAATGGAAGCAGAGAGAGCAAAGAGAGGAGAGAGAGGGAGAGAGAGGGAGGGAGGGGGAGAGAGGAGGGAGGGGAGAGAGAGAGGAGGAGAGAGAGAGAGAGAGAGAGAGAGAGAGAGAGAGAGAGAGAGAGAGAGAGAGAGAGAGAGAGAGAGAGAGGAGGAGAAGGAGAGAGAGAGAGAGAGAGAGGAGAGAGAGAGAGAGAGAGAGAAAGAGAGAAGAGAGAGAAGAGAAGAGAGAGAGAGAGAGAAGAGAAAAGAGAAAGAGAAAGAGAGAGAGAGAGAGAGAGAGAGAGAGAGAGAGAGAGAGAGAGAGAGAGAGAAGAGAGAGAGAGAGAGAGAGAGAGAGAGAGAGAGAGAGAGGGGGGGGGAGCGGTAGGGAGGTATGAGATCCGGACACTCATTATCGGACTCTCACTCACAGACGAAGCAGTGAAATTAACGGCATCGGCAATTAATTAAGTGTCGTTCTGTAATTTGATGATGTGGCAAGCTTCTATTTTTCCGTCTCTACTCCGCATTCACCTGCGTTTTCATCTATTTTTGTCTGTCTGCTTGTCTCGCTCTCGTTATTGTTGTTGTTGTTGTCGTGTCTTGTTGTTGTTGTTGTTTTATTGTTATTGTTATTGTTGTTATTGTTATTGTTATTGTTGTTATTGTTATTGTTGTTATGTTCTTTTCTTTTTCTTCTTCTTTTCTTCCGACTCCCCCCCCCCCTCTCCCTCCCTCCTCCTTTCTTGTTAGTATTCAAATGTTCACATCTTCCTCAGACACCAGTCCGAGACCGAGAGGGTCGGCGCCACATTGACATTCCGACTCTTCACTAACTTTACGAATCCCCCCCTCCTCGCCCCCCCACCCCCCACCACCGTCCTCCCTACTCTCCTTCGCTATCCCTTTTCCCCCCCTACCATATCACCCCCTATCACTTACCCTCCCCCACCCATTCCTTCTCCCCCCTTCCCTCCCAATACTTTCTCACCCCCCTACTTCGTCTTACCCTTGCCTCTCCTTCCCTTACATCTCTACTCTGAAATATGCCC
Organism: Penaeus vannamei; assembly: GCF_003789085.1. NCBI lineage: Eukaryota > Metazoa > Arthropoda > Malacostraca > Decapoda > Penaeidae > Penaeus > Penaeus vannamei. The sequence goes on from NW_020868980.1 coordinate 523,037, forward strand.
CTCATCCCTCTCCCCCACCTTTCCACTCCCCAGTTTCTCTTCTATCCTTACCTTCCCCTTTCCTGCAACTTTCTTATCCTTATCATCCCTTTCCCCTACTTCTCTCTCTCCTTCTCCCTCTCCCCTATTCTCTCTCTTCCTCTACTCTCTCCTTTCCTCTAATCCTCTCGCTCCCACTCCCTCTCCCTCTCCTCCTTTCCCTCTCCCCTACTTCTCTCTTCTCTCTCTCCCTTTCCCCTAATCCTCTCTCCCCCGCTCCCTCTCCCTCTCCTTCTCCTTTTCCATCTCCCCTACTTCTCTCTCTCCTTCTCCCTCTCCCCTACTTCTCCCTCCTCCCTCCTCCCTAGCTCCCCTCTCCCCTACTTCTCTCCTCCTCCCTCTACTTCTCTTTTTCCTCCTCCTCTCCCCTACTTCTCTTTCCTCCTCCCTCTCCCTACTTCTCTTTTTCCTCCTCCCTCTCCCCTACTTTCTCTTTTTTCCTCTCCCTCTCCCCTACTTCTCTTTTCTCCCCATCCCTCTCCCCTACCCTTTCCTCTCTCCCTTCTTCCCTCTCCCCTACCCCTTTCCTCCTCCTTCCCCCTTTTCCTCCTTCCTTCCTCCCCCTCCCTTCCTTCCCCTAGCCTTTCCTCCCTCCCCTTACCCCTTCCCCCTTCCTTCCTCCCTCCCATCCCTCACAAATGACTTCTCCTTTCCCCTCCTTCCGAGCCAGGCCACGCCCAGACTCGGCCCTCACGGCGGAGCGAGGGGGATGCCGCAAGTCACCAAGATTCCTGAATCGGTCCTTCGTTTTTTTTCCCCCCCGCAAGTCAAGTCACTCAAGTTTTGGGTTCAGTCGGAAGCCCTAACTTAACCTCCTCTTCAACGCTGATGAAGTTAACGAATTTCCCGTTCCTCACCCCCTTCGCCTCGACTCTTGCTTCACCCCGCCCCCTCCCCTCCTCAACGAGAAATGAACCATTGTCCTTCCTTCACCCTAACCCCCCCCCCACCCCCATTCACATCATAGAAGAATCATCGGCCAGGCTTTGCTTCCACCTCGTCTAGAAAGTTATCCTCCCCCTCACCTCACCCCTGGCTTCACTCCCCTCACCACCCTTACCTCAAATCCACAAGCCAAGCCAAGCCAAGCCAAGCCTAAGCAACTCAATCTCCACCTTTATCTCGACTTCCGTCCTTCGCAAAAACTCTTCTTTAAACAAAAGAAAAGAAAGAGAGAAAGAAAGAAAGAAAAAAAACAACCCCCCCAAAAAAGACGCCAAGACAAGACAACGAAAGGAAAAGAAAAAGAGAATGCAAGGAAATAAAAACGGAGAGAATAAAAGCAGAAATCTCCGTCACAGGCAGCGTTACGTCCCCTCATTACGCGCGGTGACGTCACAGGGGCCGGCCACGTCCAGCACCGCGCCACAAAGCGGACGTTTCGAGTCGCTCTGGAGAATAGGTGGAGGGATGAGAGGATGAAGGACAGGAGGAGGGAAAGAAGGGGAGGAAGGAGAGAAGGATAAAGGAAAGGAGGAAGGAAGGAAGGAGGAGAAGGTAAAGGAAAGGAGGAAAGGAGGAGGAGGGAGGGAGATAAGACAAGAGGAAGGGAAGGAGATAGGAAAAGAGGAAGGGAAGGAGGAAGAGGAGAGAAGGAGAAAAGGAGGAAGTGAGGAGAAAGGGAGGGAGGAAATGAGATAAGAAAAGAGGAAGGAAAGGAAGAAGAGAAGGAGAAAGAGGGAGAGGGAAGAGAAAAAGGAGGGAAATAGAATGGAAATAAAAGGTAAAAAGAGGAAAAAGGGAAAAAGTAAAAAGAGAAAAAGAGAGGTGCGGGAGGAGTGAAGGCAAAGGGGGAGAGGAGAAGGTAAAAATGGCCGAGGAAAGAGGAAGAGGAAGAGGAGAGGAAGAGGAGAAAGGTAGGAAGATGAAAGCTCAACGTGGCACTCACCAATTCCCGCCATGATCACTGTGCCACACTTCGCTCTAATGCTTCCCTCTTCGCCGTCCTCCTCTTCCTCTATCGACTCATCCTACTCTTTCTATTCCATCTCCCCTCTCTATTCTCTCTTCATTTTACAATTCGAAGCCCAGGCACCCAATGGTAATACTAAAAACAAACAACAACCGAACTTACGACAAAGATAACAAAATGTACACAAACAAAGATGAGACACGAAGCAAAACAATAAAAAACAAACAAGCAATCATCTCCCTGCCACCTCATCTAACGCAAACGAATTACGAGTAAACAAAGCCAATTCCACCAAGACGACATATCCACTCCTCTTACGTCACGAAACAACCAATCAGCAATCAACCCCTCCCCTACCCTACCCCTGCCCCTCCCCCATCGTTATCCACCTCCCATTCCGTGCCAGAAATCCCGACCCTTCGCCCTTCTCCCCTTTCTCCTCCTCTCCTCTCCCACCTCTCCATTCGCTTTCGCCCCCCTTCCCTCCTCCTCATACCCTCTCTCCTTCCCTCATTGCCCATATTAGAGTCTCCTCCCCTCCCCTCCCTCCCTCCCCCCCTAATCACTCCCTACCTCCCTCTCTCTCTCTCCCCTCAATCCCTCCGTCTCCCCCTCACCCCCCTTCCTTCCCTAAAGACGTCCCGTCCCGTTCTCAGGTCACGTTCGCGGGTCACGTTCGTTCGGAGACGCTGGGCTGAGCTGGCCGCCCGACGCTTGAGCGCCAGCGGAGGCAACGAGGGCGCGGTGCCAGCTTCCGCTCAACTTTGCTAGGGTGGGCGTTGGGGGAGAGGAGAGGGAGGAGGAGGGAGAAGGAGAGAAGGGAAGAGGAGGGGAGAGACAGAAAGGAGAGGAGAAAAGAGAAGAGCGATGGGGCCAGGAGAGACAGAGAGAAGAGAGGGGATAGGAGAGAGGAAAGAGGGGAGGGAAGGGGACGAGAGAATAGCAGAAAGAGGGAGGATAAATGAGGGATAAAATGGGAAAAGAGGAGGGGGGAGAAACAAAAGAAAAAGATACGCATGGAAAGAGGAGAACAGACACGAGAGTAAATGCATTTCGCACCAACCACACCCCATAATCGACACCTCCATCTCAGCCCATACAAGAGACAACGCCAAAAGATATCAAAGTCTCCCAGAGAGCAACAGAACCCTGAGCTCCCATTACAAACGCACGCTGGTCGTAATAAGAGGGTATCGACATCCTTTGCCCTTTTAAGACAATCAACACTGGAGGCCGGGCATGGCATCAACAAAACGTGCGCACGCGCATCGGCAAACACGGGCAAAGGAAAACGCAAGCAAATATAAACACACGGACAATTACACTTGTAAATACACATACTAATAAATGCACATACTAATACATGCATATACACAGGCATATTCACGCGCACACGGCAGAAGCAGAATGGTTAGCGGACACAGAGAGCGTAACGGTAAGTAAACAAGCACACGTCGCTGACATTTTCAAGTCATGGCGCCGCTGACCCACCGGAAGTCTGCTTTCCCTCATTCTCCGTTCTCTCTTCTCCTCTCCTGACCAATGCTCCCTTTAACCCCACTTTATTGCCCCATCTCTCGGACTCTCCCATTCGTGCCCTGCCTCCCTTCCCATCCCCCGCCACTCTCCCCCACATCGCCCCCTCTCCCCGACCCAGAAATCTTTTACGCGTTTCCCACTCTCTCTCTCTCGTCCTCCCTCCCCTGCCCCATTTCCTTCTCCTCTCCCCCTCCCTCATCCTTCCCTTCCCCTTCTCCACCCCTCCTCTTCCTCCGTACCCCTCCACTTCCCACCTCTCCGACCCTCCATCCATCCATCCATTGCCCTTCCCATTTGCCCCTTCCCTCCTCGCCCCACCTCCCCTCTCCCTCCCTACACCCTTCCACTCCCTCCCTCCACGCCCTCCCCACCAACACTAAGCCCCGTAATCAGCTGGCGTCGCGAAGGAGCATCAGAGAGATCCACTCAGCCACTCATAACAAGCTCCTTCCCTCCTGCGCGACCCCGGGGTGAGGCTCGACCTTCGGCCCCGGGGGGAAAGCGGCGAGATTGGCGCGGCCCCTCGCGACAAAGCGGAGGGCGGGAGGCGGAGGGCATATGGCGCGACTCGTCCTCTTCCTCCAATTCTTCTTTATCGCGGTCTTCCTCTCTCGCCTCTTTCATCGCAGTCTTCCTCTCTCGTCTCTTCCTCCAATTCTTCTTTATTGCGGTCTTCCTCTCTCGCCTCTTTCATCGCAGTCTTCCTCTCTCGCCTCTTCCTCCAATTCTTCTTATCGCGATCTTCCTTTCTCGTCTCTCCTCCAATTCTTCTTTATCACAGTCTTCCCTTCTCGTCTCCTACCTCCGATTCTCTTCTATCGCGTTCTTCCTCTCTCATCTCTTCCTCCCATTCTTCCTGCTCTTCCTTTTCCTTTCTCTTCCTCTATGAGAAGCCATTTAAAGGTTTTGCACATTTTTTGTCCACATAAAGAGTTTAAAACGATCGTACAAGAAACAACTTATTTACTGCAACTACGATTTCTGGGACACATTCATACATAAACATATTTATATACATATTAATTATTGAACGAATAACCGCTGATATATGCAAATAATTTTCTTATGTTTCGTTAATCTTCGCAAATTTTCCTCTTTCTCCTCGCAATCTTCCAGTTCCTACTTTTTTCTCGAATTCTGCTTTTCTCTCTTGCTTCCCCTTCTTCCAAATGTACTCTTTGTTTCATCTTTTCTCCTTCTTCCTCCTTTCATCATCCTTTTTCTACTGTCCTCCTCATTAGAGCAGTAAACCACGAAAGCGAAAAATAAAATAAATTTTTAAATAAACAAGCAAACAAAATTCAAAAACACATAGATTACGCCCATCCATCTGATCTGACACTGATTGACAACCTAGTAATAATAATGAATATGCTCAATAAACTTTTGCGTCTGTATCGGAATGACTGACAATAAACAAACATTTTCCAGGAAAAAAGAATCGTTTGAATGCAACCCTATCAAAATTCAGTGACAAAAAAAATCTTTTGCACGCTCTTCTACAAATATACAAAATGCAAACCTTTCCTACCCGAAAATCCCAACCAATGTATACATTATTCACTCATTTAAATTTTTAAAAAGGACGAGAGAACGAAAAAGAAAGAAAAAAAGGAGAAAGAGAAGAGAGAGAGAGAGAGAGAGAGAGAGAGAGAGAGAGAGAGAGAGAGAGAGAGAGAGAGAGAGAGAGAGAGAGAGAGAGAGAGAGAGAGAGAGAGAAGAGAGAGAGAGAGAGAGAGGGGGGGGCAAGGGGAGAGAGAGAATAGGAGAGGGAGAGAAAGAGAAAGGAGAGAGGGAGAGAAAGAGACATAAGGAGAGGAAGAAAGGAGGGAGGGGAGGGGGGAGGGGGAGGGGGGGGAGGAGGGAGGGGGTGGGGGGAGAGAGAGAAACGCAGATACAGATAAAGAGTTAGGGGTGTAAGGACCAAAGAGAGAAAAAAGGGGTGAAGTATAGAATGCCAAATTCCAATCTTCTTTTTCTCTTTCACTCTCCGCTTTTTTGCGACAAAAAAAATGAAAATGACGTGACAGTCTCCTCCCGAGCCCCATCTCCACCGTCACCCCCCCTCAACGTCTCATGGCTCTGTTGCCCTGAGAACGCTTCAGTGCCCTAGATTTTGGTGGGGGTGAGAGAGCGTGAAGGGGAGGAAAAGGAGGGGGGGAGGGAGGAAAGGAGGAGAGGGGAAGAAAGGGGGAGAGAGGAGGGAGAGGGGAGGAGGGAGGAAGGAGGGAGGAGTGAGGGACGGAGGGAGGAAGGGAAGGGAGGGAGGAGGGGAGGAGGGGAGGGAGGGGAGGAAGGGAGGGAGGAGAGAGGAGGAGGAGGGGAGGAGGAGGAGGAGGAGGAGAGGAGAGAGAGAGAGAGAGAGAGAGAGAGAGAGAGAGAGAGAGAGAGAGAGAGAGAGGGAGAGAGAGAGAGAGAGAGAGAGAGAGAGAGAGAGAGCGAGAGAGAGAAGAGAGAGAGAGACAGCGACAGACAGGAAAGCTGAAGAGGTTCCAGAAATTGGGAAGAGGGACGAGGGGGAAGGGGGATCTCTGTCAGCTGGGTCATCAAATATGTATGACCCGCGATACAGTAGCACCAACACTGTGCAAATCTCTTCAAACGACTTGCTGGATGAATTGTCGCTTGCGCTTCGAGGTGGGCTGATGCGGGGACGGGGAAGGAGGGGAGGAGGGGGAGGGGGAGGAGGGGGGGAGGGGAAGGGGGGTAGGGGGAAAGGGGAGGAGGGGAGGGGGAGGGAGGGAGTAGGGGAGTAGCCGAGCATCATAGGGGACAACAAAAGATAGAAACAAGGGCAGAGGAGAAGGAGAGGGAGGTGGAAGAAGAGGGAGAAGGTACAGCGAGGAGAGGAAAACAGGAAGAGAGAAGGCAAGGACGGTAAAAAGGGAAGGAGGCCGAAGGAGAGGCAAAGAAGGGATCTAGAATGACAAGAAGGGGAAGGAGAACGAAGAGAAGAAACGAAAGAAGGAGAAAGGGAAGAAAAAATACGGGAGGTAAAACAAGTGATTAAGAAGAAAAAAAGATAGAAGTAGGAGAAAGAAAGAGAAAAAATGAGAGAACAGCACGTGAGAAGGGAGGCTGACTGTATGTCAGTTGGAAACGAGTGCATTAGGACGAGTTTAGGCAAGGGAGAGGATGTGCAGGCGAGCATGTCCGTGAGATTGGGTCATAATAAGGTTCGTCAGCAACTGAGAGAGAGAAGAGAGAGAGAGAGAGAGAGAGAGGAGGAGAGAGAGAGAGAGAGAGTGAGAGTGAGAGTGAGAGAGTGAGAGTGAAGTGAGAGAGAGAGAGAGAGAGAGAGAGAGAGAGAGAGAGAGAGAGAGAGAGAGAGAGAGTAGATGAGAGTGAGAGAGAGTGAGAGTGAAGAGTGAGAGTGAGAGTGAGAGAGAGAGAGAGTGAGAGAGAGAGAGAGAGAGAGAGAGAGAGAGAGAGAGAGAGAGAGAGAAGAGAGAGAAGAGAGAGAGAGAGAAGAGAGAGAGAGAGAGAGAGAGAGAGAGACAAGACACAGAGAGAGAGAGAGAGAGAGAGAAAGAGACAGAGAGAGAGAAAGACACAGAGAGAGAGAAAAACACAGAGAGAGAAAGACAGAGAGAGAGAGACCCATTACCCGAAACATCTTGCAACAACACCCGCCATCAAGCATACGAGAGGCAATAAAATTAAAGCATTCCAATAGAATACACGCAACTTTTGCTTGCTCGCCCGCCTCGAGGATGCGAAGAGGCCTCCGCACTAATCTAATGCTTGCAATTGCCTTCAATAAATCGCCCAACAGAGGCCAAACTTGTAGCGATTAATGTGTGTGCTTGGTTCCGGTCACGGCGCGTCCGAAAACTCGGCTGACTTCGGTTTCGGAAAGGTGTGTTCGGCTGAATTCGGCGGCAAATAACTCCGGTAGAGATCTAGTTTCCAAAGAAAAATAATAAAGAATTCAAATAGCAGCCACATAAAAAAGACACCATACTCCCAAAAGAAATATCCGAAATAAGGGTAGACTGATCAACGTATTCCCAGCTGCGAAAGAACAGGATCCGACAACAACGGCGTGCATGACGAAGCTGACTTCATGACTGTCACGATTACGCAGGCAACTCTAACCCTTAAAATCTTCGGCGTGAAGGTCTATTATCGCGTAATCGCCCCCTTCTGAAGGTCGTGCGAGGCAGAAATTTAACCTTGTTATTCTTATCGGAGATGTGTCTATACCCCTTTTGTAATTCTTAAAGGATGGGGGTAAGAGGAGAGGAGGAGGAGGAGGAGGAGGAGGAGGAGGAGGAGGTGGAAGGTAGGAGGAGGGGGTGGAAAGGAGGAGGAGGAGGAAATGGAAGAGGAAGAGGAGGAGGAAAAGAAGAACGAGAGGTAGCATCTAAAAAGGCAGACTCAGATATAGATGACAAGGAAACACGTCGAGAAAAAAGGAAAAAAATAAAGACGACCACCACCTACAATCGCTTTAAAAATGTCAACAACAACAACGACAAAGAAGAAAAAAAGGAAAAAAAACCCACCGCCCAACCACGTGCGTGCGTGCGTGCGTGCGTGCGTGCATCCGTCCGTCCGTGGGTCCGTGCATGTTGTTTCCGTGCGTCCAATCAAGCAACCCATGCCAACGGGTCTTCCATCTTTCAAGCCGCAGAACCATCCTTATTCCCGACGCACGAGCCAGCTAACCAGTACTCTCACGGAGAAACCATCTGACTGATCGAAGTATTGGCGGTATCGGTTTCTAAAACGACGGTGTGCAGATCTTGAAATATTACCGTAATTCATGTAGAATTCATTTCATCATATTCCGGGTACTTTCAAAAGATATCGCGATTATGTACGTATTGCCTTCTCTGATTCTATGTACACTTTTCTATCTTATTTGAGGCTGTGTATATTTCTGCGTCTCGCCATGGAAAACACACGCCCCTGAAATAAAGACGAGAATTTTATACAGCTCCTAACATACTTTTTAGGGGATAGCCAATACGAACGTCCATTATGCATGCAAACTACTACATATATATATACACACACTCGCACACCCACCTCCTGGATCTCTCTCTTACAGACAACGCAAAATATACACCCAAGCCTTTTTTCTGCCTGGCTTGAAATTCTAGCGTGTTTCCCTCCCCTCCCCTCCCCTCCCCCTCCCCTCCCCTCCCCCTCCCCCTCCTCCTTCTCCTCCTCCTCCCCCCCACGTCCCTAACAAAAAACAGTATCTTTGAGAGTATCTTTGAGAAATTCCGACTCAAAAAGACAATTTGCTGTGTTCCTCTTCCTGCAGGCAGTCGGGCCGTGAGGAAGGGATGACAAAAGGAGGTAGAACTGGTGTGGGGGAGGGGAGGGAGGGAGAGGGGGAGGGGAGGGATGGAAGGATAGAGGGATAGGAAAGAAGGGAAAGGGAGAGAGAAGGAGAGGGGGAGGAGGGAGGGAGGAGGGGAAAAGAAGGTGGGGCAGAGAGAAGGATGAGGGAGGAAGAGTAAGAGAGAGAAGGGGAGAAAGGACGGAATGGAACTAGAGGAGAGGAGAGAGGAGAGAGAGAGAGAGAGAGAGAGAGAGAGAGAGAGAGAGAGAGAGAGAGAGAGAGAGAGAGAGAGAGAGAGAGAGAGAGAGAGAGAAGAGAGGAGAGAGAGAGAGAGAGGAGAAGAGAAGAGAGAAGAGAGAGAGAGAGAGAAGAAGAGAGAGAGAGAGAGAGAGAGAGAGAAGAGAGAGAGAGAAGAGAGAGAGAGAAGAGAGAGAGAGAGAGAGAGAGAAGAGAGAGAAGGAGAGAGAAGGGAGGGAGGAGGAGAGAAGAGGAGAGGGAGGGAGAGGGAGAGGGAGAGAGAAGAGAGAGAGAGAGAGAGGAAAGGAAAGAGAGAGAGGGAGGGAAAAGAAGGAAAGAGAGAGAGAGGAGAGAGGAGAGGGGGAGAGAAGGAGAGGGAGTGAGAAGAAGAGAGAAGAGGGAGGAGGAGGAGAGGGAGTGTAGAAAAGGGAGGGTAGAAGAGAGAAAGATAAGGAAAGAGAGGAAGAGACGAAAGAGAGAAAGTTTGAGAGGAAGAGACAGAAGGAGAATAATATTGAAACAGAAAAAATAGAATACAGAGAGAGTAAAACGGAAAAAAATGTTCACAAGAAACGTACGCTAAAGAGAGCACACCTTATTGTATTCGCGTTTTGTGGCCTAGAATAAAAGGCCATGAAAACAGTTGCATTGATCACCTTCCCTCGACCCCCATCCACCTCCACCTGAAGCTTCATCTCCACCTGAAGTTCTACCCCATCTCCACTGAAGTCTACCTCCACCATCCACCTCCACCTGAAGTCACCTCTACCTCCACCTGACAGCACCACCTCCACCTCCACCTTCCATCTCCACCCGCCGTCGTCGAACAAAACCGGAGCAGGAACGGCGACACACAGCGGTGAGTGACACTCGTATGCCCGTATCAAGAGAGCCCCCCCCCCCCCTCAGTCCCTCCTCCCTCCCTTCCCCTCTCCCCTTCCTCTTCCCCTCTCCCCTCCTCTCTCCTCTCTCCACCCCTCTCGCCTCACCTGCTCTCACCTTTAGGTTGAAGCGCACCTGTCGGGGGACCATTAAATGATCTCGTATCTCCCGTCTTTATCTTCAATTTTCTTACGCTCTTTTACACCCCCCCACCCCGCTCATCCCTAGGAACCTCTTACCTCCCCCACTTCCCCTTCCTTATTCAATCTCTCATCTCAACACCTTTATTCCATCCGCCCATCTGGAACTCCTCCCTTCCTCTGTTTTCTCTTCATCCTCAATTCCTCCCTTCCTCCCCTTTCCCTTCTTCCCTAACTCCTCTTTTCCTCCCGTTCCCTTCTTCCCCAACACCTCCCTTCCTTCCCTTTCTCTTCTTTCTCCCAACTCCTCCTTCCTCTTTTTTTTCTTCATCCCCAACTCCTCCCTTCCTCCCTCTTTCCCTTCTTTCCTAACTCTCCTTTCCTCCCCTTTCCCTTCTTCCCCAACTCCTCCCTTCCCCCAATTTTTCTTCTGTCTCCCCAACTCCTCCCTCGCCTCCCCCTTATCTTCACCCCCTCCTCCTCCCTTCCTCCCCAACTCCCCCTCCATTCTCCCCCTTCCCCTATCCATCCGCCAACCCTCCCTCCCCTATCCCCCAACCCTCTAACACCCTCCCCCACCCTTTACCCTTCTTCCGGCCATCTTTAACGCCGCCCTGGCTGTCCGTCCCCTCAACCCTTCCCTCTCCGCACCGCCTCCGTCATCTTGTCTGCGTTGCTATGGTCCCACAATTGCGTTACCTCCGCCGGCTGCACGCAATATAAGACGTCTAGAGTGCGAGGAGGGGAGAGAGGGGGAGAGAGGGAGAAGAGGGGAGGGGAAGAGGGAAAGAAGAAGACTTAAAAATATTTGGAGCGCCACCGTGACGGTATATTGGCATGTTCTATCCAGGTGGGTAATCCGAGCCTAGCGTCGGGTGATCTCGCTCGCCCTCTCGCTTTTGTTTACCTCTCCGCGCGTCACTTCGGATGCTTGGGGATGCTGCTCTGCTCTCTGGCTCTCTCTCTCTCTCTCTCTCTCTCTCTCTCTCTCTCTCTCTCTCTCTCTCTCTCTCTCTCTCTCTCTCTCTCTCTCTCTCTCTCTGCTCTCTCAACTCTCTCACTCTCTCTCACTCTCTCCTCTCTCTCTCTCTCTCTCTCTCTCTCCTCTCTCTCTCTCACTCTCTCTCCTCTCCCTCCTCTCTCTCTCACTCTCACTCTCACTCTCTCTCTCTCTCTCTCTCTCTCTCTCTCTCTCTCTCTCTCACACTCTCACACACACACACACACACACACACACACACACACACACACACACACACACACACACACACACACACACACACACACACACACACACACACACACAACTCGCGACTAACTCGTACCCTAAACTCGCCTAGTAAACTAATTCAGTCACTCATTTACTTACTTTGGCTCTAACGCCCAATCTACGACACCAACAACCTACTCTCGTACTCACTCTCTTTCCCTCTCTCTTGCCTTCTCGTATCTCCCTATCTACCGCTCTCTTTCCCACCCTTTCGATCCGCCTTTCTCCCTCCTTCCCTCATTCGTATCTGCCTCTCCTCCCTCATTCACTTCTCCCTTCCCTCTCTCTCTTTTCATATCTCTATCTTCTTTCTTCCCTCCTTTCCCATGCCCCCTGTACCTCCTCCTTTTCCATCCCTCCTCTTTCCCATCTCCTCTCCCTCCCTCTTTCCTACCTCTTCCCTCTGCTTACCCCCTCCCCTGCCACATCCCACTCACTGACAGCAGGTGACATGGCCCGCACCACAACCATCTGCCGACGGCGGCTCCACCTGTCCTGCGGTGTTAAGGTGTCTCACTCTAACATCAGTTCCTTCCTCTTTTTCTATTTTCTTTTCTATTTCTTCCCTGGCTCCTACCCTCATCGCCTCTCTGTTCTTCCCCCTTTCTCTTATCTCTTCCCTCCTCTCCTCTCCTCTCTACTCTCGTCACCTTTCTTCTCGTCTCCCCTCCTCCCTGCCCTTCTCAAATCTACTTCCTCTTCTACTTCCTTAAAATTCCGTCGCCCCCTCCCCCATCTCTCTTTGCCCTCTCTTATTCCGCCAGTCCTTTTTACCTCCTTTGCAATCGCTCCTACCTCTCCTCCTCCTCCTCTTCCTTCCCCGTTTTCTTCTGTCTTCCGTCTACTTATCCATTTCACTCTTCTCTTCGGCATCCAACTTACCTGAGGAAAAAGAAAAGACGTATTAATCATCACATCGCGGATAATATGTCAAATCAACAGATAAATGTGAAAGGGAGAGAGAAAGTGGGTGGAAGGAGAAAGAGAGGAGAGAAAGAAACGGGAAGTAGTTGAAAAAAGAGGGTATGGGAAAATGTACCGAAGGGCGTTGACGGAAGCAGAGAGGGAGAGGCGGAGAAGAGGGGGGATGAGAGGGAGAGGAGAGGAGAGGGAGAGGAGAGGGGATGAGGAAGAGAGGAGGGAGAGATGAAGGGGGGAAGGGAGAAGAGAGAGAGAGGGAGAGGAGAGAGAGAAGAGGAGGAGAGAAGAGAGAAGAGAGAGAGAGGAGAGAGAGAGGAGAGAGGAGGAAGGAGAGAGAAGAGAGAAAAAACAGAGAAAACAGAACAAAAAAATCTATTTATCCACAAGACAACTAACAACACAAAAAAACGCACCCCGGTGGACCCCCTCGCAGCTGACAGCACTGACACCACCGAATCCCTAACCTTCCCCCAGAGGACCCTTTGTGTTGGCACTGACCGCAATGACCAGGCAACCGTTACTTGGCACCCTCGCGCGACGTCACGGTGCCAACTCTGGACTCCCCCCCTCCCCCCCCCTCCCCTACCTCGCACTGGCCGCCCGTTCGCTGGCCATTCCATGCTTGGCCTCTTTCCTCCTCGGGGGATTTTCATTTGTGCTTTTAATTATCGTCATCCTTATTTGCTTTTCTTGTTGCAGATACTTGCATTTTCATTTCTGTTATTGTCATCATCAGTACTGTTGTTACTATTATCTTCCTTGTTTTCAGGATGATTATGATTTTACGACTTTTTCACTATCGTTACATTGTTATTTCTATTAGAATTCTTGTCATCATAAGAATCATCATCGTCACCACTATTTGTGTCATTATTGTTATAATTTCCATAATCTAAATTAGGTTTGTCTCTTCTCTCTCGTCTCTCTCTCTCTGTCTCTCTCTCTCTCTCTCTCTCTCTCTCTCTCTCTCTCTCTCTCTCTCTCTCTCTCTCTCTCTCTCTCTCTCTCTCTCACCACACACACACACACACACACATGCATACACATACATACACACATACGGCAACATACTACTATTGTACATACATACATACTCACACACACACAAACTAAATACCACTTAGCAACAACAGGTACAGGCCAACAGCACTCGTTACCGGCCTCCCCCTCCCCTACTCTCCCCCCTCCCAACTCCAAGCCCCTAATCTTCAATAACTGGTACCAGTATCGACCGGAAACGGAAACTGCAACAGATTCAAATTACCAACCTGGGTGAGGACCGGCCGTCTGCCTGTCTGTGTCTGTGTCTGTCTGTCTCAATATATAGGTTATTTACACATTTCAAATACATAATATGCAACTACAGTATATCCATCTCCTCACCATACCCCCCCCCTCTTTCCTCTTAGAATTCCCTCACACCCTACCACCTTTTCCCTCCCTAACCCCTTACCTCCTCCCCTCCCCAACCCTTCCTCCACCCCTCATCCCCCCCCTTGTAATTCCTCCATCTCTACCCCTTCTACCTCCCCCCACTAACCCTCGCCATCTACCCCCCCTTTATATATATAAAAAAATCGTCCCCCCAGGGCCCGTCCCCCCCCCCCCTGAGGTCGCCCCGTAATTACGTGACCCGGAGCACGTTTCGCGAGGCACTGACCAACAACATCGTCTGGCCCTCCATGGGATTCACGGCTCTCGAGTCCTCATGGCTGAGCAAAGGTCGAGGTTCACTAGTGGCGAGGTGGGGGTGGGGGTGGGAGGGAATAGGAGAGGGAGAGGTGGGGAGGGGGAATGGGAGGGGGAGAGAGTTGAGAGGGAGGGGGAGGGTCGGTGGTGGTGATGGGGAACAAGGTAGACGGAGGGGAAAAGAGAGATGGGACAGAGGGTACGAGAGAGAGAAAGAGAGAGAGAGGGGGGGGGCGGGGCTCACTCTAATGCTCTCAGAGTCCTGTTGATTCGGTGGATCATGTTCTGTGCTTGCCAGGTAAACGTCTGTCCATGTCATTTATCTCTTTTATTTCTCCCATTTCTCTGTTGCTGTATGTGTGCGCGCCCGCGCGCGTGTGTGTATGCGTGTGCGTGCGCGTGTGCAAGTCTGTTTGTCTGTGTGTGAGTCTGTCTGCCTGTGTGCGTGTGAGTTTGTCTGTCTGTGTGGGTGTGAGTCTGTCTGTGTGAGTGTCTGTCTGTGAGTCTGTCTGTCTGTGAGTCTGTCTGTCTGACTGTTCTGCCCACCTGCCTGCCTGTCTGCCCGCCGCCCGCCTGCCTGCCTGCCTGCCTGTCTTCCGTCTATCCCCGTCCACTATTACTTCCCAGTATCTCTCCCCCCCTCCCCCTAAAATGCATTAAGTCACGTGCCTAATTCCGGTCGCGGCAATGGCTGTGACGTCACTCTTCATTACATTCCGCTTTCGCATCGCAGCTCGAGCCGTCTTCGCAATCCTCAGGTCGACTATATTAACCACTGATGCTCTCTTATTCTCTTTCGTTTCTCCCACTTCCCCTTTTTTCCCTACTTTTTTCCCCCCCTCCTCTCTTACCTTCCCTTCATTCTCCATACTCAGTTTTCCTTTCCCTCTTCTTTCTTCTCTGTTTTCCTTCCCTCTCTTCTCTTGTTTCTCCTCCCTCTTCCTTCCATTCCCATTTTCTTCCTTCCCAACCTTCTCACCTCCCCTTCCCCTTCCATTCTTTCATCATGAGCGTGTCTTCCACATCCCCCCCCTTTCTCCTCCATCCCTTCTCTTTCTCTTATTTTCTCTTCCTTTTCTCTCCTCCTCTTCGCCTCTCATCCCATCCCTCTCCCTAACCCTCCTTCCACCCCCCCTACCCATTACTTCTTCCTCCACTCCCACATCTCGACCCCGCCCCCAAATCCCGCCCACAATACCGCCCACAAATACCCCCTTCCCCCTCCCTCTCTCCCTTTCTCCCTCCCCTAATGACCCCGCCCTCTATCCTGCCTAGAAGGTAAGTCGGCCAAGAAGTCCTGTAAAGCGCCCTTATGAGTTTCTTCCTCGTTTTGCTCGGACTAAGAAGGTAAGTAAAGGGTAGAGAGGGGAAAAGGGGAAAGGGAGGAAGGGGGGAAAGGAGGAAGGGGGGAAAGGGAGGAAGGGGGGGAAAGGGAGGAAGGGGGAAAGGAGGAAGGGGGGAAAGGGAGGAAGGGGGGGAGTAGTAGGAGATGAAGATACGAAGATGGGAGGGTGGAAGGGAAAAAGAGAAGGGTAATAAGGATGGAGATAAGAACGAAGAGATAGAAATACCGTAGGCAGACAGTTTGTTGATAAAGACCAGGTATATAAACAGAGGGAGAAAAAATGAGTATAGAGATTTTGAGTCACCGTTTTCATTTTTTATTCTTCCGTCTTCACGCCTATTATCTTTTCAATCTTCAATTTTCAATCATTTATTGCTGTCCTTCAGTTTGCTAACTGAGAGAGAGAGAGAGAGAGAGAGAGAGAGAAGAAGAGAGAGAGAGAGAGAGAGAGAGAGAGAGAGAGAGAGAGAGAGAGAGAGAGAGAGAGACGAGAGAGAGAGAGAGAGAGAGAGAGAGAGAGAGAGAGAGAGAGAGAAGAGAGAGAGAGAGAGAGAGAGAGAGAGAAGGAGGAGAGAGAGAGAGCGAGAGAGAGCGAGAGAGAAAGAGAGAGAGAGAGAGAGAGAGAGAGAGAGAGAGAGAGAGAGAGAGAGAGAGAGAGAGAGAGAGGAGAGAGAGAGAGAGAGAGAGAGAGAGAGAGAGGAGAGAGAATGACAGAGATGGAGAGATATAGGGAGGGAGGGAGGGAGGGTGGGGGTGGGAGAAAGAGAGGAAGAGAGAGAAGAGAGAAGAGAGAGGAGAGAGAGAGAGAGAGAGAGAGAGAGAGAGAGAGGAGAGAGAGAGAGAGAGAGAGAGAGAGAGAGAGAGAGAGAGAGAGAGAGAGAGATGTGAAAAGAGAGAAAGACACTCCTAACACTCCTGTCGATACCATTTAAGCCCTCCTGCAGATCGCGCGGTCACACAGACTTAATGTCCTCCTGGGCCGAGGAACGAGAGGGAGAGGGCGAGAGAGGGAGAGGGAAAGGGAGAGAAAGAGAGGAAGAAGGAAAGGGAGAGAAAGAGTGGGAAAGGGTGAGGAAGCAAAAAAGTTGAGAGGGAAGAGAGGAAGAGGAAGAGGGAGAGGGAGCAGAGGAAAGGGAAGGGAAGAAGAAAAGAGAAAGAGGGAAAGGGAGAAACCGAAATGTAAGAAAAAAAAAAGAAAGGGAACAAAAAAAAAATCAAAAAGAAAAAAATACATGACGGAGACCAACTGATCGCTTAAAATCGTCCGCAGCGTCTGACAGCTAGGGCAAGGAGAAGGGGAAAAGTGGAGAAGAGGAGAAAGGGGAAAGAGGGGAAGAGGATGAAAATAATGAGGAGGAAGGAAGCAGCCTTCGACTTCCCAACGCAACCTCCCTACACCCCGTCCCTTCGTAAACGCAAAAGGCCAAACCGTTGACAAGACCTACACGAAGAGGGGAAAGGGCAAAGGAAAGAAGGGAAAGGGAAGAAGGGAAAGGAGAGAAGAGAATGGGGTAAGGAAAGGGTAAGGGGGAGGTGGGAAGCGAAGGAGAGGAATGGGGGATAGGGGAAAGCAAAGAAAGGAAGGGGGAAAGGGAAACGAGGAGGGGAGAGAGGAAATGAAAGGGAGGAAGGGGAAGGAGAGAAGAGAATGGGTAAGGGAAGAGTAAGGGGGGGAGATGGGAAGCGAAGGAGGGGAATGGGAGAGAGAGGAAAGGGGAAATGAAAGAGAGGAAGGGAGAGAGGGGAAACGAAACAGGGGAATGGGGGATATGGGAAAGGAAAGAGAGAAGAGGGAGAGGGGCAAGAGAAAGGGGAGGAGAAGGTCGCTCATCGCTGACCAAGCTCCCCTTCCTTGCCCATTTCAACCCCTCGGACACAATGCAACTGCATTTTCCCTGACCAGAATAAATCTCAGAAGGTTCTGCACGCCACCTTTCAATTCAACCCCCCTCCCCCCCTCCCTCCCCGATCTTCCCTTCCCCTCCCTCTCTCCCCCTTTCCCTTCACCTCTCAAATCTCTGCCAATAACCGTGAAAGAATTGTTAGCCCTTAAAAAAATATCTAGCGGTCTCCTCTTTCACTTTTCGCCTTCTTCCTCGTTATATCGCCTGTCCCTATTCCGTTCTTGTCTTTTCCCATTCTTTCCGTCTCTCCTAACTAATCCCGCTAAATACACACACACACACACACACACACACCACACACACACACACACACACACACACACACACACTCACACTCTCTCTCTCTCTCTCTCTCTCTCTCTCTCTCTCTCTCTCTCTCTCTCTCTCTCTCTCTCCTCTCTCTCTCTCTCTCTCATCTACTTTTCTTATTTTCTCACTTTCCCTTACCTTCTAATAAACGATCATCATTTTTTTCTAAATCAAATCAAGCATCAAATTCATCTGTCTCCCGCCCAAAATGAATAAATAAAAAACAAAACAAAAATCTTCCACGTTTCCGCGTTTCTTCCATCTATCACCATATAATGTCTCTTACAAACTAAAAGCAAGGAAAAAAGTCGAACAATAAATATACTCCTT
>NW_020868980.1:545849-573349 GCF_003789085.1 Penaeus vannamei
GAAAAGATAGATAGATAGATAGATAGATAGATAGATAGATAGATAGATAGACAGAGAGAGAGAAAGAGAGAACCAAAGAATGCGAAAGAGAAATAAAGACACACACGCACAAAGTTTAGCAACAGCCGCCTGAACAACGGGCCATCGAGCACGTTCCGGCAAAGAGGCCGAGACAAAAACTTGCATCTCGGCCTCGTCCACGCGCCTTAAGCCCCGCCCTCGACCCACTCCAGGTAAAGTTCGTGTAAAGTTCGTGAGGTCAGCATCACGCACCGACTACCCACTACCCCTCTCCCCCCCTCGAATGCACACACGAACTCACGAACTTTACGCATTCACTCAACACGCCATCATCATCATCTCACCTTATTCCCCCCTTTACTTCTCCCCTCCCTCTCCTTCATACCTCCCCTTCATCTTTCTCCCTTACCCTCCTCTCTCTTTCTCCTCCTCCTCTTCCTCACCCTCCTCCCTCTCTCCTTCATACCCTCCCCTTCACCTTTCTCCCTTACCCTCCTCTCTCTCCTCCTCCCTCACCTCCTCCCTCTCCTCCCTCTCCTCTCCTCTCTCCTCTCCTCCCTCACCCTCTCCTCCTTCCCCCTTACCCTCCTCCACATTTCCCTCACCCTCTTCTCCCTTCCCTTCCCTCCTCCTACTCCCTCCCCTTCCTTTCCCTCCTTCCCCCCACAACGCCGCCACTCGTCCTCGAGAAGCGACCCGCGGTTCAGCCAGCCGCGAACGCCATCAACAACTCCAAGAGAAACCAGAGCGCGGGCGTCACCTCCTGCTTCTCCTCCTGCCGTTTCTGCGACTGCTAGTCTTTGTTTCTCCTCCTGATTTCTGCTACTCCTGCTCCTGTCTTTCCTGCTTTCTCTGCTACTCCTGCTCCCATTTCTCTTGCTTCTGCTACTCCTGCTTCTGCTTCTACTCCTACTCCTATTTCTCCTGCCTCTGCTACTCCTGCTCCCATTTCTCCTGTTTCTGCTACTCCTGCTCCCATTTCCCCTGCTTTTGCTACTCCTGCTCCTATTTCTCCTGCTTCTAATTCTGTTGCTGCTGCTGCTTCTTCTGTTTCTCCTCCCACCTCTGCTGCTTTTCCTCCTGCTGTCCCTGTCTCCCCTGCTTCTGCTGCTGTTACTCCTGTTTCTCATCCACCTCCTGCTGATGCCGTTAGCGGTGAAATGTGCCACAAACTTCACTCGTTATTTAGGCATTTAAATCGCGCCTTAATTTCCGAAATCCCATGAAAAGCTTTTGAGTGTCGCCGGCCTTACCTTCACACCTCCACCTCCACCTCCATCAACATCACCTCCACCTCCATCACCACTTCCTCCTCCATCACCACCACTTCCTCCACCACCACCACCATCACCAACATCACCACCTCCTTCTCCACCGCCACTTCCTCTATCATCGTCATCGTCGCCACTTTTATCCTGATTTTGCTTCTCTTTCTGCTCCTTCTCTTACCCCTACTCCTACTTCTCTTTTTTTCCTCCTCCTCCTTCTTTGCTCAACCTTTTCCCTGTCCCAGATACCATTTGTGTTTTCACTCTCGACTCTAACGTTCACCGCATTCCTTTTCATTTTTTTGTAGCTCCTACTCCTTAGAAAAGAAGGAAGAGACGTAGGATGGGGAGGGGAGGGGAGGGAGGGAGGGGGAGGGGGGAAGAGAAAAAGAAGAACAACTCACACAAGCAAGAAAGGCAGAAAGAGAGGAAGGGAAAAAAATGAATGAAAGGGAAAAGGAAACAAGGTGGATGACGAGAAAAAGAAAGAACTAGTAAGTAAAACATAAGAAGGAATTAGAAAAAAATAAAAAAAAAGGAAAAGAAAAGGATAAAGCGAGAAAGTGAAAAAGAAGAGAGGAAGAGACAAGAAAAGAAGGAAGAAAAGGTATGAGCGCAGGTGGGAAGAAGTAAACACGAAGCATCTCGGTCTCACTTTATTAAGACGTGTATTTACGTGTCCCGGCGCTGGATAAGCCTGGCGCGAGGGAAGTTCCCAACCCGTCTTCATCTCGGGGAAAAGGAGACGAAAGAAAGAAAAAGAAAGAATGTGAAAATAGCGGGACACGAGAAGGGAGAAGAGGAATGTATCCTGTATCTATAATTTTCCCTCCGAATTTCCCCCCTAGTACTCTCTCCAGAAAGATCTATCCATCTATTTCTCTGTCTCTATATCCACACGTGTATCTAGTCTATCCATCAATCTAAACCACACAAAAGGTATCCGAGTACCATTCTCGACGAAAGCAATACCTCACCTCTCCTTCCCCTTCCCCTCCCTCACTTTTCTCTCTCCCCTCCCCTCCTCTTCAGTCCTCTCCCTTCCCTCTCTCCTCATCTCTTATCCTCCCTCCCTCCTCTCCCTCCCTTTCCCTCCCCTCCCCTCTCCCTCCCCTCCTCTCCCTTCCCCTCTCCCTCCCCTCCTCTCCCTTCCCTCTCCCCTCCCTCCTCTCCCTTCCCTCTCCCCTCCTCTCCTCCTTTCCCCTCCCTCCTTTCCTTTCCTCCCCTCCTTCCCTCTCCCTCCCTTCCTCTCTTCCCTCTTCTTCCCTCCCCTCCCCTCCCCTCCTTCCCTCTCCTCTCCCCCTCCCCACTACCACCGTCCCCCAACCTCGAATATTGATTCCCTCTTTTCCTGTGGCGGTTAGCGTTTACTTTATTCAATTTCTCATCTGCCATACGTTTCCTCTTCCCGTCATTCCCTCCGCACAGCCGTCATACGTTTCTTTTTTTTTATCATTCCAGTACGCTTTTTCCCACCAACAAAACATTTCCCGAAATACTATCAACCCTCTTTCATTTCATGTTTTATTTATTTTTCTTTCTCTTCTCTCTTTTTTTTTCTTTGGCGAATCTGCTACTCCCTGTGCGCTGATCAAATCCAATTTCTCTCATCGAAATCGTAAAAAAAAAAAGTAAAAAAAAAAAATCGGGTTAGAAAAATCTATGCCCTGTAAATCCTAATCTGTGGCTATGGAGAGGACAGGAAGTGAGGAGGAGGAGGAGGAGGAGGAGGAGGAGGAGGAGGAGGAGGAGGAGGAGGAGGAGGAGGAGGAGGAGGAGGAGGAGGAGGAGGAGGACGGTAAGAGAGGAGAAAAGGAAGGGACGTGATGATAAGGGAAGAGAGCGAGAGAGAAGAGAGAAAGAGAGAGAGGAGAGAGAGAGGGGGGGGAGTTGAGAGGAAGAGAGGAAACAGTGGACAAATGAGAGGAATGGAGAATGTAGAGAAGAATGGAAGGAGAGCGGGGAAAAGGGAGAGATGAGAGGAGAGAAGATGAGAGTAACGGGTGAATAAGAAGGATGACGAAGGAGACAGAGGGAAGAGAGAAACTACGATAAGGAAAAAAATGAAGTCGTTTAACGTCAATAGAATGGGCGAGAAGGAAAAGGAAGAAGAAGGAAGGAAGGAGAAAGATAGAAGGAAGAAAGGAAGGAGGGGATGAGGACGAAGACGGAAAAAGGAGGGGAAGGAGGATGGAGGAGGAGGGGGGAGGAGGGAGGAGTTAAACTAGATTCGCGGGCGAAGTTTCTTGGGGATAAATCTTACGTCCTCGTAAATAATGTAAGTACCAACCTCGATCCTCTTCCTCCACCCTTCTCCCTGCCCATCCCTCTCCTCCCTCTCTCCTATCTTCCTCTCTTTCACTCCCTACTACTCCCGTTTCCCTCCCTGCATCTCTACATCTCTCCTCTCATGATTACTCTCTCTCTCTCTCTCCTTCCTTCCCTCCTTTCCTTTCTTCCTCTCCCCCTTCCTTCCTTCCTTCCTTCCTTTCCTCCCTCTCGCTCGCTCTCCCTTTCTCCTTCCTACACTTTCACCCTACGACCCCTGACCCCCCTAACCCCAACCCGCCCCCTCCCAGCACCTAGCCAGTGCCGCGAGCTTTACGGCGTGTCCACCTGCCCTCCGGTGGCACCACAACCGCGCCTCGCTGCTTCTGCTGGCACTATTGGCCCTTCAGCTCTCTCTCGTGATCGGTATTCGTTGCCATGAAAGAGTAACGACGTAATAACATAATATAACTGTAATAAATAAATGTGTAAAAAAAAAACTATGCTCATAATGGATGAATGTGAAGAACTAGACATATAATCATACACGTGCTTACCGGCGGGGGGAGGGGGGGTATAGGGGAGTGTTTAACCCCTCTTTTTTCCATCCCCTAGTTGTGAAGGAGTAATTTGTTTGACTATTTTGCCATTTTTGTTGCATACGATAACCAGTATCCATCCCCTGGGAAGACCCCCCCCCCAAACTTGTTTTTTTCTTCTAAATTCTGTCCTGCCTACAATACATAAATGTAGGATAAGTAGGTCTATAATCAATGAATGTGAAAAATAGGCCTATATCGCATAACCCTGAAACAGCTGTCGCCTGCGAATCGATTCGTCGTTTTTACTGCGACGCAAATCTGATTCGCACCAAGCGCTGATTACACCCCGCCAACCTCATCACCATTTTAATCAAGAACAGAAAATGATACACAGCAAAAATATATTGAACCAAAAATATAAAAACAATCCACACACTAAAAATCCCCCCCAAAAAAAAAAAAAAAATAAAATAATAAAAAGAATAAAAAAAGAAACGAGGGGGACGCGGGTAGTAAAAACAATTACTTCCTAAGTGTAGAAATTGCAGATAATTATGCTTTCAAAAAAGGCTCTTTCCACTAACAAGCGAAAATCTCCCAGGCATGCTGAGGTCATGGAGCAGAAAAATAATGATGGCACTGTTAAAGAAGAAAATTAATCTTATCAAAATCAGGCATAAACATTCACATTTACGGGTGTGGGGAGGGAGGGAGGGATAGGCAAGCGAAGAGGGAAGAGGGAAAGAATGCAAGGGGAGGGGGAAGAACGGAAAGGGGAGATGCAGAAAAGCACGATTTGTAGGGGATAAAGACATAATAAACACATGAATTAGCTGATCAGAGAAAGAGAAAGAGGAAGGTGCACCATGGAGGGAGGGATGGACAGGTGAGAAGAAAGAAGAGAAAATGCAAAGGGAGAGAGGGGAGAGGGAAGATGGAAAAAAAGGGAGAAAAAAAAAAGTGGAAGGACCGACAAGGGAAAAGAAAAAGACAGATGAAAACCAAAGAGAAAACAGATGAGAACAGATCAAAGGAGACGAGAGGAGAGAGAGAGGAGAGGAGAGGAACGGCACACGGGCAGCATCCAGGCAAAGTCCTGGCCCTCGCGACCACGTGCTTTATGGCGACGAGGGAAGGAAGGAAGGGAGAAGGAAGGTCCGCCTCCAGCACTAAATTAAGGGAGGGAGCGAGGGAGGGGGACGGGGAGGGAGGCAAAGGAAGGGAACGGGGATGGAGGCCAAAGAGGGGGACGGGGAGGGAGGCAAGGGAAGGGGGGAGGGGGGGAAGTACGGTAGGAAGTAGAAAGGAAAAGTCAAGTGAGAAGAGGGAGAGTACAATGGAGAAGAGGGGATAGGGGGAGTATGAGAAGAGTAAGATGGGGAGGAGAGGGGTAGTAAGGAAAACAAGGAAATAGGGGGAGGAAGGGGTGGTAAGGAAAGGAGGTTGTTAGGAAGGAGTAACGAAATAAGGAAGCGGGAAAGGGAAAGGGAATAAGAAAATGAATGAAGAGGAAAAGGCAAGAGAGAGGAAATAGGGAGGGTATCAGATATATAGGAGATAAGAGGAGGGACAAAATGAAGAGAATAATAAAGAACATAACCAGATGAGAGCAAGAGAACAGAAGAAGGAACAAGTGAAAAAAAATGCAAAGGGAAGAAAGAGGTGAAGAGGGTGGGCGATAGCGTCCTTAAATGCTCCCTCTTTCCTCTTTGGAACATGTCCTTCCATTTTTCTTCTCTTCCATCTCCCTTCCTCTCTTGGTCCACGCCCCTCTTCCCTCTTCCCTCTTCCCCCTTCCTTCCCTCGAGGATCCAATCCCGAGAGAGAGCTGGGCGACAGGAGAAACACCACTAGTCCCTTAATCGCTTGCTTCTTTCTTCCTTTCTCTCTCTCTCTTTCTCTCTCTCTCTCTCCCT
The DNA here is from genome assembly GCF_003789085.1 of Penaeus vannamei. Classification (NCBI taxonomy): domain Eukaryota; kingdom Metazoa; phylum Arthropoda; class Malacostraca; order Decapoda; family Penaeidae; genus Penaeus; species Penaeus vannamei. The sequence continues at coordinate 551,865 of NW_020868980.1, forward strand.
CCTCTCTCTCTCTCTCTCTCTCTCTCTCTCTCTCTCTCTCTCTCTCTCTCTCTCTCTCTTTCTCTCTCTCTTCTTCTCTCTCTCTCTCTCTCTCTACTTTTCTTTCACTAACTTTTCCTTTATTTTCCATACCCTTCATTTTCCTCTCCCATTTCCACTCTTTACCCCTCTTTTTCTCAATATATTCGCTTCCTTTTTTCCACTTCCTCCACCTTCCTCTTACCTTTCTATCATTCTATTAATCATATTCTTCCTTCTTTCTCTTTCATTCCTCCATTCTCCTATCATACTCTTCTTCCATTTTCCTCTTTTTCCCTCTCATCTCCCTCTCTCTCTCTCTTAATGTCTTATTCAAGCCGGCCATTCAAAATAACGTCAATTGCAACTTCCGGTTGTGCAATTATGGATCTTCTCGCGGTTATCCCTTGCAACCCCATTTTGCAGTCGGTGTTAGATTTTTCATTCTTATTATGTTCATGTTTTATCTATTTATATTAATCGTTCACATTTCTTTATCTGTATTTATTTTTTTATTTGTCCCCAACAATATAAATAAAAACAGTAATAAAATAAATCACAATTGAAGAGAATCCAAAAAATAAAGCAAAAAATACTATGAAACTGAAAAAACGATTCTAAATTAAAAAAAAAACTGACATAAAAAACTAAACCAATGGCGATGAAAACACACGACACAACAATCCGACACAACGCCACGCGAATCCAACCTCACTCATTCACAAAAAAAAGAAATATTTTAAGAAATATACGAAAGCCCATTCAACAATTCCCCAAACGCGAGGAAAACCCCACGAACAGTACGAATCCCCTCTCTCTCTCTCCTCCCTCCCCTCCCGAGCCGAGTCGAGCAAGATTCGGCGACCGCGAGAACAAGAGCCAAGACGCAAGAATGCAAATTGAATCATTCCATTACGGCAAACCTTTTCTCGCCTCTGTAATCCTTCCCGAGATCCTCATTACGATGACGGAAGTGTTGGGTGAGAAGAGGGGCTGGGAGGAGGGGGTGGGGTTGGGTGGGGAGGGAAGGGGATGGAGGCGTGGTGGTGGTGGGGGAAGGAGAGAGTAAGGAGGGAAGGAGGGAGGGAGGGTGGGAGAGGGAAAGGAAGGAGGGAGGAGGGGGTGGGAGAGGGAGACAGGGAGAGGGAGGAAGGTTGGGTAAGGAGGGAGAGGGAGAGAGGAAGGGAGACAGAAAGGAAAGAGAGAGAGAGGAGAGAGAGAGAGAGAGAGAGAGAGAGAGAGAGAGAGAGAGAGAGAGAGAGAGAGAGAGAGAGAGAGAGAGAGAGAGAGAGAGAACTGACATTTTCCACAGATGAGCACTGTATTGCATAACTTTTTCCCGATCTTTTTACCCTTTCTCCACATTCTTCCCTATTACGCCTCTGTTTCTGATCACATTATGGTCTGCCATTCATTCATTCACACAGACAGGAACTCGTGGTAAGCAGAGCCTCACTCTCAGATTTCCGTAAGTGAGATAGTCATCGAGTGACCGCATCTGCAAGTGAACCAATCACGCTAAGCAACAAGATATTCCAATTAATGAATACATAAATAACCAAACAAACAATATCACAAGCAAGAGTCTCTCAGTCTCTGTCTCTTCTGTCTTATTAACACACAGACACAGACACAGACAACACTCACTCACACACACACACACACACACATACACACCACACACACACACTCACTCACTCTCACACACACACACACACACACACACACACACACACACACACACACACACACACACACACCACACACACACACACAACACACACAACACACACACACACACACACACACACACACACACACACACACACACACACCACACACACCCACACACACCCCTACCACACACCCACCCACACACACACACACACTCGCCCCTACACACCACACACGGCTTTCCGCATGAACACTTCCACGATGAAAGCGTGTACAGCGATGCCGAGGAAGCACGCCCTCTCGCCCCTCCCTGACGAGAATGTTTACGAAGTCTAATGATGTTGTAGTCGTCGGGGGGCGGGGGCCTCCCGAGTCTCCCTAGCCTTCTCTTGTCTCTGGTTCTTCTTTTCTATTTTGGCTCTTATCCTTTTTTTGTTCGAATTATCTGTATTCTTCTTCTTTTCTCGTATCTCCTTTTCTTTTCCGTTCGATTTTTTTTTCATTTTCTCCTCCAATCTCCTTTTCCTTTTTCGTTCGATTTCTTTTTTATCTGTTTTCTTTTTTTGTTTGTATCAACTTTTCCTTTTTGTTCTTATCATAGTGTTCCCTTTTTTCTCGATTTCCTTTTCCTTTTCGTTCGTTTTCTCTTCCTCTGATTTTTTTAAATTTCCTTTTCCTTTTCGTTCCTTTACTCTTCCTGTTTCCTTCTATCTCATTTTCCTTTTCGTTCGTTTTCTCTTCCTCTGTTTCCTAGATCCACATTGCCTCGTTCACCTATCTTGTCTCCAATTTACTCATTTTCCCTCGCCTTCTTCCTCTATCCCCATCACCTTCACCATACTCTTCCTCCTTCTTACCCACTTTTCCCCTTCCTTAGCCCCCGCCCCCATCCCGTCTAGCTCCCTCCTTCCTCATCTATCTAATCCCATCCTCCTCTATCCTTCTCCAACATCCCCACCATTCTCCTCCCCCAATCCTCCACCAATTTCCACCTCCCAAATTTTCCCCCTACCCTCCACCATCCTGCTCTTATGTCTAACCTAATCCTCCTTTTCCTTCCACGCCATCCTCCACCTTCCACCCTCCTCCACTCCCCCACCCCACCTCCACTCCCCACCCCCTCCACCCTCCCCCCACTTCCTCCCTCCATCCATTCCCCTCCCCTATCTTCCTCTCCACCTCTCCCCTCCCCATCGTCCTCTACCCTTCACCAACATCCCCAAACATTCTCCTCCCTCAATTCTCCCCCAATCTTCCTCCCCCCATACATTCCTCTCTCCACACCACATTCCCCACCTCCCACCTCCCCACTTCCCCCCACCTCCCTCCCCTCCCCCCCCCATCCCCCCCACCTCCTCTCTCTCCTCCGTCCCCCCCCCCAGCTCCGGCACCCGCGCGACGGCTACTTACAGCGCCCCAGAGACCGACCCTTTCCATTTCTTCCACCCTAATTTCCCTCCTTCCACATTCGGTCCCGACGCTTAGTGGTGGAGGACTAACTCCTTTAGCTCCGTCGCCTCCGGGATAGCTCCTCCCCAGCCATGGGGGAGGGGGGGGGGATGGAGACGGGGATGGGGGGAATGGGGAGAAAGATGGAGACGGAGTGAAGGTGAGGAGGAAAAGGGAGAGGGAGGGAGGGAGGGAGGAGGGGAGGGAGGGAGGGAGGGAGGGAAGGGAGGGAGGGAGAGAGAGTGAGAGAGAGAGGAGAGGGAGAGGAGAGAGAGAGAGAGAGAGAAGAGAGGAGAGAGAGAGAGAGAGAGAGAGAGAGAGAGAGAGAGAGGAGAGAGAGAGAGAGAGAGAGAGAGAGAGAGAGAGGAGAGGAGAGAGAGAGAGGAGAGAGAGAGAGAGAGAGAGAGAGAGAGAGAGAGAGAGAGAGAGAGAGAGAGAGAAGAAGAGAGAGAGAGAGAGAGAGAGAGAGAGAGAGAGAGAGGAGAGAAGAGAGAGAGAGAGAGAGAGAGAGAGAGAGAGAGAGAGAGAGGAGAGAGAGAGAAGAGAAGAGAGAGAAGAATTTTTTTTAAAATGACAGAAGAGAAGAAAGAGGTGGAGAACTAGTAATGGAAAAAAATGGGGAAATGGATAGAAGACGAAATGAAAGAGGGAAAAGAAAGAAGGAGGAAGGGAAATGTAGGAGGGAAGTGAAGAGAGAGTAAGGAGGTCGTACGCGTGATTACAACGACTATTTTCTTCTTGCTCTTCTCCTAATGTAATCAGTTCTCCCCGTTAGCTCGAAGGAGAGAGAAGAGAGAGAGAGATAGAGAGAGAGAGAGAGAGAGAGAGAGAGAGAGGAGAGAGAGAGAGAGAGAGAGAGAGAGAGAGAGAGAGAGAGAGAGAGAGAGAGAGAGAAAAGAGTAAAAAGGAAAGAGAGAGGGATAGAGAAAAAAGAGAAGAGAAAATAAGAGATGGGGAGAGAGAAAAAAAGAGAAGGAAAAAAAATAGAAAGGGAGAGAAAGTGAGAAAAAGAGAAGAGAAAGAAAAGAGAGAGGAAGAAAGAAGAAGAAGAAGAGAGGAGAAAAAAAAGCATCTACACCTCCACACCTGATACCATTACGGTCTCCAGGGTTAGGTTAGGTTAAGGTGAACTATCTTAAATTGGGTATATCAAGACTAACTGGAGCTATTTTTTTCCATTTGTACAAAATCTTTTATTCAAATCTGTAATCGGCAGAAGATTACAGCTGAGTCCAAACAAGTACACGCGCAGCGGATTAAATGACTCATTTGAAAGGCGAAAATACTCATGGCAATATAATACTAATATCGCCGATAATAGCAACAGTGGTGGAGGTAGTGGTGTGTGTTGGTGTTGGTGTTGTGGTGGTGGTGGTGTGGTGTGGTGTGGTTTGTGGTGGTGTTGGGTTGGTGTTATGGTGGTGTTGGTGTGTGGTGTTCTGTGTTGTTCCTGGTGTTCTGGTGGTGGTGGTGGTGGTGGTGGTGGTGGTGGTGGTGGTGGTGGTGGTGATAATCACCTGATAACACTTCTATAATTACCTTAAACAGACAGACAGACAGATAAAGAAGGCGAAATGGGAAAGACAGATAGACAAGCAACCAGACAAGCAAAAAGAGGGACACAGATAACCAAGCAAGCAAGGAGAAAAAAAAACATACGAAACCAAACAAACAAACTATCCTACGCCCCAGAGAGCCAAGCAGACAAAGCAAGGAAGGCAAACAAGAAACCAAGCAACAACAAAAAAAAAAAACAAGCAAGCAAGCAGGCAAACAAGCAGAGTTTCAAGTCCAGCTAAGAAAGACCCCCTATTTTTTTTAAATCCCCATGCATGAAGTGACTACCCGAAGTTCTAATACCGACCCGCGCTTGATCCTCGAGGTTTTGGGACGGGGGAGGGGGGGAGGGGGGGGAGAGCTGAGGAAGAAGATAGAGAGAAAAAAAGGAAAGAAAAGAGGAGGGAGAGAAGCAAAGGAAAAAAAAGAAAGTCTGGAAGAGAGAAGGGTTAAAGTGGGGATGGAGGGAAAGGGGGAGAGAGAGGGAGAGGGGGAGAGTGAGAGGGAGTGGGAGAGGGAGAGGGGGGAAGAGAGATAGGGACGGAGGTAAGGAGAGTAGAAGCATCCTGAAAGAGAGAAAGAAAGAAAAAAAGGAGAGAGAGAGAGAGATGGAAAAAGAAAAGTCGGGGGAGGAGGGTAGGGCAAATTGGGACAGAAGGAGGGAAGGAGAAAGGAAGACTGAGGAAGGGATAAAAACATGGACGGGGAAAGGGAATCAAGGAGTAAGGGAGACAGATGAGGGAAGGGGGAAATGGAAGCCAAGAGTAAAGGAGAAAGAGATGGTGGAGAGAAAGAGAGAGGGAGTGGACTAGACGACAAAGAGATGGAAAAAGAAGGGAGAACAGAAGACGCGAAAGAAATTAAGAAGAGAGGGGGAGGGAAACCGAAAAAGGGAAGATAAGGAGATGTGGAGAGAGGTAGAACAAATAGAACGACAGAGAAAGAGGCAGAAAGACAAAGAAAGGGAAAGAAACCACACACACACAAAACCCTGCGTCTATCTGTCTCTACTTCCAAGAAAATCGAACTGAGAACCAGATGAGGAAGAAGCAATCCACGTCTCCAAGAAACGCGGAAAGTAAAATAATAACAATAATAATAATAATAATAAGAAGAAGAAGAAGAAGAAGAACAATAATAATGATAATAATGATAAGAGTAATAATTCACTTGAAAAAAATAATAAGAAAAGGAAAATAAAAGAGTAAAGTAGAGCAGAAGACGCAACCACGCCACGCGGAAGCTGGCGCCTCCCCTCGAAGGGCGTGGAAGGAAAGAGGGGAAATCTGCGTGGCTGACAAGACTCGTCCGCCCATCCTGACCCGCCTTCGTTAAGGAACTTTTAAATCCATCGACCCGACTTCGTCTCTACCCCCTCCCTCCCTCCCTCCCTCCATCTCCCATCACCCCCTCTCCTCCTTCACCCCGTCCCTGGCTTCTGATTCCTCTTCGCCGACCTCCCCCCCCCCACACCTCTCTATCGCCACTCTCTACCCCCGCCCCCTCATCACTCCCTTCGTCCGTCTGCCTCACCGCCACGTGATCGCTTCATCAACCCGCACACATGCACGCACGCACGTACATCCGCGTACGCAACAGCAGCCGTACACAATATATGCGCACTTACACCTGGAACACACCTACAGATACACGTGCAATCGATTACATGTACGGATACCCTTTTATATTCAATGATAATGGCTATAATGACAACAACAAACGTAATGAAAAACTGAACAATGACATTATATGATCACCCATGCACGATTCTCGTTTATGTAAATTGCCACACTGTGTAGAAAAATTAACTGCAAAATAATTAATATCGCAATAACAAAATACAAAGAGTCGAATCCATACATTATAATGATACCTTTACCATGGTGATGGTGCACGATGGGTGTTGATAAGCGTAGTTCTAATCGCATCAAAATATATACAATCACTCATTCATCCATTCTCATTCTCATTCTCTCATCTCTCATCTCTCCTCTCTCTCTCTCTCTCTCTCTCTCTCCTCTCTCTCTCTCTCTCTCCTCTCTCTCTCTGTCTCTCTCTCCTCTCTCTCTCTCTCTCTCTCTCTCTCTCTCTCTCTCTCTCTCTCTGCAGAATTCAACGAGTTTTAACAAGACAATATTCACCCTGCATTTTAAGAGGAGACTCTTTGTGTGCTCTACCAACCAACAGTTGCCAGATCCTTACCCCCTTACCCCTACCCCCCTTACCCCCATCCCCACCTGTCAGATACGCCTAGGTATGACGTCACACACCACAACAATTTTCTGTTAGAAATCGGGATCCCGGGAGGGGCGAGTTCAGGGCCGAACGCAGGTCCGCGAATGACGAAGGCCTGGGTGGGTGACATCACACCGGTGACGTCAGACCTCCAAAATAGCCACCGAATTCGGGCAACGCTCCTCCCGCACTCCCACGCCGCGCCTTGGCAGTATTTGGCAAGGATTATATTTTTCTTTCTTTTCTTTTTTGTGTCTTCTTTAATCTCCTTGAGAACCAGGGAAGGCCGTTGCGACGGTAAAGCAAAGCTCTCCCTGTCAATCTATTTCAGAAACTTTTGTCTCTTGGTCTGTCAATGTCAATAGAGGAAAATCAAGTCAAGTCACTCTCTTTCTCTCCCTTTCCCCCACTGTCTCTCTCTGTCCCTTTGAGTCTCTTCCTGTCTGTCTGTCTGTCTCCCCCCTCTCCTCTCTCTCTCTATCTCTTACCCTAGCTCTTTTTCTTCCTCCCCCTTTCTCTCTCTCTCTCTCCGTTACCATCGCTTTCCCCTCCCATTTCTCTCTCTCTCTCCCCCTCCTCCTCTCTCCCTCCCTTTGTTTCTCCCTTCCTCGCTGTCCCTGCTGTCTGCTTCCTTCGTCGTCCGTCTCTCCCCGTTCTATTTCGTCGCCCTTGCCCTTCTGTCTCTGCCATCTACCCATAAAAAAATGCGAAGCTCTGCAAATGCTTTCTCTTTCCGTCCATCTGAAGAGGGAGAGGATGGGGGAGAGAGGGAAGGGTGAAGATGGGGGAGAGAGGGAAGGGTGAAGGTGGGGGATAGGGAGGAGAAAGTGGAAAGGGGGGGCAGGAAGGGAAGAAGGAGAAAGATAGCGGAAAAGGGGGGGGGGGAGCAGGAAAGAAGGGAAAGGTAGCGGGAAGGGGGGAAGCATGAAATGGGGGGAAGGGTAAAGGAGAGGGAAAGGGTAGGGAATGAAGGGAAGGGGAAGGGAAGCGAAAGGGAGGAGAAAGGGGAAGAACGAAAGTTGAAAGGGGACAGGGGATACGTGGAGGGAACCGCCTCAACCCCTTTCTTGCGAAACCCCCCCCCCTCTCTCTCCTCTCTTCTCTCTCTCCTCCTCTCTCTCTATTCTCTCTCTCTCTCTCTCTCTCTCTCTCTCTCTCTCTCTCTCTCTCTCTCTCTCTCTATCCTCCTCCATTCGCAATTATCCCCTTTGTCGTCCCTCTCCAACATTATTTGATTACCTTGCCTCGTCTTCTCTTCTTCCCTCCCTCTCCCCATTCATTTCCACCATTTTTTCCTTCCTTTCTTCTCTACTCTCTCTGTCCACATCTCTTTATGCTTTCTCTCCTCCATCCGTTCCTTTCTTCCTCCTCCCCTCTGCCTTCATCTTCTACTTACTACAACTTGTACGCAATATGCCTATTCTTTTCTTCCTTTCTCTCTTCTTCCTCTTCCTACCGCCTTCCCTCCTCCGCTTCCTTCCTTCTCTCCGAACTTCCTCTACTCCTCCATTCTCGACCTTCAATACATGACTTTTTTCCCTTTCTCCCTCCCTAACTTCTTCTCTTTGCTCTCCCTTCTTTTCTTCCTTCCTTCTACCCCACCCCCGCCCATCCCTTCCTACCTCCCTCACTCCCTCCCTACCCCTCTCACCCCTCCTTCTTACCTTCCTCACTCCCTCCTCCCCTCCACCCCTCCTTCCTACCTTCCTCACTCCCTCCTCCACCATACCCCTCCCCTCCCTTCCCTCCTTCCTCCACCCATACCCCTCCACCCTCCCTTCCTCACCCCTCCTCCCCACCCATACCTCCTCCTTCCTCACTCCCTCCTCCACCATACCCTCCACCCTCCCTTCCTCACCTCCTCCCACCATACCCCTCCCCCTCCCTTCCTCACTCCCACCTCCTCCCACCTATACCCCTCCACCTCCTTCCTCACCCCCCCCCCCCCAAAGGCAAGCGTGTCCTACGAGCAAAGGCGACCCAATATTCCCTGCATGACCGGAGCGCGCCCTGCCACCCGACCCTACATCTCGCATGACCTTTCCAGAAGTCCTTCCCCCCCCCCCCCCCAAGTCCGGTCGCGTATGCAAATATATACGTGTGTACTGCATACATGCATGTATTATTCTCGTAGGTATGTATTTATGCGTGTGCGTGGGATAAAAGGAGGGTGTGTGTGTGCGTACGTGTGTCTAAGGGTACATGGGTGTGAGCATATATATAATAAAACTAATACATTTTTGTATCTGCCAGCTTATTTGGTAATAATCTTGACTGCACGCACGCGCGCACACACACACATATATATGTATTTATCTGTGTGTGTGTGTGTGTGTGTGTGTGTGTGTGTGTGTGTGTGTGTGTGTGTGTGTGTGTGTGTGTGTGTGTGTGTGTGTGTGTGTGTTGTGTGTGTGAGTAATATATACAATATAAACATTATATACATATACATATACATATACATATATACATATATACCTACATATATTATATATATATATATATGTATATATATATATATATATATATATATATATATATATATATATATATATATATATATACATAAATACATACACAATTCAATCTACCTGACAACCATAGGCGCTTTTCTGTACTTTAAATCAAATTCCTTTTATTCCATGTTCCCCCATTTTAGTGCACCATAAACTCCCATACCCAAGCGATACATGCAAAAAAACCCCCCCCCCCGCCAATCCCCCTTCTATGTATCAATAAAGATCAATCAAACCACAAAATATTCTAAATGCGTGAAAGCTTGTTACTGTTTATTCACTTATGCGGGCGGGTGGGCGGGCGTTTGCGAGCGTTTGTGAGTTGAATGTGCATGTGAGTGTCCATGAGTGTAAATGGGGGTGAATGTGTACACATGTGCACGTGATTGGTGTAACAGTATACACGAGAGTTGCAGAGCGAGCGTTATAGGCAACGCGGACATGTGCACCGGTACCAGGATAAAGATATCATAGCCTATTCACTTTATCCTTGATTTCAAAACGCGTTGTTCTATTCAGTTGCAAATCTCTAACATCGGATAGGAAAATTAATTAATCCGCCAAGACTGACAAATATTTAAGGTGTTGGGTTTAATAAGAAATCAAAAATAAATAATCCAACGCATACAGTTTTAAAAAATACGATCAATCCTACAAAAAAAAAAATCAACAAATGATATTAATAAAAACCAACAGCGACCGCAAAACGCACACGCACGCACACACAAGCATAAATGCATACATGAATAAATCCATACATACTAACAAGACACGTGCACTTTCCTGCATCTCTCGCGCATCGCTAATTCACAGCCACGTCGCAAACCGCCTTTCGAGACACCGACTTGAACAGCGACGTAAACAACCTACGACGTCTACTGCTCTACGTCGTTACTGTCGCCCGAAGTCTACGTCACAACGGTTGCCACGGCCACGGCACCATCAACGTCACCATCAATATCACCATCCTCATCATTCCTCACCTTGTTAACCTCCTCCCTTAGCTCCCCCGCCCCCCCCCCTTCCCGGTCACCAATCAGCGATCACGGTCAATGGGGAAGCGTTACGAGACCCCCCCCCCTACCATTCCCCGACCTTACCCCAATGCCTGCTCCCACCTTACCTCCAACCCCAAAGCCAAACCCTACCCCTACCCTACCCTACCCTTTCACTACCCTTACCCTGCCTACCCTTACCTTACCCCTAACCCCCACCCCAACCCCATTGCGGGTGTGGCCCCTTTAACAGCTTATTGATTGGAATCTTTCTGTCGCCGACCAAAACCTCTTGGAAGGGATAACGACCTCATCATCCGTTAATCAGTGGCACGCCCGCGACGCCGGCCACTGCGCCCGCCACTCCAATAAGCGCGCCACCGCTGCCGACCGCGGAGACACCACTTACGGCCGCCATCGCCACGACCGGTCCTGTTGCCACGTGGGGCGCGTGGACCACTTGCCCTCCGACCACTTGCCACTCCCGTCGGAAAATCCTTCCCGGCGGACACAGAGTCGTAGTTCGCTCGCTCCCTCGTTCGGTGTGTCTCTCTCCTCTCTCGTGCGGCGCCGCGCTCAGCCCACCGGACGAATTGAGTGTCCGTCCTCCGCCTCTCCCCTTTTCCTCCTGGTCCACTCTTTCTTTTCGTTCCTTTCCCTCTTTTTCCTCTTGGTCTTTCTTTTCTTCCTTTCCCTCTTTCTCCTCCTGGTCCACTCTTTCTCTTTGTTCCTTTCCCTCTTTCTCCTCTTGGTCCACTCTTTCTCTCCGTGCCTCCGCCTCTCCCCTCGTTCTCCTCTTGATCCACTCTTTCTCTTTTTTTCCCTCTTTTCATCTCTTATCCCCCCCTCTTCTCTCTCTCTCTCTCTCTCTCTCTCTCTCTCTCTCTCTCTCTCTCTCTCTCTCTCTCCTCTCTCTCTCTCTCTCTCTCTCTCTCTCTCTCTCTCTCTCCACCACTACCTTTTCTTTCCCTTATGCTCTGCTCCTCTTTCTCTATATTCTTCCCATTCTCACTCAGCTCCCCTTCCCATTGCTTCTCCTCTTCCCTCTCCCTCTCCTTTGGGAAAAGCGATGGAGTAATTTACCCCTTTCCCTCGCCTCCCCTCGACCCCCACCCCACGCCCACCCAGCGAGGGGGGGAGGGGGAAGGCTGCTGGGATCACCAAGGATTACTGGCATGCTAATGTGTTGCGTTGTGTTCCCACTCGCCACTCGCCATTCCTTCACACTTTTCCCCCTTCCGTCTCTCTCCCTGTATCTCTGTCTCTCTCCCTGTATCTCTGTCTCTCTCCCTGTATCTCTGTCTCTCTCCCTGTATCTTCTGTCTCTCTCCCTGTATCTCTGTCTCTCTCCCTGTATCTCTGTCTCTCTCCCTGTATCTCTGTCTCTCTCCCTGTATCTCTTCTCTCTCCTGTATCTCTCTTTCTTCTGTATTCTGTCTTCTCTCCTGTATCTCTGTCTCTTCCTGTCTCTCTGCCTCTCAGTTCTTCTTCCTGTCTCTCAGTCTTCCTGTCTCTCTTCTTTCTTCTTCTCTCTGTCTTCTCCTCTCTCTGTCTTTCTTTCTCTCTCTTCTCTGTCTCTGTCTTTCTTCCTGTCTCTCTGTCTTTCTTCCTGTCTCTCTGTCTTTCTTCCTGTCGCTCTTCCTATCTCTCTGTCTGTCGCTCTTCCATCTTCTCGTCTGTCGCTCTTCCTATCTCTCTGTCTGTCTCTCTTCCTATTTCTACGTCTGTCTCTCTTCCTATTTCTACGTCTGTCTCTCTTCTTATATCTATATCTCTGCCTCTGTCTTTGTCTCTCTCTGTTTGTCTGTCTCGTATGATTGTATGCCTGTATATTTGTATATATGTATTTATGTATCTATGTATGTATTTATTCATTTATTTATGTATGTATGTATATATGTACGTCCGTATCTATCTATACACGTATTTCCTGTATACATACGTATATATGGAAAAAAAACGAGGTGAAATGGCCAAGACAAGGGAGGAGGCAACCCAACGAAAACCCGGCGAGAGTTGCGAGGGAGGAACGGGGGAAGGCCGGCCAGAATCCCGAGGAAGAAACACCGGAGAGCAGGAAGAGCAACGATAGCAGCGTGACGGGCGAGGGGAAGCTCCGAGCAGCGGCGGCCCAGCGAGCGCGAGCCGAGGGCGCCGCTCTGTCGCCAAGGAGATGAGAAGAGAGAACGAGCGAGAGAGAGGCGAGAGAGAGAGAGAAGAAGAGAGAACGAGAGAGAGAGAGAGAGAGAGAGAGAGGAGAGAGGAGAGAGAGAGAGAGAGAGAGAGAGAGAAGAGAGAGGAGAGAGAAGAGGATAACAGAAGAGGGGTAGAGGAAGGAAGGGAAGTAGGGAGAGAGAGAGTGAGAGGCCGACAACGGCGGCGAAGCGGAATCGACGCAAATGCAGCAAGAGGGGAGCCGTAATCACAGGAATATCTCAGAAGAATACGAAGAGGGAGGATAAAGCAAAAGTGAAAAAGAGAAAGACATAGCTAAGGCGAGAGAGAATGGGAGTCGCACAAAGGCCGGAGAAAAGAGAGAGCAACAGCCAGCATTGCGTCGCCCTGGCAACCGGCGCCAGGCTGGGGAAGGGATAAGTATGGTAGGGTAAGGGGGTGGAGGGGGCGTTACATGAGGGCTTTGAGGGGGGGGGGGACGTACGGACAGGCCTCACTACACTTGGCCCGTCAGCGTCCCTGTCAAAAGGTCCAGTGCAAGAGAGGTTGCTACTACCCCTGGCAACGCTGAGAGAGCTGCCAAGTGAAGGCGCTGTCAGTCTGAGGCTCTCGGTCCGTCAAACTCCCAAGTGGCACCCGTATGGCACCCGTATGGCTCCCACGCGGCGCCCAGTTTTGACACCATGCCAGAGTCCTGCTGCGGGAGGCACGGGCTGGCTGAGCACTGGGGTTAGCGAGGCAGATAGCAGGAGCGATAACCGGCGGGATGACCAGGCCTCGCTCCATGTCCAGAGACCAGTTATCACACACAGCGACCGCGTTTACTAACCTGCCATCCAACTCAGATAGTCCTAAACCAGGACACAACCATACGTCAAAATACCAGATCCGAGTCACCGCCATCGACCAACACATCATACTCGCGAGATTAACAAGGAATTTCAACCTGATACAATACCATACTCGGGAGCTGTTCACCATGGTACCATTCCCGGAAGATTCCGCTGCTCAGCCTAGCGTCGCAGCCGATCCTGCCGCTGCCAACCTTATCAAGACACAACCCAACATTGAGCCACGTTCCTCACGCCTGCCAATACGTCCACTCCCTCAACACAGAGGCACAGTGCCACCCACTCCAATATCCTCACTGTTCACCTCAGCATCTCAACCTTAACAAAACTAGTAACTGCCAATCCAATCGCGGAAACACCCAGTAACACCCTTACCGTCCCTTTCGGCATCCCCTTCCACCCCGCCACCCCCTTCCCCTGCAACCACACACCCTACCCCTCCCTCGCCCCAGCCCAATCCAATCCTTAATCATCAAAATAGACTCGCGACGCTGACCCGACCCCTGACCTGACCTGACCTTGTATCCCGGCAAACACAATCAAGCCGCGAAATTACGCCGAGGTCAGACCTAATGGCCTCCATCAACACGACGACGACGACGATGATGATAGCGCTGAGCCTTCTTATTAACCATCACGGTGCCCCGAGATCGCGATGGAGGTGACACTAAAGATGAGGCTAAATGTGAAAATGAGGGATTATATTAAAACGCATGGATATAAACATGAGCGATAAATGAGGAAATTACAAACGGGAAAATACGGTTTAGGATAAAAAGGAAAATTGGGATGAAAGTCTTTTTCCTTTCCTTTTTTTATTATCAACATGAAAATAGAGATGTGGCTACAGATGAAAATGAAAAATTAAAAAAATTCAAGATGAAAGTAAACTACTGATAATATATAAAACTTGCTCATAACGGCAGTGATTGCAGTCAACTGTTGATTATAATACTCTCTCCAATCGTGAAGATACGAATAAAGGCGAAGACGCAAATAAATATTACAACAACCTCCGCACCATCACAATCATCCACATCTACTTCCTTCCCCTGCATGCCACCCCTCCCCTACCCCACCCCTCCACTGCCACATCCCCTCCCCTTTCCCCTCTCCCCTCCCCTTTCTAGACTCCCCTCCCTCCTATACCCCTCCCCTACCCTCATCCCCTATCCCCCTCCCCTACCATCGTCCGGCCGGTATAATCAGGTCCCGTCACGCCATGACAGCGCCGCCGCCAACTCATCACTCGCGAAATTGCTTAAAAAAAAGAAAGGGAAAAAAATGCGAAGACGCTGCGGTACAACATACGGCGCAAACAACGGGAGAAGAAAGTCGCGGCGAAATTTTGGCGATGTCGGAAATTAGAGGAGGGAGAAGAGGAGGAAGAAGGGGGTGAGGGGTAGGAGGAGGAGGAAGAGGAGATAAAGGGGGAAGAGGACGAAGACAGGGTAGGCGAGGAGGAGGAGAGGAAGAAGAGGAAGACGGAGAGGAGGAGATGGAGGGGGGAGCTGGGAGAGGGGGTGATAAAGGAGGAGGGGCAGGAGGAAGGTGGAGGTGGACGCTGAGGAGGACAGAGAAGAGGATGGGGGAAAAAGGAAAAGGGGTAGGAGAAGGAATAGGAGGAGTAGGAGCAAGTGGAGGAGGTAGGAGGGGGAGGAGGAGGGAGGAGGTGGAGGAGGAGGGGAGGGGAAGGAGAAGTTGGAGGGAGGAAGGTGGAGAAGGAGTAGGAGGGAGGAAGGTGGAGGAGGAGGAGGAGGAGGAGGAAGGGAGGAGGAGGAGGAGGGAGGAAGGTGGAGGAGGAGGAGGAGGGGGAGAGAGAGGAGTAGTTGAAGAAGGAGAAAAAGAAGAAGAGGTAAAGGAGAACTTGAAAGAGCAGGAGCAACAGAACGAACAAAAACGCACAACAGAACGGGGAAACAAAACGGGGCGAAGAGGAGAGGAAGGAGAACAAAGCCATTACGAGGGTGGAAGGACTAGACTCACCTGGGAACTGGATATCACACAGGCATGGCAGGTAGGAGACGCTAACCAGGCGGAGACGGAGGAGGACAGCGATTTGGAGGAACATTTGGCCAAGAGAGGAAGGAAGGAGGAGGGGGGTGAGGAGGAGAGGAGGAGGAGGAGGAAGGGAGGAGGAAAATCACCATCATCATCAATCATTCATCATCATCATCATCATCAACACCACCATCATAATAAAAGTTTATTTCGCGAAGTCTTTTTTCACGAGCACAACTGTCACTTTTCAACAAAAGATATAGAGCGAGAAAAAAAAAAGCAACAACACATTGCAATGAAGGAGCCCCCCTTTTCCACCCATTCCTACTCATCACATCGAACTCACCACACCCACCTGATCAGCACTTCGTCCACCATCCCGAACCCCCACGAATCACACCAGAAACACCACACCATATTCCGCATACTGAGGCACTGTTACTATTACTGTCATATGCACAACGCTATTCTATACGCCACCACACCGTCACACAGGGAGCATAAGGGTAAAGGATTTTTAAGCTCGCTTTGTCCAACTCTGGCCTTAGGCGCACCTCCCTCCCACTCGAGGAGGGAGGCAGGGGGGCAGGGAGGGAGGGGAGGGAGGGAGGAGGGAGGGAGAGAGGAGGGAGGGAGAGAGAGAGAGAGAGAGAGAGAGAGAGAGGAGGAGAGAGGAGAGAGAGAGAGAGACGAGAAGAGAGAGAAGGAAGAGAGAGAGAGCAGGAAGGGATAGACTGTGGGGGATGGGAAGGAAAGGAGGGAGGAGGGAAGCAGAGGGAGTGAGGGGAGAGGCTGTTGGTGATGGAAAGGAAGGTGAGAAAGAAGAGAAGAGAAGCTAGGAGGGTAGAAAGGAGGGAGGGAGGAAAGGGATGGAAGGAGGGGGGAGAAACGGGAGGACAAGTACCCACGCACGCGCACGCGCACACACAAAACAAACAGAACACACACACACACACACACACACACACACACACACACACACACACACACACGAGGAGTGGAAAAAAAAGATCAAAGGCAGACAAGAGGGGTGGGGGAGGCAGAAACGCATGACAAAGGGTAAAACGTAAAATTAAAAAGGGTAAAAAGTTGAAAGGGAAAAGAAAAGTGGAAATCGAATTGGAGAATAAAAAGAAGGGGAATGTCATCACTCTAACCTTTTTCTCCTTCCCACAAGTCTAATACAAATATTGTACATCGTTCTGTGTAGTGAAAAAAACGTTATGAATATGCATGTGCATAAGTATGTATATGCATATGTGTGTATATATATGTGTATATATATATATATTATATATATATATATGTGTGTGTGTGTGTGTGTGTGTGTGTGTGTGTGTGTGTGTGTGTGTGTGTGTGTGTGTGTGTGTGTGTGTGTTGTGTGTGTGTGTGGTGTACGCGCGCGAGCGCGCCGCGCATTTGCGCTTGTGGTGCGTTTTGCATTTGCGTGCGCGCATTTGTCTCATTATATACATATATATTTAGACAAATAAATAGCACTTACCAACCCTCCTTAAACTCGCTACGCCATTTTCCCTTCTCATCTCCTCCTCCTCCTCCTTTCCCTTGGTGCTGCTGCTGCTTCCTCCTCCTATTCCTCATTTTCCCTCTCCCTCCTCCCTTTACTCCTTCTCCCTTCCTCCCCTTCCCTTCCTCCTCCTCCGCATCCCCTTCCCCTCCTCCTCCCCTTCCCCTTCTCATCTCCCCTCCTCCTCCTCGCCCTTCCTTTTCCCTCCCTCTCCCCTCCTCCTCCTCCTCCTCCTCCTCCTCCTCCTCCTCCTCCTCCTCCTCCTCCTCTCTCCTCCTCCTCCATCTTACTCCCAGGTACACAAATAAACAGAACAAAATGCGCCTCAAACGTCACGGCCTTTGTTGCCTCTACTTCATGATCGAAGACGGGACGAGGAAGAGGGCAAGGAGGGAGGGAGGAGGGAGAGAGGGCAAGGAGGGGAAGGAGAAGGAAAGAGACGGGAAGGTTGAAGAGGGAAGTAGAGGAAGAGCGGAAGGAGGAGATGGGGGAAGAGGAGGGGAGGAGGGGGAGGAGGGGGGAGGAGGAGGAGGAAAAGGAGGGAGGAGGAGAAAAGAAGAAGGAAAATAAGAGCAGCAGGACGAAAATATAGGAAGAAACAAAGGAGGGGAAGGAAAGTAGAGAGGTATGAGAGGGACAAGTGAATGTGAATAAAAAAGGAAGGGAAAAAGTCACAAGGACAAGAAGGGAGCAGAGAAAGAAGGCGAGCGTGAGGGAGATGAAGAGAATGATGAAGAATAAAGAAAAGCAGATGAAGGTAAAAACAGACGCGGGCAACAAAGAAGAACCAACAGGCACGGAGCACGAAGAGGAGACGAATAAAATGCCAAATGGATAGACAAAACAGATACAGATAGTGACAGAGATGGATAGTGGGGAGGGGAGATGGCTAGGTAGAGGAGAGAGAGGGGGGGGGGCGGGTAAAAGCAGGCAGTATGAAAGCAGGCAGACGCGTATGTGTTGCAATATTTTCGTGCATTTGCTCTTTCATGATGATACAAGTGGACGGGTTAGGAGAGGAGAGGGGAGGCAGGAGAGGAGGATGAGAAGAGAGAAAAGAGGAGGAGGAGGGGAGAGGAGGAAGAGGGAGGATGAGAGAGAGGAGAGGGGAGGGAGGAGAGGGAGGGGAGAGAAGAGAGGAAGAGGGAGAGAGGCAGAGGAGGGGAGGAGAGAGAAGGGAGGGGAGGATGAGAGGAGTGGGGGAAAGAAAGGAGAGGCTCCTCATGGCAGAGGTCGCGGAGGTGAAGAGTCTAAATACTTGAGACGTCCAAGAATACACAAATATACGCACATATCTTTCTCGCTTCCCTCCCTTTCCCCTCTCCCTCTGTATGTCTCCCATCTCCCTCTTTCGTGATCCTTAAATCTTTTCGCCTTAATTCTCCCTCTCCTTTAACTCACTGCTCTCCTTCCCACCCTCTCCCTTTCCTTCTTCCTTCCCTCCCTGCCTCCTCCTCCTCCTCTGCTTCCTCTCCTCCCTCTCCCTCCGTTGGTTTACTCCGCCGCAACGACCTTGAAGGCGACGAATCCTCTCTTTATCTCTCCGAAGAGTTCGACGAAGGAGCGACATGGAGGAGAGAGGGGAGGGAGGAGAGGAAGGGGGGGAGGGGTACATGGGGCAGGAGGGGGGGACACAGGCATAAGGGCGACGGCATCATTACTGCTAATGGAAATCCCACCTCTACCGTCGCCTTCTCGTTGTTTGTTTTTGTGAATGCGGAAAGGAAGGAGGAAAGAATCGCAAACTTGTTTTCAAGTCTCGCACTGCTTGACATGCATGGGAAAGGGAGGGTGGGCAGGGAGGAGGGAAGGGAAAGGGGAAAGGGGCAGGAGGGAATGGGAGGGGAGACGGAGAAGGGAAGGGAATGGGGAGAATGAGGAAGGGGAAGCAGGGGGAAAAGGAAGAGGGAAGCAGTGTCGGAGAAGAAAGGGGAAGGGGAAAAACAGAGGGGAAAAAGTAAAGGGGGGAGAAGGGGAAGGAGAAGCAGAGGAAAAAGGAAGAAGGGGGAGAAGGGGAGGCACAGGGGAAAAAAAGGTAGGGGGGGTCTGAAGAGGAAAGAGAAGGGGAAACGGGCAAGGGAGTAAGCATGTAGAAGCCTGTACGGAAGAGGGGAGGAGAAGAAGAGGGAAATTGGGAGGAGAGAAAAAAAGGAAGAGAAAGAGTTATAGAAGGAGAAGAAAGGGCCAAAGGAAGGAAAAGAGGAGAAAATATAGAATGAAAGTAGGGACGTGGACGGTGCATGCGACTACAATAAAGGAAGAAATAAAACACAAGGGTAACGAACGGAGAAGAAGACACCAAGATGGAAATATCCATAGGAAGAGATGCTGGAAGTGGCCGACAGGAAACAGGAAGAAAGGGGAGAAGAGCAAGGAAGGAGAGCAAGGTTAGGAAAAGGAAATGGGGAGAGAAAGCAAGGCAAGAGAAAGACAGAGAAGAGAAATAGAGAGAGAGAGAAAGAGAGGATGAGAGAGAGAGAGAGAGAGAGAGAGACTGAGAAGAGGAGTAGGAGAGAGAGAGAGAGAGAGAGAGAGAGAGAGAGATGAAGAGATGAGAGGAGAGAGAGAAGAGAGAGAGAGAAGAGAGAGATAAGAGAGAGAGAGCAAGAAAACGAGAGAACAAGAAGAGAGACAGAGAACAAGAAAGAGAAAGAAAGAACAGAAGAGAAAGAAAGAAAGAGAGACGAAGAACAAGAGAAAGAGAGAACAGAGAACAAAGAAAAGAGAGAGAACAAGAGAAGAAGAGAGACAACAGAGAAAGAGAGAGAGAGAACAAGAAAGAGAGAGAGAACAAGAGAGAGAGAACGAGAGAGAGAACAAGAAAGAGAGAGAGAACAAGAAAGAGAGAGAGAACAAGAAAGAGAAAGAAAGAGAAAAGACACTGAAAACAGGGAGAGAAAAGAAAAGGAAAAATAACCGGAGACAGAAATAAACAGAAATTCGGGTACATCAAGGTTAAGATGAAGTGCATCAACAGAACGTTCTATTTCGGACATGAAAAAGCGAAACACAGGGCAGAAAGAAACATAAATATAAACGAAAGAAAGAGATTAGAGACGAAGGCCAATCAAGTCAAGATAGAAAAAAAAATCAGACAAGACATGGCCGAGGAAGGTTGGAGGTAAAGGAAGAAACAAAAAATGAGAGAGAGAGAGAGAGAGAGAGAGAGAGAGAGAGAGAGAGAGAGAGAGAGAGAGAGAGAGAGAGAGAGAGAGAGAGAGGAGAGAGAGGGAGAGAGGGAGAGAGAGGGAGAGAGAAGAGAGAGAGGAGAGGGGGGGGAGAGGAGGGAGGGGAGGGGAGGGAGGAGGGAGGGGAGGGAGGGAGGAGGGGGAGGAAAGAGAGAGAGAGAAGAGAGAGAGAGAGAGAGAGAGAGAGAGAGAGAGAGAGAGAGAGAGAGAGAGAGAGAAGAGAGAGAGAGAGAGAGAGAGAGAGACTAGTTAAGAAAGAGGGAAAAGGCCGAAAAGCTGCGTGAATCACCTGTAAAATCCGCCGCACCTGCACAGAGCACACTCCACCCCCCCCCCCCGCCGACGCCACCTGCAGTACGTAAACATTCTCAACCTTCTTTCATTCCTTCCTTCTTCCTCCCCTTCTTTCTTTATTTCTTAATTTCTTTCTTGCTTGCTTGCTTTCTTTCCTTCCTTCCTCCTCTTCCTCCTCCTTTCTGGATTTCCCATCCGCTTCTTTTTCCTTTTCCCGCCCCTTGTTCCGCCTCCACGCCATGTCAACCCAATACCAGGTTCTAATAATTTACACCAACCAAAAAAGAAGAAAAAAAAAAAAAAGAAAGAAAGAAAGAGAAAAAAAGAGGGTTGCGCATCGATTCCCCTTCCCCCCACCCCCTCTCCCCCTTCCTCTAACTCAGCTCCCCTAACCCTTTTCCTCCCCGTTACCTTGTCCTTTTCTTTCTGTTCTTCATCCCTTCTCGCTTTGCCCCTTTCCATCCTCTCCACCTCTTCCCTCACCCCTCCCTTCGTTAAGGACTCGCTTCTTAATACTTTTGTTTTGACACGCTTTTCTTCCTCCGTCTCATTTTCCCCTTTCTTTACCTTTACCCTATATCGTATTCTCTCCCCTTTCCCTTTAACGCTTCCTCTCACTCTTCCTCAATCCTTCCCTTTCCCTTTTCTTCTCCCTCCCTCCCTTCCCTTTCCACCTTCCCTTTCCTTCCACCTCTTCATTTCCCTCTCCGTCTCCATTCACCCTCCAGCTTTCTCCTCCCCGCCCTTCCATTTTCTAATTCCGTACCAAAATTCCCCACCTGGAGGGAGGGGCGGGGCATAGGGGGGGGGGGAGCAGAAAAGCCTTTACATCTAAACAAATGAGCCGAATAAAACAGACGTTGCGATAAAATAATTCACATATCGCACAAAGGGAATCCCATCTGTTGTCTGCATCGGGAACGCCCCCAAACCGTAATAAAAATGGCAAATATTTGCACGCGCCTAAAATTCCTACAAGATACACATTGGGATTTTCTTTACTC
>NW_020868980.1:578349-583349 GCF_003789085.1 Penaeus vannamei
TGGTCTGTCCATTAAGTGCGCGGCATTGCTGTTGCCATTAAGTGGGATTAAGGCCGAGATAGGTCCCTTGCCACGCACACACGCACAAACACTCGACCGTCTTGGCGCACTTCTTAATATGAGCTCAGGCAAGGTCAACCTAAAAGCTCGTCGTCGTCGCCGTCCTCCTCCTCTTTCCCCGTCCTTTCTCTTTCCCCTCTTCTTCCTCTCCTCTTTCCCCTCTTCTTCCTCCTCCCTTTCCCCTTCTTCCTCCTCCCTCCTCTTCCCTCCTCTTTCCCCTCTTCTTCCTCCTCCTCTCCTCTTTCTTCTCCTCCCTCCTCCTCCTCCGTTCCCTTCTTCTCCTGTCCCTCCTCCTCTCTTTTCTTTTCCTGCTCGCCCTCCCTTCTCCCCCTCCAACTTTTCTCCCACCTCCACCTCGCCTCCTTAATCGAGTGACCCCGGCCTCCCTGAAGGAATCGCCCAGAGGAGAGGCCGTGAGATCACATGCATGTTTAATACGTATTGACCGAAACGGGAGTGTGTCGTCTTCCCCGGGGCGATCCCCGACTGTATACGGCGAAAGGCCGTCACCTCTTCCTGCTCCTTACCTTGCTGCTGCCAGACCTTCCTTCTAGTGTTACTTTTTATCCTCATACTTTCTCGTAGATACTTTTATCCTCATACTCTTCTCTGCTGTTACTTTTATCCTCATACTTTTCTCATAGATACTTTTATCCTCATATCAAGCTCATATACTTTTATCCTCATACTTTTCTCACTTTTTATCCTCATATTTTTCTCCTACTGTTACTTTTATCTCATATTTTTCTCCTACTGTTACTTTTATCCTCATACTTCAGTCAGTGATATTTTCATCGAGTCCTCCTCTCACTTTCCCCTCAGTATTCCCATTATCTTTACACAATGGCCCCAGTGTTAACCCCTCACAACAGGACACCTTCCTCACATAGTTACTTTCATCCTCATGTCTTCTTCACACCGTTGATTTCTTCCTCACACCTCATACGCAGTCACTCATTTCTTCGCTTCTGTATACAGCTATTCGTCCCTTCCTTTCCATAATGATGCTTGTCTCGAAGCATTTATCATACCATGTCTTGGAAATAATGAAGATAAATGTGCAAACACGCAAATAATGCCAGGCATGATTAACAAACAAACAACGCGTCATAAATAAACAGGATAACATCGCCGGTCACAAATAAATGATTATGCTAAACAAAAATCACAAATCATTAAATAAATATATTGGTGACGCCACTTGTTACTGCATTATGAGAGAAATAACGCCGCACATAATTAATTAACTAATTAGGCGACCCTACTCGGAAATAAATCATGATATAAAAACGCCACTCAAAAAAAAATATATATCGTATGCATCCAAGCCATCTAATCTGCAACATCCGAATCAAAAATCATTTCCGACTCGCAACGAGCTACCATCGGGCACACCATACTCCCTAATCCGGTCTAATCCAATGTAATCCTATAACGGACTCCTCCAATCCAAAGCATCCGCCTCCTTCCTCTCACTCCCCTCTCCTCGCGACCTAATCTCACCCTATTCCCTCCTTTCCCTAATCTCCCTTCTCCCCTTAAAGGTATCCCTGATCCAAAAAAAGAAGGGAGAGGAGAGGAAGACGCCCTCGGGGCACGGAAGGGCTGTCAATTAGGTCCCGGGTTAACAAATTGTGGGAAGAGGAGGATTGGGGGATAGATTAACGCGGTGGCGATTACGGTGGTCAAGGTGGTGGCAGTGGGGATGGCGGTGGCACACCTCGAGGTACCTTCAATACCCTCTTCCCTCGGGCTAATGGCTAGGGAGTGCCAGACCCGCGGCGGCAGCTGTGTAGGTGTCACCTTTAGCACCTTTGGAGACTGCAACACTGCCTTCGTTCCACCTCCGCCGCGCCCTCCCCCCGCGACCGCCACGACCCGCTCCCCGATAACAACCCGCCACACTCTCCAGCCGCGTGTTAAAAGGGACAGCCCCGCCGCCGGGCGAAGGGAGAGCGGCCTTTTGTTTACTCTGCATGTACGCCGCCTCGCCTCGCTCCGCCTCGCCTCATCCCCCACGCCCCATCATTTTTAATCTTTTCTCCTTTTCCTTTGTTTTTGAGCCTTCCCTGCGAGACTCGAGCGCGCATATGGGCCACACGCGTACAGACGCCCGCACCCATCTTCATTACCATCAGCTCAATCGTTATTAATGATTTATTAATAGTGAAGACGCAGCCAGGCTTGCCTCGACAACCACACACAAGGTTAAACGACCTAGCCTCTTCTACAACGTGTTTATTTCCTTTCTCTTTCCCGCATTAGTCACGGTGGCGGGCATGTGACAGGCATACGAGATCCCGGATCAGGCACGACCTGCGTCGAACTGCGCCCCGGCTTCACCTGCTCTGCTTAATACCGAGGCGCTATTATTTCATCTTGGCCCGGCAGCGCCAGTCCCAGGGGGGGGGGGAGAAAATTCATTGTTTCCTCACTCGTAAAACAGTCCGCAAGTGACGTTTTCCCGATAAGAAAGATGTCTTGTTATCGCGCTAACGGGCCCGCATCCGAATACATCGCAATTCCCATTCCAGGGCGCCCAGGAACGCGGCCCCGGCTTCGGGAGGAACGCCGTCAGACAAACCAACGCCGCAGCCGTTCGCAGACGCGCTAAAAGAACGGCAGCTCGTCCCCGGAATCGTCCAACTTTTACGCACGCGAAATTTGCCGGTCAAACGCGGATCGATCGCCGTCGCCGACTTCCCAGAACGAACATCGCCGAGTCAAACACGCAGGACCTCGTTAAAGTCTCGCAACAACTCCTGCATAGTTGCGGCCGTTATTAGCCCCAACTACCTCGTAGACGATAAACGAAGCTTATATCATGAAGCGGCCAGAGGGGGGCGGGGGGGGGTAGAAGTAAGGAGAGACGGAGGCAGAACAAGCGGGGGCGAGGGACCGATACGAAAGAAGAGATAGAACACAGAAGCGAGGGAGGAACGGACGAAGCCAATAGGCACGGAAGGAAAACTGATAAGAGGGGAATGGAAAACATAAACAGAGAAATAAAAAGCTAGAAGTAGGAAGGACAGAGAAAGGACGGTAGGTATTTGAGAGAGCGAGAGCGGTGCCAGTGCCAATGCCATCGCCACGTGCGTTTGAAGATGTGACGACCATAATCGCGGGAGGACGTAACGAGGTCTCAATTGGCGAGATTGCTTCCGCTCGCCATTTCTACCTCTCCACACTTTCCCGCGCCTCTCCCAGTCTCTCGCTCTCTCTCTCTCTCATCCCACTCTCCTCGCTCCCTCCTGCCGCAACTGGCACGCCCATTGACACTGCGATCTATGTATGGAGTACCAGATGACTCGCGGAAAGATAAACACTCGCATGCCGAGATTTTCTCTCTCTCTCTCTCTCTCTCTCTCTCTCTCTCTCTCTCTCTCTCTCTCTCTCTCTCTCTCTCTCTCTCTCTCTCTCTCTCTCTCGTGCTGGGATAACGAGCAAGACCGAGTACGTCCTGTTGCCCGGGTCGCTCACGACACCCTGAAATCCAGCTTGTAATCCTATTGATTTAAGTCGTTGCGGTTGCAGTTAAGAGCTGTCCCCCTTTGTTACTACTACCATCGAAAATAGCCATAAAAAGGCATTTCCCTGCATGCGCGATTTCTCCGGATAACTCTTAGTGGTGTTTAGCGTTCCGCATCGAGGTTTTATATTCAGATGTTAAATGACCACGATACACCTCCGATCGTTCCGTCGAGCGTTAAGTATTTAATAGTCTTCTCGTCACTGGCATTTTTACGGCGCAGTTTCGTCCAACTCTCCCTGTTATCCCCATACGACGCTTTTATTTCAACAAAACCTCGTTTTGTCTCTCCTTCAACTGCTTTTACATACTTGTTTTCTCGCCCTATGTAAACAATATCCTTGTTGCTATTACTACCCCTGGCGTACTTGTTTCATTGTTCCTTTCATCGTGTTATGCATCAACTTGTTTTTATTTGTAAGCGTTATGTTAGACCATGGAGTGGAAAAATAACAGTCCTGATGACCGCATCTCTAATCCAAGAACGAGCAACAGGAAAAAATAAGTCATATGATAATGACATCCACCCTGGCCTCGCGCTCGTGTTCTACCAGCGTCGTTGGAGTGCCAAGTCAGACAAAACACACGAGCAAAACATGTATACTTGTAGTTGTTTTGTCTACCGCAACTTTCTTGTTTCTCCGACTCGTGACACCTGCTAGTGCCTAAAAAAGTAAACCTTGTGTTAATGGACATTTTATGATATCCAAAAACTGTCTGTATGTTACTCCGTTTTATAAATATTGTCGATTTCGTTCCCACACGCGCAATACCAGAGCCTTTCCTTCCCTCCTCCTCCCCCACAACCACCCACTTCCGGCAACAGTTGACGTCATCAACATACCCACCTTTCTCACAAATGCTATATCCTCTTATAAAGTGATTGGAAACGATCCTATGTCCATAAAACAAAAACACTGATAACCAACTAACGGCCACGAGAAAAAAGTTAAACGGCATGACGGGAGAGAACTTCTCTAAGAATGCAGTAGAACTCTCCTTTTCATTTCTTTCTTTATCGCTTTCTCTTTCAGTATACCACGCCTATTCACACGCTCTTTATTCAACTTTGAACCCCATGACCTTGCTTAGGAGAGCGATGGATATTTCGCCAACTATAAACAAAAGCATCAACCACGTTCTCTTTACTGCGTCGAAAAGACAAAACAAAGCCCCTGTCAACGCCACTAATTACTTCAAAAATCGAATGCTATCATCAAGCGATTAACAAATGGGCGATGCTTGACAGACAACGATGGTGACCTTTACGTCTTGTGGTGGAATCGCTTCTCATTGTGTATTCATGTCGCACTGTCCCCTTCCGAGAAGCCATCAATAAATACCTCCATACTCCTGTTCTAAAGGTGTGTATTTCAACGTGAAAGAGAAAATTAATTAGGCAATCGAAAAT
>NW_020868980.1:595849-603349 GCF_003789085.1 Penaeus vannamei
TACATGGATACATATAAACAACACACACAACACACACACCACACACACACACACACACACACACACACACACACACACCCACACACACACACACACAACACACACACACACACACACAACACACATCATATATATATATATATATATATATATATAATATATATATATATATATATATATTGATTAATAAAAACAGAGCAGATTATGACGAATCATAAAAAAAAATATATAAAAAAACTTCATTGTTTTACTTCATATATCAACAAAATTTAACTGATCGCACAAAATATCACGACACGACACACACACATAAAAAAACAGCAAATTCTTAATTAAAACGACGCCACAGCGTACTAACTCTGGTGACGTCGTGCATCGTAAAATCGCCGAGCCGATCGTTCGCAGTTGGATCAGAGACGACGGGCTTCATCTGCGAGTTTCGGTTCCCTTAGGATGACTCGAGTGATAAGGTAATCGCACGGCTACATCTCCTGTATTGTGAAGATATTCATTCCTATTCATACCTTTTCTACATAAGTACATATATATTCATTTAAAAGATAATTTATATGCAATGTTTGATATAACTCCCTCTCTCCCTGTACCTAAACCATTCCCTATCTATTTACCTACACATTTACCTCATTCCTCTGTGCTTTAACTCACGAGGTGTCCGGTTCAGCCTACTTTATAAATTAAGGTCAACAAGACAGAAGAGATGGAAGTGAATGCCCTTTCCGAACGGACGGTCTTCGAAGAATGTCGTTTCAGAAGGTTTTTATTTGCTCTTCGAGATGGGGAAACTCCGAAGTCTTCGTCAGGGTCTGTGAAGACAGGAATTAAGAAACTAAAAAAAGATAGCTTATTACGTCCTGGAGATTAGTAATGAAGAAAGAGAGCACAAGAGTTAACCAAAGTGTTGCTAGGAGATTCCGTTTGGGTTTTTGTCGCGTTGGAATGGGAAAAAAAAAAAAAAAAATAAAAAGTATTGAAATATATCAAGCCTTCCTTTTGTCTGCATTTCTATTCCCCCATACATCTTTATTGTAATATAACACCCCGCTCTTCCAAATACATAACGACGCTATGTACATAGATAAGTATATAAAATAATTTATCCAAAAATACAAAAACAAGAAATACAAACAGAAGGACACGTGAAACAGTAAAAAGATGCCACCATTGTTTATCTTTTTCATTTATTTTTTTAACTCTTATCTTGCATCTTCAGGGACGTTGGTTTACGTCTCTCACGTTAAACAATGGAGTAAAGAGAACTTGTATATTGACGTAAATCTAATACTTTTAAGTCATTATCCAATACATAATAGAGCGTGGACAATTACTGACCATAATAAAGAGATATGAAGAAACAACCAGGTATAAAGTATTTAAAATAATATAAACATCCACGTGAAGTGAAACATTCATTCTATAACTGTTTATCGTGGAAGGGCGCGACGCGATAGCAATTACTGCAGTTGAAGGATCGAACCAGCCAGCAGAGGGGACTGATTAATTGATGGACACATTCTCCTGACACAAAGGCGCAGCGAGGAGGAAGCATCCAGGTGAAGCCAGGGGGACGTCGATTCTCAGAAGAGGGGGCTGAGACGCTTATCATAGCAGACTAGAAGGGACTCAGAAAGGACTAGAAGGGACTGAGAGGGGACTAGGAGGGACTCAGAAAGGACTAGAAGGGACGGAGAGGGGACTAGGAGGGACTCAGGAACGGACGGAGAGGGGACTAGAGGGACGGACTAGGGGACTAGGAGGGACTCTAGAAGGGACGGAGAGGGGACTAGGAGGGACTCAGAAAGGACTAGAAGGGACTAGGAGGGACTCAGAAAGGACTAGAAGGGACAGAGAGGACTAGGAGGGACTCAGAAAGGACCAGAAGGGACTCACAGGGGACTAGAAGCAAGTCGTGGTTTAAGGCGACGCGACCCGACGCATGAAGAGACACCTGGTGGCAGCGGACCGAAAGTGTCAGACGAAATCCCTACAATAACTGAGAAGGAACTCCGAGGACAAAGGACTCAGGCGCAGGAGCAATGATGGAAGATGGAGGAGCAGAGAAGGACAGAGAAGGCACTCAATGAAGGACGAGGAAGCGAGCGATAAGGGGCGTGTTAAAGGCAACTAGGATGCCTGTGTTGCGTAGTGAAAGGGGTGTTTACTGTACGTATTAAGGTTTTTATGGGCAAATGCGGAGCGGGGAGAGGGTTTATGGAGGCTGCCTGAAGATTCCAGATTTTTTGTTCAACTGAAAGGAGTGTAAAGGGCTATTCAACTGGGGAATTAGATACGGCTCTTCCTTGCTCTTTCTTTATTTTACACACACACATATGTATATATTTTATATATTATATACACTGTACATCTGATATATATATATATATATATATATATATATATATATATATATATATTGCCAATCTATACGCCTGTCTGTCTATCCATCCCACATCTATCTATCTAGATTACCTATATGTATAATATATCTTTCTATCTATCATCTATTTATATCTATCTATCTGTAACTATCAATATATATACCTATACATCATCTATATATCTATCTATCTCTATATATATTTATCTACCCTATCTACCATCTACACCACACATTCATCTTGACATTCCTCAACCGAGCCATCTCCTTTCCATTCCTCCCTCGAACCATCACTCACACTAGCACCCTGTCATTACGTCATTCCTCCACTCAGGGCCATTCTGCTCATCCCACACGTAAAACAGACAAATAAATAGATGGATAAATAAAAATGAATAGAGAAATAAACGAATGAGGGAAAAAAATATCAGTAATCAAAAAAGGATAATTGAATACTAATGAAATCCTCTCTTAAAAGCAATTAGTAATGGCGATTCTGATTTTTTTGGGTGTTGCACAATTCTAAATAACTATAGGCATATCTTTGATGATTAGCAGTATACGAATAACAGCAGTAGTAGTAAAACATAATAACTAAGAGTCATAAAGTTCAAAGACGGATTGAAATGAAACAAAACGTGAATAATAAAATCTCGTGTTCGTCTTTGTTTTTCCGTTATTTACTCTTTCCTTCTTCAGTCGCGATTTAATTCACTATACAATACTGTTATTTTATCTCTCCATGTGTTACAATCGGCATAAAACTTCTATTGTAGTGTTGATATATTTAATTATCTGCTTGTTAATTCAAGACAAATGACAATGAAACGGACGCAAGATGGTTTCCCGCTACGTTTCCGTCCGCGAGACAATAGAGCGCCATGTTCTCTAAAGAAATTGTTATGATACATGGTCCAAATATTATGCGAAGGAATTTTCACTGTCTCGGTACCCCCCGTGAGGAAATTATACTGAAGAAAATAGCGTGACTGAATGTATCTTTTTTTTTCTACAAGGATCATCTTTCCTCACTGAGGTTTGTTTATGGCAGATCAGCTGTTATTGTTTTGAAAAGAATATCTTCAGCAAATACTGCTCTTCATTTTGTATTCTCACGAATTTTCGAGGTTTGTTAAAAGATAAATGTGTGATTTTCTCAATTACATGATTCGGTATTGTGCAAGATGACTTTTGAAGATGACATAAGTGGAATCTTGACAACCCCCAGAAGAGAGAGAAAAAAATATAAGAGCTCGTTTATTACTATACAAATATGACAATCCTCAAATAAAAAAAATCGAAGTAATGCGAATTTATATCGAGATCTATGTCATCAAATTCTTGACCATTTCCACAGATTCGCAGTTCAATTATCGATTTATTCATCTCAAATACTTCAAAGCTCCAAAAATAAAATCAACACTGATCTTCGCTTGATACTCACAACCAATCATTTACTGAAGCGACGTCACATTTCTTCCCTATAAGGAATTAAACCGAGTCGTCGTCCACGCTGGAACGGGTTTCGATTTTCCTCCGAGAAGGGCTAATCATCCTCTCCGCGATCCTCTTTTGTTTCTCTTCTTCATCCTCGACCTCTTCCACTTGACTGACGTTCCAATTTTTGTTCTTTATTAACGTCCTTCTCTCTCGGGGTATCTTGTACATTCAGAATTTTCAGACTATGAAATCACCCCCGAAAAAATCTTTTATTCATATTCTTATTTTTGCTTCCTAATAGGAGAGTTGTCTTCCGCGAAATTTGCATTCCGTTGTTTATCTTGATCAAGATATAAAGATAGAAAGACTTTAATAAATGTTCTGGATTGTCTTTCCCCTTTTTTCACCCTCACTTTGTTATCCAATTGTGTTTTCTTGTTATTCGTGTGTCTGAGTCGAGAGAGAGAGAGAGAGAGAGAGAGAGAGAGAGAGAGAGAGAGAGAGAGAGAGAGAGAGAGAGAGAGAGAAGAGAGAGAGAGAGAGAGAGAGAGAGAGAGAAGAAAGAAAGAAGAAAGAAAAAGGGAAAATATAGGAGGGGTGAAAATAAAGATCTGAAGTGATAAGTTGCGAAGAAAAAGGTGAAGGAATGAACAATATGA
This sequence comes from Penaeus vannamei, assembly GCF_003789085.1. Lineage (NCBI taxonomy): Eukaryota > Metazoa > Arthropoda > Malacostraca > Decapoda > Penaeidae > Penaeus > Penaeus vannamei. The sequence goes on from NW_020868980.1 coordinate 600,344, forward strand.
AATAGAAAAAGAATCGACAGGGAAAATAAATAAAGAAAATGAAGAATAGAACAAATAGTGCATGATATAAAACACGAAAATAGGAAAGGGAAGGATAAGAGAAAAGTGATTGTCAGTCTCTTCAACAAAGACCGTAATTACCCTAATGTTGGTCCTCATTCTCTTAACTTTAACGTCCTCAACTGTCTCTCTCTCTCTCTCTTCTTCTGTCTCTGTCTCTCCTCTCTTCTCTGTCTCTCCTCTCTTCTCTGTCTCTCTCTCTTCTCTGTCTGTCTGTCTGTCTCTCTCTTCTTATCACTCTCTCTCTCTCCTTTTCTCACTGTCAATCTCTCTCTCTTCTCTCCCCCCCCTCTCTCTTCTCTGCTCTCTCTCTTCTGTCTCTCGACCAGCATTATGAGACAACAGTTTTCAAAATTGATCAGAAATCATGCATGTGGAGATTTGTTCCCATTTTCAAAAGTGTCATCCTACCAAAAAAAAAAAAAAAAAAAAAAAAAAAAAAAGCTACGGAACATTGCGAGAAAAAAAACTATTCATTTTTTACATCACGTCATCAACGTAATGTCTCTTCATTAGAAACAACACTTACCGGACGAAATTAACTTTTTATCATTGTCAAATAATAGACGAGTTTAACATTTTGAACTGCATTAGACGAATTGTATCAATGCATGTAAATACACTGCGCCCAAAGAGATATTACTATTGTTGTTGCATCCTTTTGTAAATGTAATTACTCGACACGTCAAACACCATATATGAAACCTTATGGGATGAAATCATTAATATGGCTTTATGTCAGAGGAAATCAGAGGCAGTCGATGCTTTCTAAAAAATCAATCATTCTTTCACTCTCTTCTCCATATATAAATCTTACCAAAAATAACGTATACTTTCAATACTTTTGATAAATATTTCCGGGGCAGGAAGCTGCGTTATGGAGAGTAGACGTGACCATTATTTTTGTGTATCCTTTGAGTTGTATACATGGAATGTATGTGTGTGGTGGTGTGTAATAATATGTGTGTGTGTGTGTGTGTGTGTGTGTTGTGTGTGTGTGTGTGTGTGTGTTGTGTGTGTGTGTTGTGTGTGTAGTGTGTGTGGTGTGTGTGATGGAAGAGTGAAGAGAGAGAAGAGAGAGAGAGAGAGAGAGAGAGAGAGAGAGAGAGAGAGAGAGAGAGAGAGAGAGAGAGAGAGAGAGAGAGAGAGAGAGAGAAAGAGACGGGGAAACAGACAGACAGTCTGAGATTCACGAGAACACAGATGTGAAAAAAACTATCATAGCACTTGGTTATCATAAGAACATTATTTGGACAGATGCAGAAAAGGTTTTCAGTATACCGTACTGTGCAATGGAGGTCAGACGGCATAAAGGGAAGAAAATCAAATCCATATTATTACACAACTGTACAGATATTAATCCTTTAATGTTAATCACTGATATGTATGGTACAAAAATATACGCCAGATATAGTGATGAAACTGATGTCTTGTAGCCATGATTATTATATATGATAGAACAATACGTCAGTTATGAACTATATTAATAATCTTGTCAGGATTATTAATATAAAGCAAAATACATCTAAATTAGCGATAAAACTACATCAATCCTTTAGCTATAATTATTATTGCCTGTCTAAGAGTAAACCACATCCAGTGTCGTGACGAAAATACATTTCTTAACTTATAAATTAACAAAAGTGTAGCCCCTTTCAGGTGTAAAAGGCTTCTGTATAAGTGATGGCCTTCCTAAGTCAACAGAACTTCCCCCAGAGTATATATACACATTTCCTTGGGTTTTTGCAAGGAATGTAAATGGAATTGTGAATAGTTTTCAGCTTTCCGTTCCGTTCAGATCGAATTCTTTTACTCTACAGTCTACACCCTTCTATTTATGGGCTCCCTCTTCCATCTAGAAATTGTGCATTAGAGTGGAATCTTATTCAATAAATCTGATGATGGTAAAAAAAACGATTGAATGACTATTAGTGATAAATGGAAACATTACCTACTTTACTGATCTTCAGCATGAAAAAAGTATGTAATTCATGCTTACTCGTGACTGGCTACAGTATCAAAGGACAACAGAAATAATTACATGACAAAGTAGGCAAATAACGTTCTTAATAATTTCCAAAGTGTGCAAACGTGATCGATTAATATTTTACTTGATCATGAGTTTTCATCATATCTTGGTTGATCATGAGTTTTCAGTTGAAATAGTTTTAAATGTGATTTTGTAACGACTTTGCTTTTTGTTATTGTTGTCTGAGGATGTCAGAATTTTGAAATTCAAATTCCCTGAATCCTGTCGCATCCGGACTGTAAATAACAAACAGCATTTTGATAAAAATACCGTTTCTTCTATTCTGATGTTTCTTTTGTGCACCAGTCGAACGGGAATTCATATCAATAATCGTTTTTTTTTATTTCATGATCTACGTTACAAAAGAATTTAAGAATAACCGAAATCATAACTTATGAAAGAAGAATTTGAGGTGTGACTTTTTTCATTTTAACGCTCGAATTCCAATTTGTAAAATGAAAAAAAAAAAAAAAATACTGAAGCGAGAACATACACGAAGCAAGCGGATACTCCAAAGTAGAAGAAAGGTGACGAAAGACGAGATAAAAGAAGAAAAAAAAAACGACTCTTTCCTCTACAACAGGGGTACCAACCTTTTCACTACCAAGGACTCATTTTATTCCAATTAATTTTCCCACGGACGGTACGCTCTGCGTCCGTCTATTCACCATATTCAACAATATCGTATCATCAGCTAAAACGTCCTTGTTTAAGGGGATGGAAATCATAGGTAATGAACTTGAGAGACAGGATGGACTCGTGGTACCAAGGGCTTCAGACACTCGCGGTTGCCTTTGGGAATCCTAATCTTACTGTTAATCTATCCACACACACACACACACACACACACACACACACACACACACACACACACCTTCAAACGTTTTCTCGGCATCTTCGGCTTCCATGGCGCACCC
>NW_020868980.1:608349-623349 GCF_003789085.1 Penaeus vannamei
TTTCTTATGTTCTATGAGATGTTAGTGCCCATTTCCCTCTATCTCTGTGCATTGATCTCGGTAACATTAACCTTGATGACAACATTGAGGATTTATTAAGGTTGAGAAATGTTTGTGGCAGCTTTAGCTTCACAAAAAAAATAATGTAAGTAAAAACTCAAATTGCTCTTTTGTTTCTCCAGGAGGTGAAGGGAAAGGATGGCTCAGGTGTCACAACTAGTACAGGAGGCGCTAACACGCAAGTCAGCCGACCAAACAAAGACCTCTGCTAAGAGATGGTCAGCGGTTTTGTTTTTGTTTGTGGCCATTCTCTTCCATCTCTTGTAAGTATACGACTTATTTTTTGTTTTTCTGCAATTTGAAGGTCCTGTCACCTTGAATGTATGTCAATATATTTATTTATATTCAATGCATTGGTAGAAATACAATAACCATTAACTTCAGGAAAGAGGAAAATGAATGTGGAAACCGTAGCAGCAAGACATGGTGGTGGACCTGCCTCTTCCTATGTATAGCTGCATCTGTGGTGCTGCTGAAGCTGATCATGTCATATGTTGCAAGCTACTTGATGCTCTCTCCTATCGAAGTCACTGACAAACAAAGATGTCTGCTTGCCATTGGGGAAACAGGTTTGTATATTGGATTGTTTAATGTTTGTCTGCTTTGATTTTATTTTTTTAAGGCAGGATTTCAATCTTGATTGTCTTGTACAATTAAAATGAAAATGGTTATTTATTTATTTATTTTTAGTATATACGAAATGAGAATTAAAAATTTTAAACAATGGATAATTAAGTTTAAAGATTGTAAAGGTAGTAAAGAAAAATAACATCACACACTTCCTTCTCAGACCTTGGGTTTAAACCAGCAACACCCAAGAAAGCAAGCTCGACCCCAGTTGTAGACAAGTCCATATCCTTATCATCATTATTTGGAGCTACCCTGCGCACTCCCACCCCTATGAGTCCCCCTGGGGCAGTGACTCCTGTGAACCTGACTGGTGGTTCATGGGGGAATCTCTCCTCGCGCAGTTTGTCACCATCGCTGCAGACCCCAGGATCCTCCCCCACCAGTCCAGGTATGTTATGTTGCATTTTGAGGGGAGTGAGTTTCCGGATATCAAGAGTATTAGGAATAGTGTAGGAATAGAGAGGCCTCTTTTTTAGGAAATGTTCATGAGAATTTTAGTGAATTTTGAATATAAAGACATCTGAAAATAACTGGGTGGACAAGAATTGACCCCCCCCCCCCAAAAAAAAAAAAAAAAAAAAAAAAGAACGACTTTAACAAGTAATTGTTTATTTAGGATTATTAAATTGTTCTTGTCACATGAAGAAAACATAAACAATTTATTCATCAACTTTTCCTTCTCTCTTGACAGCAATCAACTTCAGCATGTCGGGCAGCAGCTCTGGGTCTGTTACAGCAAGTTCATGGGCTTTCCACCGCAATCAGTCATCCATCCTCGACTCTTCCTATAATGTGTTAGCTGTAAGTGAAAATAAGGATTACAAATGTTTTGTGCACTGCAGTTAGATGCATTATTTTATGATATTTTTATGATGTGTGTGGATATTTCTTTTTTAAGGTTAGAGGTATATTTAACCCATTGGATCCAGATGCTTCACTGCCATCACATAGCCCAAAATCCAGGCATTAGGCTTATGTGAATGAATGCTCTGCTAGTCGTGCGGCTTGTTTGCCGGGTGCAAGTGAACATGCATTTGCATTGACAATGCTTTACAATGTTATTTTGTCATTTTTGGTAAGAGCTTTTTTAGATTTGCCCTTTTCCAGTCTATTTGTGATTTGATTTGCTTTATCCAGATGGTAATGGACTTTTCCTTGTGCAGACTCTTTATCATCTCTCTAGGTAGTCTATAACTAAGTGCAATAATAGTGACAATAAGAGACATTATATTTGTGTCAATTTTTTACAATTTGATACACCCTGCACCACCGTTCATGGCAGGCAGGAATAGGATCCTAAGTATGGAAATCGCGTCCTCCTGGAGCAGGCACACTCCCAGTCATGGCTCACAGGCTTTATATTCCACACTTGTTTATCAATGGAAGTGATGCAAGAGCCCCTTCCAAAATGCCAAATGAGTAATTAGCCTCTAATAGGTTTGTGCACTTGTGGCAAGTTCTTTTCCATCAACTTGTTCTTTAGCTGAAATGCTCGTGATGGCAAGTTTGCGTCACATTGGTCTACAGCCATTTTTTCAATGGCAGCCAAAAATTTTCATGACATGATGGTCAGGTCATCAAGATTGTAGGGGTTAAGATTTTTATTTCAAGAACTTTTATTTTTAGTTATTTGTTTCAACCATTAACCATTAACCATTTAGTTCTAAGAGTAAATTTTGCAGCATAGGAAAAACAATATACACAAGGCAGTCTAGAGTATTTGTTTCCATCCTTATGAAATGTCATATAGGGTAATATGTTTCCTTTCCTCCACAGAGCCCACAGCATCATATGTTCTCCCCATCACAACTCTCAGATTCCCTGGTTGGTAACCGGCTAGGTGGGGGTGCCAGTAGTCCACCGTCACCCTCCATGTATGGCCCCCCTATCACTGATGATGCTGAACTCCAAGAATACTTGCAGCAATACAAGGAGAAGGAAAAGCTGAGGCAGATTAGTAAGTACAACTTGTTTTAATCATATAATTCAATGCCTAAGTAGTGTTATTGTATGTTTGCAGTGTGAATAGTATCAGCTGAACAGAAGTCACACTATGTAAGATTTTCACTGAGGTATAGTTTATGATTATTCCCCCTTTCAGTGTCACAGTCAGAGAGCAACAATGGCATGAACAGTTCCCTGTGGGCTTATGGTGGTTCTCCATTGTCACAGTTGTCCGATTACAGCAACCTCCTTCGCAAAAACATCTATCAGACTGCCACCAAAGATACAGGTAAATTGCTGCAACTTGAAGTGCTAGATGATTTTACTTCTATATGTAACTTTTTTGTCTGATTTCCTTCTGAACATTTGATATATGAATACACCAAGTTGCTCAGACATCCACTGGAACATTTTGTAACACTGCTTAACAGGACTGGAGACGAATTCTGCTGATAGTAAGAATGATGATTCTAAGGCATCAACACTTTGTAGTAGTAGTGTTAGCAAAATCTGGCGGAAGAGAAATGTTACACCTGAGGAACTGTTCCAGGTGAGTCTTGTGATAGTTGTCTTGGTATTTCTGATTAATGGATGAACATGTTTTATAATTATATAGAGAAACGGATTTTATAATGGCCTTTTGTCTACACCCCTTTTTTGTTTCTCAGATTTTCCTTCATATCTTCTTGTCATGTCTCTCTCTTCAATGCTTTTGTCTACTCTATTCATTTCTCTCTCCTCTGTTGCCTTTATTTTATTGTAAATGTTTGTTTACATGATACATCTCTTTCTGAGCAGTTTACAGAGAATCTCCGCATCTGGATGTCAGCAAATCTCCTAGTTCCACTTGTAAAAGATATTGACACCACCAATAAGTCGTTAAGTGCTGCAGCTCCAGAAATACAGATTGGGTGTGTTGGGGTTGATAAGCTGAAGAAGACAGCACAGAACATCTCAGGAGTCAAACAGCTATCAGATGTAAGCTGAATTTTTGTTAATGTGCTTTTGTGTTTGGATTACTTTAGCTTATACATTATTAAAAAAAAAAAAAAAAAAAAATCTGAATTAAAAGATTGATTATAGTAGATGTAGCACAATATATAGAAATCCTATAAATTATTACTTTTTTGTTCTTCATAAATGTATCTCTACTTGCAGCTGATCCCCTTCTTGGATATGACAATTCATCAGGACTACCTAGTACACCGACTGCGGGAACTCAGTGCAGGAGGTGCCATATCAGCTTATCGTTGGAATGGAGGCAGCAGTAACTTCAATGGGAAGCCTTGGAAAGATGAATATCCGACTGATACTGCTGTGAGTAATTGTTAACCCTATCATGTAGGGGCCAGATTTTTCTGTGCTGTAATCATTACGGAACAGTGTAGCCTTTCTGGCAAGGTTTGTGCTGTAAACAGCTGGCCCACCCACTTGCTCACTAGAGACATGTCATATGGCCTTAAGTCATGACAGCTACAGGTGTGCCTCTGACCAAAGGGTTAAGTCATTTAGATCCTGCTAAATCTTGATTTTTAAAATATATTGCTAAATGTTGATGCTTTGTCTTCTTTATGCAGATCTTTTGATTGTTACATTTCTTTTTATTTGTGACTTTTCTGAGTATGATTATCATAAGTTTAGAGAAAAAAAGTTAAGTTAGGAGTTTTCAGCAATGATGTAACATATGAAAAATTGAGGTTTCAAGATGATAATGTATAAATTGATATGGATATATATTAATATTTTTAAATGGATGTTAACACATGTCAGTTTTTCTGTGCATCTTGTTAAAAAATTCAAAAACAGAACAGACCCTCAAAATATTTGATGAAAAATGTTGTTGCATTACAGATTCTTCTGCATGTTTTTGCCATGTACATGGACAGACAGCTTCCCCCAGACATCCAGCAGCCAGAGGGAAGGACGTTTTCCAGCACGCACTTGATCAAGGCACCTGAAAAGCCTGCCAAGCCTACTATGAGACCTCTTCTGTATCTCACTCAGGTATAGAAATGATATGCAGAATGCAGGAGTGAGAAGTTTACTTTCTTTTCTTTCTTTCTCTCTTTTTTTTTCTTTGTTCTCTTTCTTTTTCTTTCTTTTCTTTCTTATCAAATTTAGATTTGTGAATTTTAGATATTTTGGTCATTGGAGTAGCAGTATTAAGCAATTCATAGGACTGTTATCCTTCAGAATTTCCTATTTTGAGTTAAATGCATTTCATATATGCACTTATTTAAACATCCTTTAGAGATGTTTTTGCCACATCAAAATAGCTTTGATGGAATATGACATTCAAAAATAAGTGATTATGATGATGATGCCCAGTTTATGTATATTTACACAAGATATCTACAACATAAATTTGACAGTTAAAGTTTTTGAATATAGTTTGTACATACAGTAGAAGAAATTTAAGATTTACTCCTGACTTGCCAATTATTGCATCGTGACTTTACAGTATATTGATATAAGATTTTTTTGTTGCTAAGTTGCTTATTTCATAATGTAATCATAAGTTAAGAAAGAAGTCTTGTTTAATTTTATAATCTTATTTACTGAGTAAAATACCAGGATTTGTTTTGGTTGATTAATATGATTACACTTCCTCAGGTAAATCCCCCCCACCTAAAGGTAGTTCTCCCTCCTGATGAGGAGTGTGAAGTCGGCAGTGGCAGAAATAATTTCATCCACGCCCTTCTCCTGTTCATTCATCATGTTACGCATCAACAACACTCGCGCATTGCCAACATCAATCTCACAATGTCGGGAGTAAACCTGACATGGGTGGTAAGGAAGAGCTGAAAATAGGGTGCTATAGTTATCAATGTAAAAACTGTAATTTTAGTTGCTATTGTTTACAGCAGTATTATTGACTATGGGATTAAGACAATTCTTGTGTTGACAGTGAAGTGTCCCTTACGCATTTGATCCTTTTTATTTTATGATTAATGTCTCTCTCTTTTTTTTACCGTTTCTCTGCGTCTCATTTTGTTGCTGATGTGAAAGCTATTAATGCCAAAGTAGACTATAAGAACCATTGTGTAAATTGTCTCATTTGTATTAAGGTTGAAGTATATGATTTTGTCTGTTTCAGTGCTGCATTTCTTTTTGCCTAAACAGTGCTAGATCATCAATTGGCATATGAAAACTGCTTTGCAAAGTGTTCAGGGCTGGGTTGAGCTTTTTCCCCATATGTTTCTATAAGGAAAAAAATGTAATTTATGGTAATTTGTGTTTCTTTGTAATATATTTGCATAATAGGTGTTTTAACTTTTTAGAAAATGAAATGCTTGCTATTAGACCTAAATGGTCTGCTTTGAGGCTATGTACTTGCAGGATTATTAAATGTGTAAAGAGACTTTGTAAGGACCCAGTGTACAAATATATCTCCATTTGAATGATACATTTGTGTGTTTGCCTTTAAAGTAGGTATGACTGTTTGTTGTGCTTGATCCATCTTGTATATTACATGTGTATATCATCTGTGTGGATGCTTTTGTATGTGTACAACCTCTTTGCACTTACTTACATATGTAAAAATAACAAACAAACAAATTATTGAGTCATGTATTGTGTACATAATTTTCACTACTTTTATGTGACTGTGACATTTAAGAATAAAAAAATGTTAGCTATCATAACTTTTACTTCCACCCACACTGATATAGACCAGGGATGTCAAACTCAAAAATCTTTACAGGCCAAATTGCCCAACCTAGTCATGACAGTTCAAATTGCTCTGCTCAGTCACCTATGTGTGCTAATTGTGGTGGCTCCCATATTGTATTTTATATGGGATGCCCTGCCTAAAACCTTGAATGTGAGGTAGCAGTTCTCAGATTCATACTAGGCCTCACTATGTGAAACCAGACAGGAAGCATGGCAGTGGGATTTTACTCACCCTCCCTATTCCAAAACTGCTCTGTTCCCCTCCCATCTTATCAAGATGTCCCAGCATCTCTTCCCTCTACCCTGAACCATCCAACCTCTACTCCCCCTCTACCCCAGGCAAATTCCTTTTCTAGCCTTAATCCAGATACTCCAGTCTCTACCACTTCTCTGCTGCCTACTCCACCTACTCACTTTACCTGTCACACCAGACAACCTATATTTTCCACACCATCTTCACCTACCACATCCTCCCCTCAAACATCTATCCCCTCGTTTCCCAGACCTCCCCACCTAACCCCTCCAGAAACTCTTGAAAACATTCAAAAATTCCTAAATATGACTCAAGAGAATGTTCTGCTCAAAATATCCCTCCATCCCTGTTCCTTCTATATTCAAAGTATGCCAATATCCTTCCTCCTCCCCCACAAGTTACCCCTACCCCTCTTCCTCCCACTTTTTCCCAACATACCCCAGCCTCTCCTACTCCATGTGCAACATTCCCTCTTAATTACCCATTATCTTTACCTCTCCCATGTGATCCCTTCTGTCAAAACAGTGTCCTTCTCTGGATCCCTCCCCTCCAGACATTCTTCTTGATACTTCACCTCTTTTTCCATTCCCCTTATCTCATTCTCCAGATTCTTCTGCTACTTCTTCAACAGCCATCTTTACCTGTATTAGCTGATGATTGTTTCATAATTGTTTTTTTGCCAGTTTTCCTTAAACAATGTTCCTATTACTTCCCCAGCCACTGATACACTCCATTTCATCTAATTGCCCTATTGCCCTTAACCCTTTCCTTTACTATCTCCGATTTACTTCGTTTGCTCTCCCTCTTTACCCTTTTCCCTATCATACTATCCTATAACACTATAACCTTTGACATTAACACGTTTTATCCTAATTGTTAACTCATCTTTACCCTTTTTGTCACAATACTTTAACTTAGCGCTATATGACCTTTGATGTCCATGTGACCATTAATCATTCCTTTCAGCTACCATCCTGAGGGTCAACAAAGGTTTGTACCTGGCTTCTCAGGATTACATTACTAAAACTGGTATTATGTACTCATATGTAAAGTTTATTTTATTTATCAGATTTTAAATGGTGATATTAAGGGTAACAAATTGTATATGACTATTTTCCTTCGTGGCAATCACAATTCCATAGGCCAATAATTATTCTTGTCATCCTGCGGGCCACTTCTGATCATCCCAGGGGCACACTTAGACAGCAGAGTATGACACCCCAGGGATATTTCATTCATTATAAAAACACAATAATAGAAAAAAAAAAAAAAAAAAAAAAAACTACGATATAACTGATAATCTTAAAAGACTAAATACTGGCTTAATTAATCATATAAAATGGCCGACTGTAAGACTGAAATAGCAAGTGCACTGCAGGCCACACGTAAGAGCGTGGCAGGCTATAGATACAGAGCTTTTATCAAACAAATCAGATTTTCTTGGCACCATAGTATACTTAAATTTATTAGAAGAAGAGCCATTTTGTCTTTCATATTAAATTTAAGAGGATTACTGACAAATGGTAACCATATAAAATACAAAATTATCTTAATCAAACAAAATCATTCATAATGGAATACATGACTATTACTATCAGTAGCCACCATGTAGCTGCAAGGGAAACAAGACTCAAAATTAGGGTTTGATAAAATGAAGCTACTCTGTAAAATAAAAAAAAAATATTACAACTAAGTGTACGACTGCTAAACTTTCAACAAGATATAAAAATGAATATCTCCTAAAATGAGTAATTAAGAATGTGACTGTAATTTACTCTTTTTTAGATAATGATTTTAAAGTGATTCATAATTTAACAGGATCTATCCTTGCCTACATATGCTCAAAATTATATCCACATCCACCTATGGGTGGATATGGATACAGTTCACAGAACAAGAACCGTGCATCATTTAAATTGATATAAGTCAAAGAGAATGTCTTGTGAAAGAATACTTGATCAATTCTTATTTTTCTGTGTCAATATCTGTGGTTATCTGTAGCCCTGAGAATATGTTGCTGAAAATCTTGGCAGTACCATGCACACTGCCATTGATCAACAGGATATGTAATGTTGATAAAGCTCTTTGTCATGGGTCTACTAGAATACGTAATGCAGATGATTGTCTGATGTACCATTTCCTCTACTGAGAGACCTTTGTGAGGCACAATTAGCTCATCATCTAGGAAATAAGTTTCATATGTAGTTAGTATTTATCTTTTTCAGCTGAACAGATCAAGTGCTAATGTCATTCATGAAAGTTTAATTCGCTAACATTCAATATCAAGTTCAATGCAGAAAAAATATAATGTAACATGGTCTCTACTAAACTTGCAGTGTGTTGTGTTGTTACAATATACTTGTTTTATTTTTACAAAAGTAAAGATATATTTGTAATGAGGAATTTTCATGTTATACCAGTTTATACATACTGCTTTTACAACAATAATGTCATAAAAGACACAAAAGAAAAGTAGGTTAAAAATTCTCCTAAAGAGCTAGTTCATTGATGGCAGTTTATCATCATGCATAACACATGCATGGTATACTATAATCGTATAGCATATATGTGACTTATTTATGTATGACATGAACAAGATATATGTGTAAAATGTAAATCTTATAATCATTTATAATCTGTACGTGTTGTAATATGTGTATAAAAAGATACATCATACCACACTGTATGTATAAAGATATAATGTGCATCCGTTTGTGACCTTCAACCTCCTAGCTTAATACATTTATTTTATAATGTACTTTAAATACAGTTTCATTTCATCTGTGATATTATTTAAGTAAGAACATTTCACTGTACTCCATTGTTAACTTTATAATGTCAGCTAGAGAGCCTTAGCTCAGCTGACTATTGTGCTGCAACATAAACATGTACCAACCCTGGCAATAAAATCAATCAATCAAATCAAATTTATCCATTTTTTATGTGTATATAGTTTCTTTAAATTTCTTGAAGCTCGAGCTTTTTGATATCCTAAAATGTATCATTTAGCTCCCTACTTTTAGGTCAACAAGCAAGGTCCAAAACAACTTGTGAGAAAGTGAAAGAGAATGAAATAATGTTATTAAAGCAGATACCAAACTCAGACACAGTACCCATTTTGTTGAAACCTATTGAAAATCCTAATAACCATTCAAAAATAATGAGGTGATATTGAGTGATTACTTGTTAATTTTTCTTCAGCGTTGAGTGCAGCTATAACTGTCATAACATAATGGCCTATGATGCATATATGCATCATGACTCGCAACAGGTGGGCTGGCTGTACACAGCTTAGGCCTAGCCACAAGGTCTATACTGTTGCATAATATTACATAACAAAAAATTCAGGCCTATGTTGAGTACAGCAAACCCACCTGTTGCGAGTCATGATGCTTATATACATCATAGGCCATTATATCATGACTGCTATAGCTGCACTTAATGCTGAAGGGTGGTTGATATCTGCAAGAAAAATTAACAAGTAATCACTTAATTTCACCTCATCATTTTTGAAGTTATTAGGATTTTAAAGTGATTCATGATAGGGTTAATTAAGATGGTACAATATTTCCATTACAATTTTGGCTATAAGAGCAATGATGCAGGAGCCTGCTTCTTATCTATCTAATAACTTTAATTATGATTATGCCTATATTAGCAATAACAAGCAATCCTGCCTGTTCCTGTACATTTAGTAAATTATTTTCTTTACTCTACTTCATTCGTTTTACACCTAAAGAAGTACATGCAGATGCCCTTGTTATTTCTTGTCTATGAAAGGCATATCTCTGACCTTTAGTTTGATGTATAGTTAATACATTTATATTACATCAATGGATTTTGCATTATCTGATTTAGAATTATTACATGCATCTTTTATATAACAAAAGGAAAGATAAAACCAAATTTGCATTTTTTCTTTATTAGAAGTGATCTGAATTGAAAAGTCATACTCAATTTATCAATGCAATACTGTTAATCATTGTGTAAAAGATGTGTCAACAAATTTCTTTAAATTTTACTGAAAAGGATAAATTTGGGCACAATTTTCAACACCTAATATCTTAATGTGACAAAATTATCCTCCTGAACTGGCAGCTTTTTTAACATCACTATTATCACAGGCTATATCAGATTTCTTTGGTTCTTGCTTCTGATCTACTGGACAAGTTTGCGCTTTTGCAAATTCGACTGAATACTTCTGGTACACTTCTGTTAGTGCTGCATTGATGGGGACTTCCTTTTCCTGTGAAGTGAAATTGGGAAAAGAAGTGAATTGTAAAAAGAGTGGTGATTATAATGATAATTATGGATGACTGATGACATCGAGGATGGACAATGATTTATATAATGTAATTTATAGATGATGATAATGATGATTTGCGAAAACAACAATAATCACACACACACACACACACACACACACACACACACACAAAAAAAAAAAAAAGTTTGATTCTATATCATGGACAGTTAGAGCATGAAAACATATTTGATATATAAAAATAATGATTTATGGAAAATCATATTCTTATTTCCAACAAAATATTTAATTCTAATCAACTGCAAATATATCAATTATGATCAGTATCACTCTTTAGAAGCATTACAAGTTATCTAAACATTTGTTTTATAAAGAAAATTCATACATACATAATCACAAGATTAGATGATAGATTAGATGGTAAATCTTGTATGTGCAGTTTTGACATCTCAATAGAACAATAGTATGTACATTACAAAGCTAGCATATATTAAGTCTCTGATACAATTCTTTCAACTGGACATAGAAATCAGGCAAACAATTACTGGTGAATACCCTACCTGAATTTCCTTCCAGATTTTTTCTAGTTTCTTGAGGTTATTAGCCCGCCTGAGTCTCCTTAGGAAAATATACTGATCAAGCTCAGCTTTGGTCATCATATTACAGCCTGTTACTTCACATAAGTTTTCTGCCTGTGACCTGAAAGATATGAAGTTAGTCTTCGTCCTATTAATTTTTGGGTGAACAACACATTTTATCATAGTGTCCTCGTTATTTCACAAACTTTATGCACATCATATAGTATTATTACACAATTCAAATAAGTTTCTTTATTTGCATATACCTGTTCTATTCCCCTATAAAAATACCAGTTTTTGTCTTCATATTTCCCTAATGAATTCCAACTGAAGCCAAGTTCTATTCATTATTCTCTTAGTATGCTAACCCACTGGTGCCAAGTACATGCACTATCTACTGTGGTTTTGTTTGTTAATTTTGTTTACTAACAGATGACTTCACAAGTGCTTTGTCACCAAAGTCAATTATTAGGCCTGACTGCTCTCATCTGTTTACCCCATTCTTTGAAATTTCAGGAAAATGTTATTCTATTGGTGTCATTATTCACATTAACATAATCATTATTGTTCTAGAAATCCAATTGATTGGGTTAGTTTCTAAGGTGTGGTAGACTTTGTATTTGACTCCTTGGTGACTAAGCACTTCCAGAGCCATCCACATATACAATGAATTAATAAAACAAAATGACAGTGTATGCATACACAAAATTTTCATTTTCACTCAACCATCAAATGTTTTCATATATGAAAAAAACTCAAAGAAAATGTCTTCCTGCTTGTTATAATTCCTAATAGCACATATCACCTCTCAAAATTCACTAACTTTTATTCTCTATATTCAAAGATCTCTTTATCTAATTCTGCTAATTTCCCACTGTGAGCTTTCCCTCTGAATATCAGTGCAAAAGGTAGCCACCATTACCTTTCCAGGCTAGAATGGAAACGAACACCAGCTTTTTTCTCCACATATTCCATAGGAACCTGAAACTCCTTCAGGTGATGGGAATATCCGATAGGCTTGTTGGGAACAACAAAAGATCCGGTAACAAGCTGGTCATTCTTCTTAGCAATGATTACTTTGTACAGGTGTGAAGGAACAGATACCTCATTTTCACCAATGACCTGCAAGTACAGAAATTACTTTTGAGTATGAGACCTTTTGGAATGAACTACAACTGCACAGCTAGGCAGATATGTTTAGTGAGGTGCTGAGAAGAGCATTCCCTTTAACCAATATTTAGTTTGGAGATAATCAAGCTTGAAAGTTTGAAAGATATCATCTTTGCGATGATTACACGGATTTTCTTCTGGTCTGTCTTAAAGGCCATTTACTTGCATTAGTAAAATTTTGCAATGAAAATTAGAATTTAGATTTTTTTTTTTTTTTTTTGCACCTAATGAATAGCTATTTTAGGAGTTGCTAAAAATGTAGAGCAAAATTCCTTAATTCGTATTTCAAATACCTGTAAAAAATCAACAAACTTTCTTTTGGGAGGACAATGACCATGAGTGTAATCCAGTAAATGTACAGCATGGCAGTGTGACTGAGGCTTCCTTGGTGTCCCTCAGGCAATATATTCATTGACTGAATATATGGGTGAGACTTTTTTGCATGACTGTGATTGGCTGTAGTTAGGTCTCCTCTATTCTGAGATTCTGGTCCCAGCCATCGGGTGATGGGGCCCAAGACATTTATTGTGAGAGGGTAGTTCTATAGCATTCTCACCCTTAAACTCGAGCCCTAAATCCATACACATGGAGCAAGATGAAGACACAAAGAACAGCTCTACATGCTGATGGATGTAACTCACTAACCCCCTTTTGGTTGATAGGCCTTTACTATTCTCAATGCCTTGATTTATACACCATAAAGGTGGCTCTTTACTGGTACTGTGTAAAACTATCATCTTTTATAGGATAATGGGTAGTGTAGTATATATAAGTTTACAAATATATATACACACACACACATATACATATATATATATATATATATGTATATATACATATATATATATATATATATATATATATATTATATATATATATATATATAATATATATATATATATATATATATATATATATATATATATATATATATATATATATATATATATATATATATATATATATATATATATATATATATATATATATATATATTATATATATATATATATATATATATATATATATATATATATATATATATATATATATAATAATATATATAATATATATATATATATATATATATATATATATATATATATATATATATATATATATATATATATATATATATATATATATATATATATATATATATATATATATATATATATATATATATATATATATATATATATATATATATATATATATATTATAATATATATATATATATATATATATATATATATATATATATATATATATATATATATATATATATATATATATATGTATATATATATATATATATATATATATATATATATATATATATATATATATATAATATATATATATATATATATATATATATATATATATATATATATATATATATATATATATATATATATATATATATATATATATATATATATATATATATATATATATATAATATATATATAATATATATATATATATATATATATATATATATATATATATATATATATATATATATATATATATATATATATATTATATATATATTATATATTATATATATATATATATATATATATATATATATATATTATATATATATAATATATATATATATATATATATATATTATGTATATATATATATATATATATATATATATATATATATATATATATATATATATATATATATATATTATATATATATATATATATATATATACTATATATATATATATATATATATATATATATATATATATATATATATATATATATATATATATATATATATATATATATATATATATATATATATATATATATATATATATATATATATACACACACAAACAGCCTTGGATAATATCTGAAATCCTTGAGAAATATGGTAACAGAAGAAAGGTTGAAGCTAAAAGTTTTGAAAATGAAAAAAAAAAAGAAAACAATGCATGAGTACTTGGGAGCTAATATTAATGTTAGAAAAAAAGAGAAAAGAATACTCCATCCTTTAAAAATTAAAATAAGGGGGTCTTAGGGCAAATGGCACAAGGACCTCTTTCTCAGTTATTTGTGGAATTTGTAATACCTTTAAACCAAAAACACATAATATACTGTATAAAAATAACAACTTGTTAACTAACATTGATGACATTCTGAAGAGATGGGCTGAATATGTAAGTGAACTTTGCAACTATAAAATAAAAACTAAGCAAGACCTATTGACAGAATTAGATAAAGGCGGACCTCGTGAAGAAACTGAAAGAGAACCTGGAATTCTAAAAGATGAGATTCTCCATGCTATTAAATCCCTGTAAAATGGTAACATAATTGGAATAAATAATATCCCCATCAAATTGTTGAAAACTAGTGACAATTTCCTTGATGCACTACACAAGATCTGCAATAAAACTG
>NW_020868980.1:633349-635849 GCF_003789085.1 Penaeus vannamei
AAAGTTATTATAAGAAGAATAATAATGATGAAAATAATAAAGCATCATGAGTAATAATGATAATGATGCATGAGTATAATGATAATGCAACACTACTTATGACAATAAAATGATAACACCAACAATAGCAATAATGATAGTAATATCATTACCGCTACTACTTACCACGATGATGATGGTAATGATGATACTAATAATGATAATAATAATAATAATAATAATAATAATAATAATGATAATAAAGTAATAGTAATAAAAAATAATGAGTGATAAAAAGTAAATAAAATAATGCTAATGATAAAAATAATAATGATGATAATGATAATGAGGATAATCATAATGATAATGATGGTAACGATGAAAATGATAGTGATAAAGAAAACATTATTATATAAAGAAAACAGTGTCCTGATATAAAAATTCTCTTGTTACCATAATTCAAAAGTTTTGTTTATTCTTGTTACATGAATCAAAAGTTTTAAACCAAGAAAATAAACGATAATCAGAAGTGCCTTTGGTCATGTTGCTAAGCCTGTAACACTAGATACTAGGGACACAAAGCGACTCTCTTTTGTTTGTCATAAACCATGATATTACGTAAAGATTTCAGTTAAGTGAATCACCTTGACTCGGTCAGCATATTTGTCCCCAAGAAATTCCTCCAAGATGATCCCGTGAGCAAGCATTTATCTTCGTAATTATCTGCCAAGCTTACCACCCCTTCCGTTATAACCTGAATCTGTACACACTTTCCTTGTATAACATTCCTTTACAATTCGAATATTTGCACATCATACCACTGCAATGTCATCTCTCACTTTCAACTGGAAGCATGTCAAGCGCTCCCCACTCCTCTACCGACAGACGATGCAGTTTATGTGCAAACAAGCAGTTTCGGGAAGCAAACAACTTTTTCTGCATAACAACCAGTTGATTTTTTGGAAGATTGTTACTGCCTTGTTTCCTAAAGCTGCTTTTATAATATTATTATCATTATGAATTAGCAAACGACAGAAAACTGGTTATCAACAGACTGCATTGCTTTTGAAGTGCATGTATCTTTAAGGTAAGCATACATCGTAACGTTATTCAATCTTCTGTGAAATGAACTTAAAGCATATCAATATCATATTCACTTACCATAATATATGACATGTATGTAAGATTATAATTATATTAAACATTATCGGAAGCATAGATTTACAGTTTTCATTTTGTAATGCATTCGCTTATTGTCCATTGTTTGTTTAAATAGGAATTTCACCCAACATTCTAATACATATACATACATACGCGCCCGCGCGCGCGCGCACGTGTGTGTGTTTATGCGCACATCGTATGTCCATTTATATATATATATATATATGTATATATACATATATGCTATATATATTGTGTATACACATTGAATATATATATGTGTATATGTATATATGATATATATATATATTAATATATGTATATTTGTATGTATGTGTGTATGAATACATGTATATACATACATACATACATACATAAATATATATATATATATACACACATATATATACACATTTATACACATATATACATATATACATATATATACATATATATACACATACATTATATACATATACATATATATATATATATATATATATATATATATATATATATGTATATATATATGTATTATAATATATATATATATACATATACATATACATATATACATAGACACATACATACATACATACATACATACATATATATATATATATATATATATATATATATATATATATATATATAATACACGCATGTGCTTATGTTTGTATGAATAAAGAAGGCGAAGAAGGAAAAAGAAAACGATATATATGTTTCATTTTCGAATGACGCTCAATCAATTTCCTCCGTATTAATGATTAGGTAAAAACAGGATCACCAAGAATATGCATTAAGGAGAGAGGAAAAAGTCAGAACCGTTCAGCAGATTAGCAGATTAAAATTACGTTGGAATGGCCGATGGATTTTGTGTTTGGACTTTCTTTATGCTTCCCAGCTTCGATTATTTCTTTCTTTTTAAAGAGTTTATTATTATTCTTAATAAAAGAGTGTCTATGTCTTTCTGTCTGTGTGTTTGTCTGTCAGTCTCTGCCTCTGTCTCTGTCTCTCGTCTCTCTCTCTCTCTCTCTCTCTCTCTCTCTCTCTCTCTCTTCTCTCTCTCTCTCTCTCTCTCTCTCTCTCTCTTCTCTCTCTCTCTCTCTCTCTCTCTTCTCTCTCTCTCTCTGTCTCTCTCTCTCCCTCCCTCCTCCCTCCCTCCCCTTCTCCCTCCCTCCCTCTCCCTCCCTCCTTTCCTCCCTCCTCTCCTCTCTCCTCCTTTCCTCCCCTCCTCCTTTCTCCTTTTCTCCTTTCCTCCCTCCCCTTCCCCCCTTTCACCACTCTTTCCTCCCCTCTCTCCCTCATTCCTTCCTTCCTCTCTCTCCTATACACATTTCCAAATCAATCCGCTAACATC
>NW_020868980.1:648349-650849 GCF_003789085.1 Penaeus vannamei
AAAGCTTAAAATGAAGAATCTGTTTGTGTTACTGTTCAACATGCAAATACTGTAGCTTTGGAAAATTCTCATCCAAGCAGTAGCATATTCTCCCCCAAAGTTTCATTCATGGTCAACCTATTTTTAAATTGTTACTATTGCAGTCTTTATTCAACGAAATTGATACGTGGTATGTAATACGCAACGAAAATTATCCACAAACCAAAGATAGCTATTTTATTTTTCTTAATTCTTACCAGAACTCTGTACCACTATTATATGCATATTCATGTATGCATGGATTCATAAGTACATATGTGTGCGTAAGTTGGATAAAATATTGTCTTCCAGCAAATTTTACTGGTTTCCAATTACTCTTTATCGTTTCTCTCATATTAAATAATAATGCGAGATGCAGGAACTTTCAATCAATTTTATATGTATATGGAATTACTACGAGCAATCAAAATTCAGTGCAGCCATAAACTGGCTCGTTGTAGTCAAGGGTTTAGCTTTTAAGATTTAGACACTTAAATTCTACGATTGAAGATTTAAGGCCTTTTAGCTTTTACCATTGCAGTTATTTGTCTATATGAAAAAAGAGATTTACACTGAAAAGGCCACAGAGGACAAACCCTCAGTATGACCGTTTCTGAAAAAAAATACATATGGAAATATATACACCTCAAGACAATATGACCTGGCGATAGAAATTTTCAAACGTTTGGTTGTTTAATAGCACATAAAGATGATAAGAATAGTAATAATGGTAACGCCAACGATTATGCTAATAATAATAATAATGGTAACGCTAATGATTATGCTAATAATAATAATAATAATAATGATGATGATGATGATACTAATATAATTGATAATAAGAACAATAACAATAATGATACAAAACAACAACAGCAACAATAATAATAATGATAATAACAGTTATCATAATAAAAATTATAATGATGAAATTCACAGTGGTAACAATTACTACTACTAATACTACTATTACTATTATTGCTATTGCTGCTACTGCTACTACTGCTGGTGCTGGTGCTAATGTTGGTGCTGGTTCTGGTGCTGTAATGTTGATATACCATATTTTGTAAAACCTTTTTAGTCCAGTACAATTATCAAGCAATCTATTTAGTAGTTATAATTCATAATATCTAGAACACAATCCTAATATATAAAATTGTATATCCTTGAATACAAAATTGAAAGAAAACGAAAGCTAATCATAGAATACGTAAAAGTTATAGGGGGGACTTCTTCTTATGTTACATCTTTTTAGCATAATATCTTGGAATAAATAGAATGCACAATAGCTCACTGTCAAATCAATTAAATCCAAAAGGAATATTTGATAATATATCTAAATGAAGATGAGAGCAATTATTAATTATAGTGTTATTCGAAAGCATTAATTACGGCAGAAAAGTTGAATAGTTCAAAACGCTTTCATAATGTATATATGACCACATTAATCAAACACTAATGTACAATGACGATAATAATACCTAAAATGATAATGATAATGACAATGATAATAATAATAATGATAATAATGATAAAGAATAATAATGACAATAATGATAATAGTAGTAGTAGTAATAATAATTACATTGATAATGATAATAATCAACATAATTATCATCATCATAACAGAATGATCTAAACAATCGTAATGATAATATTAACAATGATAATGATAATAGAAATAATAACAATAACAAATGAATAATGATATTATCTTTATCATTATCATCATCATTATTGATATTATTATTATTATTATTATTATTATTTATCATTATTATCATTATTATTACAATTGTTATTTTGTTATCATTGTTATCACTCTCATTATTATCATTGCTACCATCATCATTATTATCATCATATTTGTCTTTATTATCATTCTTATCATAACTGATGAAAATGATCATAACAATTTGAAGAATGTATTGATAACATTGATGGCGAAATAATAATGGCAATACTCAATTATAAAAAGCATTGACAATAATGGATGATGAAAAAAAATGAATATGATGGAAAGATTCATAAACGTAATAGCAACAGATGGCAGCAAGGATAAATACGGGCAAATATAGGCTCTATGAACTGCAAACACAGTCTGTGGCACCAACAATAAGTTACGAGTAATAAAGTTCATTTTCATTCAGGTGGAAAGAGACGGCACACACACACACACACACACACACGGACACACACACACACACACAACACACAACGGACACCACACACACACACGCGACACATACACACACACACGGACACACACACACATACACACGGACACATACACACAACACACACCACACACACACACACACACACACACACACACACACACACACACACACACACACACACACACACACACACACACACACACACACACACAGTCTTATGCACATGATAATTATAACATTGATAAGAAATGCAACCGGGCGTGAAATCCAGACGCCCTTCTGGTTTCGCTTCGTAATGTAAC
>NW_020868980.1:655849-658349 GCF_003789085.1 Penaeus vannamei
ACTTCCTTACGCAGTTTTTTTTTCCAAATGTTTTCTCCCCATTTTCATTTTTTAAGTCTCTATTACCACTCTTACCTAAAAAAAATATCTCCCTCGCTTAATATCGCTCCCCACCCCCTCCCCTTCTCCATCACCCCTCTCCCTCCCTTAATTATCTATTCCCCCTTTCCTCTCCCACCCCAACCATCCTCCCCCCTCCTCCATCCCTTTCCCTACCCCATTCATTCTTCCCTTCTCCTCCTCCTTTCATTTTCCTATCCCCAACCATTCTTCCCTCTGCTAGTCATCATCTCCCACCCCTCCCCTTCCCCAATCCTCCTCTCCCATTTCCCCATTGCCCCTCCCCACCCTTTTCCCTCCCCCTGCTATCCTTCATCCCCTAATTATCATTTCCCACCCCCTACCCACCCCTCCCCTGTCCCATCCTCTCCCCAATCACCCCTCTCTTCCCCTCCACCCCTCCACTATCCCATCCTCTTCCCCAATCATCCTTCCCTTCCCCCTTTCCTCACCACCCCCTCTTCCCCCTCCATCCTCCCTCCACTATCCCATCCTCCCCCAACCATCCTTCCTTCCCCCTTCCTCACCACCACCCCTCTTCCCTGCATACATCCTCCCCTCCACTATCCCATCCTCTCCCCCATCTTCCTCATTCTTCCCCTCCACTCCACCCCAATCCCTTTCTCCTTCCTCACCACCACCCCTCTTCCCCTTCCCCCCCCTCCACTATCCCATCCTCTCCCCAACCATCCTTCCTCCCCCCCTTCTTCCTCCTTCTCCTCCCCCTTTCCCCCCTCCCCTATCCATCCTCCCCAACCATCCTTCCTTCAACCCCCCCTTCTCCCCCATCCTCCTCCCCCCCTACTTATCGGCAGTGGTTCTTGCCCGATACGCCAAGACGCCCCCATCGGCCCTCATCTCATTACCGATCGGGAAGCTCCTCCTCCGGGCCACGGCCCTCGCGTCCTTCAGTTATTTTATGGCGGCGGAGATTACAAGTGAGAGGGGCGTCTGCGGTGCTTGCCTTTCCATTTACGCATTTTTTCGTTATTTTTTTCCCCCTTATTATTATTATTATATTATTATTATTATTATTATTATTATTATTATTATTATTATTATTACTATTATTCCTTTTCTTTTTTTTTTCCCTCCCCCTCCTTCCTCCTCCTCTTTCTTCTTCTTCTTCCTTTTTCCTATTTCGTCTTATATTTTTTCTTATTCTTCGATTTGATCTTTTGTCATATTCATATCCTTTTTTTCTTCCTCCTTCTCTTCTTCTTCCCAATCTTTTGCTTCTACTTCACTTGTTTTTCATTCTCTTTTCCTCCTCCCCGTTATCATCATTATATAGAATGATACTATCATGTTCGTCATTATATATTAATGCTACATCTATTACTGTCACAGCTATCACTGTTACCATCGTTAATCTGATTACTCATCTCACTGTCTATCTATCTCTCTAACTAATTGAGTAAATAAAATGAAATATATAGATGATTTTGAAGGACCCACTCAGAAGGAGAATGTATAATCGTTATATAAAAGCTGTGTATTTTGCTCTCAATATAGACTATGATGTGTATGTTTATATATTTTTTTTCATCAAAAAAACCCTTAGACCGTTAATTGCTCAGATATCTAGTTATGCCGCTGTTGGAAATGGTTGCAGATTGGAATACATAATACAATTGAAATACGATCTCTGATTAATGTAACAGACCTTGATGTTTTCATATTTTTCAGTACAGGTGATTTCAAAACAGCAAACACGAGGGACTATTAGAATAAAAAGTACAGTTCCTGACAGCTTTTCTTTGGCCAGAGAGGTCACCAGTTAAAATGCATTCTTACACTTTCATTTTTTTAATATAAAGGTATCATTGGCACCT
Source organism: Penaeus vannamei (assembly GCF_003789085.1). Lineage (NCBI taxonomy): Eukaryota > Metazoa > Arthropoda > Malacostraca > Decapoda > Penaeidae > Penaeus > Penaeus vannamei. The sequence goes on from NW_020868980.1 coordinate 657,745, forward strand.
TTCGTAACTGTAGAATTCATTGAGCCATCGTGATAATGAATGAAGCAATTAAAAAGAAAAGATCATCATTATTGCTATTGTTCTTATCATGATTATCATTATCACTCTCAGTATCATTAGCATCATCTTGATCAATAGCTACATTACAAATTTGATTAAAACTATGATTATTGTCGCTATCATTGTTATCATAGTATCAGTATATATTCACTACGGATTGACTTGCGACAAATAGGCCATACATGATACACAGCTACATAATGATGACAACATACTTATCACAGTGATTCATGAACAAAGAGTAGCACACGAACCAACAAGAATGACCACCCTTTAAAACAGACAAACAAACAAAGAAACGAATGAATGGATAGGTAAATAAACAGTTACACATCTTCGCTCGCCTTGTTCTACCTGTGACCTAGAAGGGGCAGCATCTTCCCATTTTTAAGAGCTTTAGTAAGAGGTTTCCGTAGCACCAAGATTATATCAGTAGCCTCTGGAGGTAATACTATATACCCTTATGGCCACTGCCCAAGGGGGTTGCGGTCTTGGATAAGAGAGAGAGAGAGAGAGAGAGAGAGAGAGAGAGAGAGAGAGAGAGA
>NW_020868980.1:673349-687111 GCF_003789085.1 Penaeus vannamei
GGAGGAGGAGGAGGAGGAGGTAGGAGGAGGAGGGAGGGAAAGGAGAGGAGAGGAAGAGGAGGAAGGAGAAGGAAAGAGAGAAAAAAAGGTGAAGGCATAGAAAAAAGAGCAGAGGAGGAGGACAATGAGAAAAGAAGAATGGAGGTGGAGAAAAGGAAGAATAAAAAAGAATATATAAGAAGAGGAGGAGGAGGAGGAGGGAGGAGGAGGAGTGGGGATAGAATGGGACAATATGATCGTGATGATGATGATAGAGATGATTAATGATGAGGATGACGGAGAGAAAGAGAAAATAGGATTAGGAGGAGGAAAAGAAAGCTCAGTAAAGAAACAGGATAAGCATAAGAATAAAAAAAAAAAAAAAAAAAAAAACGAAAAAGAAAAAGAGGATATTAAAGTATATATCAAAGTTAAGTAGAGGGTAAAAAAAAGAGAAAAAGAAATAAGAGATCAAATTCAGAGAGATAGGCCTACTTGAATTGTATGGAGGGAGCCGGCCTCTTAACACGATTTGCGCGAAGTAGGACACATCCTTCCTAATGTATTAATATTCATCCGTTGATTGAAATGCCACATCCTTCCCGTGAACAAAACGCCCTTGCTATTAGTTGCTTGTACAAAGAGGGGTATTTAGATGGCTTAAAATAAATGATAAAAATATGTATGGGGCTTGAGGAAGGGCGGCGAAAAAGTGATCGTTGTATCGGCCGTCTATCATGTGAGGGATAATAACTAGCTTTCTATTTCCTCCTAATGACACTGCCTGCTGCGAGAGACACCATGGCGTGGCACTGCTTTAGCTCTCTATTTTTGGTCTTTTTGAAAAATTGTGACATTTGATTTCTATGGATTTTTTTTTATTAAGGGGAGAGTGAGAGAGAAGGTAGCTTGATCTCTATAGGTCGTTCGCTGATAAAATAAATTCATTTTACCCAAAGATGGGTATAACTTCTACATTCTACGCCAAAAAACGTAGAAGAAAACGGAAAAATCTCGCGGTAACTTTCGCGGGAAAAAATAAAAGATGGCGGATACATTACAAATCAAAATACAAATGTGGATCGAGCTATGGATATTTACTTCCTCACAAAATGGAGATGAAATACCTAATATGTTCAACCTCTACATCATCAACATAAACATCGAAAACCAAAAAATAAAGAAAAGAGAAATAAAGTCACGGTAATTTCCGCGGGGAAAAATACAAGATGGCGGATAGACTACAAATGACCTGGATCGAGCGTGTCCTGACGAGCTCAGTACACGGTGGACTGTCGCGTGAGACGGACGTACTTACCTGTGTCTCCTCCCTGGCTTTTTCTTTAGTGATCATTAACCTGACGTGTTCAAATACCTGTCGACGTGTAGAAGGTCGTGGCAGTCGAAGAATTCGTTGAAAATCGTTATCTTCGGAAGATTCATCGTTTCGTGACTTCAGCCGCTCAGGTTAATCGACTTGTTTTTGAAGGTATGTTATTATATCAGTAATTTGATTTTGGTTTGTTTGTTTACTAATTTGTATAGTTATATGATTGTGGCAGAGATAGAGAGAGACAGTGAAACGAAAAGTTGTCAAAACATCAGTAACGGATGTTTATGAAGATCCTTGTAGTGAAAGCCAACCTAGTTATTAATTAATTAAAGTGCTTGTTTGTGTGAAAACGGCTGTTATTACTCTTAAGTTGCAGTTTAGATTGTTTTCTTCTGTTGTCAAGAAAGAAGTTTTGAAGTGTATCTGTATTTAACTTGTGTAAAGACTGGTGGACTAAATAGATAGGTTAGGCAATAGGTAGTTAATTTGATAGATGAAAAAGGAAACATAGTAATTATGATTATTTGTCTTAATTTTATATTTAGATTTACATATACAAATAGACCTATAAATCATATTCTATTAACCTGAACATAGCCAGCTAAATGTATAATCACAGAAATGATATCTATAATTATATGGATAAAGTACCAGGATGAATCATTGATATAAGAGATGAGAAAAAATTGTTTTAAATATAAGTTTGATAACAGTAAGAGAGGGAGGGGAGGCGGGGGTAAGGATTGGGGGGGGTATCCCGCGCGTGAATAGTGGGGAATTCCGGTTAGGACAACTCCTAGAATAAATACCAAGGGACGCATATGTGAAAGCAGAACAGATTGGAGATGGATAATTTGCAGGATATATCGAATCAGGACAAGACTAGAATAATACGAACACACGCAACACACCAACGCATATGTGAAAGATACAGATGTTGATAATTATGCAGATAATTGCAGGATATATCATAATCGTATAGGCGCGTGTACACTTTAAAATCCGACACATTCAAATACAACACGTTTACATACACAAAAAACACAACATGCACAAACATGGAACAAATCGCGCGATGACAGACTATCACAATACAAACACACACAGGTAACCTTACATACACAATAATAACACATACAGAGACACAAACAAACACACCACACACATACACAACACACACACCCACACACACATACACAGCAACAACAACAACACACATTCACAAACACAACACACAAACCCAGCACACACATACACAGACACAACACACACACACCCAGAACACACATACACAACACACACCCAGCACACCCATACACAACACAACACACATTCACAAACAAACAAAACACAAAAACGCACACCCTCGAACACACGCCGTGCACGTGGAGGAGAGACACACCGACGGAGGAGCGCCCGAAGCCTGCTAACCTGAGGGAGTTAAGGGACATTACTAGTGGTAAATATTTGGCCTAAGGGAACGCCGCCCCCCGCCCACACCCCTGGCCCTTAGGGAACAGAACTATTAATCCCCACGCCCATTGACTGGTAACTTATTCTTATCACGAGGAAAGCTTAGAACTGATATAGTTGTGTAAGCTTCAGATTTATGAGGTGTGTTGCAATTCCCTGAGATTTGCATCTTATTTCGATGTTGTGATTTGGGATTAAATTTCGTTATGTATGCTTAAATCGCTTAAGGTTATCTAATGCGTCTAATATATTTCTTTGATCATTTCTTCAGTCATACTTTATGTTGCAATGATAAGTCTGGAGAACCCTGCGGCATCGTGACATGACAAATTTTCGCATTTTTAGGCTGCCTCAACTTGGCTTTGGTTGGAGGATATAATGATAAGCTTTCAACAACGTTCCCAGGCAACGTTACAATCAAAATGGATTGACATCGCGAACCGTTTTCAAATTCACAAATTATATCAACATTCATACTATACCTATAAAAGAAAGTTAAAGAAATTGAGAAGGCATCGTCGCCTTTCACGTTTATATTCGCGCCGACGAGGCAGGGAATTCAAGTTTGTAAGAGTTACCCCTTTATTCGCGTGAAAGAAAACGGGACAGGACAGTTCATTCGCCATCAATCTTATTATGACCTTGTTTAATAGACCAATTAATTTAGCGAATTAGTCTTCTCGGAGTTAATGGCTTTGACGAAAGTCCTCCATAATTAGTTTATGAACTTGTAATCTTCGAAAATACTTCATTTGTATAAATTTGCGGTCATTATGGTTTCACTCGTACCATTTTCGTGTGGCAATACTGTAGTGACCACTGTTGCCGGCACTTTATTTTTCAACACTTCCTTGGTTATCTTCCCTTGTCTCTGTTATTATTATCGATCTTTTTATTGTGCCATCTTTCATTGTGCATTTTGATTTATGATTTAAAGGTAAAACGAGAAGAGATAAAACAGGGAGACAGAATAATAATAATAATAAATGAACAAGGGAAATATGAACTGTAAATTATAAAAAAGAAATTATGAAAAGAATAAACGAGAGAAATTGAGAGAAAGACCGAAATAGACACCGGCCACCGGCTACCGCAAGGCCTAACTGAAATTATTACCTCTTTCTCCACACTTTTCTTAATCTCGTCTTTATTCCTTTTGATTTCTCCCTCTTTCATTCCTAGATTAATTCCTTTTATAACCTTTCTTATTACAGATTAGTATTTATTGTTATTGATTCCTCAGTTTTGATTCATTCCTCCAATTCCTGTTCATCATGTTTGCCTCTTCCTCCATTTTCATGTGCCTTATATACTCCTTCTCTCCCCCCTTTATTTTCCTCTTCTTGCAATTCCTCCATTTTATACTTTCCTCCTTCTTTATTCTTTTGTCTTGCTTATCTCCCTTCGTACCTTGCCCTCGCGCATTTATTATTCTTATTTATTTGTTTTTTATTATTCCTGTTTCTCCATCATCACTTTCTCATCTCTCCTGTTTCCAGTTTCTCCAAGTCTTATATTCCTCCTATTTTTCTCTCACTTTTCCTTTTATCTTTTCTCCCTCCTTTTTTTCCCTGTCATATAGTACTAGTTTCTATCTCTTTTCTTCTTTCCCTCTCTCCTCTTTTCTCCTTCCTCGGTTCTTCTTTATCATACTTGCCCTTTCCTCTGTCCTCTATTTTTTCCATATCCCTTCTTGTTGTTTGTATTTACTCCCTCCTTATTCACCCCCGTCTGTTTCTCTTTTCTGCATTCCTTTTCTTTTCACCTCTTTCTTTGTCCTTGTCCAGTTCCTCTTTATCATATCTGCATTTTCCTTCCTCTCTCTTCCCTCCCTTCCTTCTTTCTCCTCTCCCTGTTTTCTCGTCTTCCTCTTATCGCCTTTTCTCCATCTCTCCTTCTTTTCTCCTATTCTCCCTCTTTTCTCTTTCCCTTCCTCTATTTTCCTTCTCCCCCTCCTTCCTCCTCTCCCTCTTTTCTCCTCTACCTCCTTTCTCCTCTTCTTCCTCTTCTCAATGTCTTCTCTACCTCTCCTTCTTTTCTCCTCTTTTCCCTCTTTACTCTTTCCCTTCCTCTATTTTCCTTCTCCCCTCCCTCTTTTCTCTCTCTCTCTTTTCTCCTCTTCTTAATGTCTTTTCTCCACCTCTCCTTCTTTTCTCCTCTTCTCCCTCTTTTCTCTTTCCCTTCCTCTATTTTCCTTCTCCTCCCCTCCCTATTTTCCTTCTCTCCTTTCTCCTCCCCTCCCTCTTTTCTCCTCCTCTCCCTCTCTCCCTAAGGGCACGAGCGCAAGGTGACAGGTATCAGCGCCAGCCTGTAGCCGCCTCAGGGAGTCGGCCACCATCACCTAGATACACCCCTCCCCCCTATCCCCTCCCTCCCCCCGTACGCCTTCCCCCACTCCCCGTCTGTCCCCTTCCTCTCCTCTTCTCCGGCTTATTCTTTTCACTTCGCTTCGCTTCACTCGCTGTCCCTCCTTCTTGCATTCTCTGTTTCTGTTCTTTTTTTTTTCTTCCCTTCCCCTGCTCGCTGTCTCTCCTCTTCCTCTCGTCCTCTCCTCTCTTCCTCACCGCCTTCTCCCCTTCCCCTCTTCCTCCTTCCTTCCTCCTTCCATCTTCTTCTCCGTCCCCCCTTCACCTCCTTTACTAGGCCTGTTCCCTCCATGCCTTCTCCCTTCCTTTCTTTATCCATTCTTTCTTCTAATCCCACGTTACTATTTTTTGCCATTCTTTTTATTTTCTTTATTTTTCTTTTCTTTTCATTCTTCACATATATACAGAAGGGATAAGGATGAGAGATGAAGAAGAAAGAGAAGAAACGAGAAGAAAATAGAAAGGATAAGAAGAAAGAAAGAAAAGAATATAAACAACAGAGATAATAAAGAAGAAAAAGAAAGAAACAAAAATCAAGAGAACATTAAACAGAAACAATATGATAATCCAACAGATAGCCATCAGTAAAAGGAATAAGAAAAAAAAAAAGAAAGAAAAAATTCTCCCGCAAGACGCCCAGGAAAAAAAAAAACGCGAAGACCCGCATGACAAACGGTCGTAAGTCGTAAGTCGTAGGTCGTAGCCGCTGCGATGTACTTACGCAACTTGGGTGGTGGTCGCCCGGGGTCAGACGCCGCTCGTAAGTACCGACCTTGTGGGGGGAGAGATGAGTGTGTGGGGAAGGAGGGAGGGAGGAGGAGGGGGGGGAAGAGGAAGAGGAAGAAGAAGATGAAGAAAAAAAGAGTTGGAGATGGTGTAAAGATGAAGAAGAGATGGAGATGGAGGTGTAGGATAGAGGTAGGAGGAATGAAGAAGGAGAAAGAAGAAGAAAGAGAAAAAGGAGGTGGTGGTTGCTGGGGAGTAAGAAAGGGAAGGGGTAAGGGGGGCAGAAAGAGCGGGTGGGGAGAGGAAGGGAGGAAGGAAGAAATGGTAAGAAGGGGTGAAGAGGGAGATGTGAGAGAAGAGAAAAATGGGAGAAAAACAAAAGGAATATAGAACATGAAGGTGAAAAAGAGGAAAGGATAAGAATTGGTGAATCAGGAATATTAGAAAAAAGAGAAAACGAAGAAAGGATAGGAAGGAGTGACGCAGGGGGAGATGGGGGAGAAAAAGAAAGATGAAGACCGAAGGGTGAGAGGATAAGAAGCCTAAGTAGAGAACGCGGAGAAGGAAAAACAATGAAAGGGAGAAACAATAAGAATGGGGATAACACGAAGAAAATAAGAACTGGGAAAAAAGGTAACAAAGAGAGTACATAAAGAAAATATAATCAGCGAACTGAATGAGAAACGACGAAATATCAAACTAATTAAAACAAAGGACACATTTACAAACTATGATGCAGGAGGGATGCGAACACAAGGAAATAATCACTAAACAGATTAAAGAAAAAGAAAGAAGAGAAGGAAGAAAGTTGCAACAGAAGAAGAAGAGTTTAAAAACAGAACAGTTTAAAAAACGCGCAAATTACACATTTGCGGAATGTTTTTTTTTCGCTCTGACGTTTGCTTTGTTGTAAATTTTTGCGAATGACTTTTCTATCTCACACGTTTTTGGCATCTCGCAGACTTTTTTTCCCCCTTTTTTTCTTAATCTTTCGTGTAGTTTTCTTCCTTGTCGCTTTCCCCTTAAGGGGTGGGGTTATTCGGTTGTAGACCGTATGCGTGGCGGAGAGGGTTCTTGAGATTGGGGTCAGAAGTTCGGTTCATGTTGAAGTCGGAATTCGATTGAGATATGCAGGGAGGGGGTAATACGAATTGATTCATGGGATCGAGTTCACGTACTTTGATAAAGGAGATGGGGAAGAGGAAGAGCAAAGATCTACGAACGCGAATGTGGGTATGACAAAGAAACAGGAAGACAATTGGAGGCAAATAAAAAATAAAAAAAAAAGGAGAGGCAAAAGAGTCCACCGTATAGAAACCCTCCACAAAACTGACGGGGAGACGGAGAAACAAGTTACTTCAGACCCAGTAGACGACAGATATTCGTAAACGCTGCAACCGCAATTCCCCCCGGTGATACCCGAATCAAGTATAATCCCGAAGTTAAGCTGCTCCCGGACAAACACGAGCGACCGAAGAAATATGTCCCAAGGCTGGTATTAAAGAGTAACCGCACCATGTATCACACTACTATTCCCAACCTTGAAGGTTTTGCATAGCCCACACAGCCCTTAGTTTTTTCGCCCCTGGGACCTGGCCCCAAATGCCGGCATTTAAACTTATTACCGCTCAACCGACCGTCTGGCGCTCTGTCGAGGGATCTCCGTCTGGAAGGACGAATTCTCTGCAAGCTATCCAAGCCAAGGTGGCTTAGTAGATTACCAGCGATGAAAATGGGTACCATTGCTTTTTATAAGACTCAGGACTAAGTTTCGAGGTTCGTCAGCACGTGACAAGTTACACCCGCGGAGGCTGGATCGTCGGCGGCTAAAACAACGGTGTCACCGGTTATGGCGGGGTTTGAGCTCGCTGAGATCTTCGCTATCTGAGGCCTCGGAGTAGCCTCGCTGCGCATTTTGCACTTGGCTTTTGGCACGCACATACGGCCACACGCACACATCCACTCTCCCTGCGTCCTTCAGCAAGTAACCACACATACGGCAAAACGCACACTGACACACGCAAGTAAACACACAGCGCACGCAGCCACCACACACACACGCAGAAAGCAAACACAGCAACCAGGCACAATCACACGCTATTTAGAAACCACACCTTCAAGTACACAATAACTAGCACACACACACCCCACATACACTCCACCCACGCAATCCACCATACACTCCACACGCTGCCACATACACCACAACGCAACCACATTATACACACACATCCTACTACACACACACACACACACCCCGGGACACACACAACTACACACACACACTCACTACACACATGTCTTCACACACACTTACACACAGCACTCACATTTTTTCTCATTTTATATTTCTTCCACACACACCGATACACACACAAATTTTCTTATCCTTTGGCTCCTTTTTCTACCTTCTGTTCTCGTTTTACCTATTCTCCTTGTTGTTTTTCTCCCAATTTTCACAGCTGCGCACACACACACACCACTCAGCAGCGCGGCGTGCAGACACACTACTCTTACATCTACCTCTACACCCACCTCTATCACTCACAACCCACGAATCACTTACTCTCGTATTCAACATTGCTTCCCTTGCTCTCACACCACACACCCAACACACACACCACACACAGCACACCACAGCACGCTGGGCCTACATCTTACACTTCACCTACCTAGCACCCCACCACACACACTATCTGAACCCTCTCCCTTTTTCTTTACTCCACCAAGCAACCACCACGCTCCTTTTTCTCTTTCTTTCTATCTATTCTCCTTCTCTCTCCCGATCCATTACCTCTAGTACCAACGCACCTTCCTTCATCCTTCGTTCAATCTTCTTTACACCTATCATACACACATTCACTAGTATATTTCTCAATCATTCACTCTTCTTACGCTCTTCCTCTTCTACCTTCTGCCTCTCGCTCACCTCCTCCCTCCGTCACACAACTCATGTCTCTCCCCCCAGCAAGCGTTCGGTTACCTACAGCTGCATCACTCATTTAGCACACATACGACGGCGTCTACCCCGGGCGGACCACCAGCCCAAGTTGCGGTAAGTACAATTGTCAGTGGGCTACGAACGCTACGGACTTAACGACTTACGACGCGTTGTTTGTCGATGCGGGGGTCTTCGCGGGTTTTTTTCCTGGGCGTCTTGCGGGAAGAATGCTTTTTCGTTTCTTTCTTTACTTTCTTATTCCTTTACTAGATGGACTATCTGTTTTGGGATTTATCATATTGTTTCTGTTTACTAGACTTCTCTATGGATTTTTGTTTCTTTCTTTTCTTCTCTCTATACTTATCTTCTGTTTTGTTTTTATATTCTTTTTTTTCTTTCTTACTGTATCTTTCTAATTTTCTTCTCGTTTCTTTCTCTTTCCTTCTTCCATCTCTCATCCTTTCCCTTCTTGTATACACTCTAATCGTGAAGAAACTAGCAAAACGCAAAAAGAAAAATAAAAGAAAATAACAAAACGAACTCACGCGCAACAGACAAATAGTAACGTGGGGCAATGAGAAGAAAGAATGGATAAAGAAAGTAAAGGGAGAAGGCATGGGAGGGGAACAGGCCTTAGTAGGAGGGTGAAGGGGGACGAGAAGAAGATGGAAGGAGGCAGCGAAGGAGGAAGAAAGGGGAAAGGGGAGAAGGCCGTGAGGAAGAGAGGAGAGGACGAGAGGAAGGAGGAGAGCCAGCGAGCAGGGGGAAGGGAAAGAAAAAAAAGAACAGAAACCAGGGAATGCAAGAAGGAGGGACAGCGAGTGAAAGCGAACGCGCAAGTGAAAAGAATACAAGCACGGAGAAGAAGGAGAGGAAGGGGACAGCGTGGAGTGTGGGGAAGGCCGTAAGGGGGGAGGAAGGGGGGATAGGGGAGGAGGGGTTTATCTAGGTGATGGTCGGCGCGACCTCCCTAGAGGCGGCTACAGCTGGCGCTGATACCTGATCACCTTGCGACGAGGCTCGTGCCCTTGGCGTAGGGAGAGAGGGAATAGGGAGGAGAATAAAGAGGGAATGCACAGCGGAGAGTAGCATCATGAGTAAATAGGAGAGGAAGGAAATAGGGAGGGAGGAGAAGGGAAATATTAAGGTGAGGAGGAAGGGAGGGCAATCACACAAGGAACGCCAGAAGAAAACAGAGAAAAAACAAATGATGGGGAGAAGAATGCTCAGAAAAAGAAAACAACAACAAGCGTGAAATGAGGAAGTAGAAAGGAAAGGAGAGGTGGAGAAAGCAAAGAAGAGCCATGTTAAGCAGAAGGAAGAAAAGAGAGAGGTGGAGGAGAAATGAATGGGAGGGAGGAGACAGTTAGAAATATAGTGGGAGGGAAGAGAAAGTCGGAAAGAGCGGACACACACAAGTAGATGGGAGAAGAAGAAGGAGAGGGTAGAGACGACATTTGAGAAGGGAGGATAGGATGGAGGAGTAAGGAGGCGGAGTTAGGAGCGTTGAGGAAACAGAGAGCAGGGTGTGACCTAGGCGAGATAGCGGACGGCACGAAAGGAGGGCAATGGTAAGGTAGGAAAACTTAAGATGGAAGGGGTAGATGAAGAAGCCGGTGGATATAGCAGAAGAAGAAGCGGAGAGTACTGACTACGAAAGTAGAAAAGCGAGGATGAAGACGGTGAAGGACGAGTAAGAGCAGGGATGAGATAAAGAAGTGAGAATGGGATGGGAGATGGTAGAGGAAGGTAAATGTCAAGAGTACTGATAAAGAGGACTGGGCCAATACAAGTACACTAACACATATCACACAGCCGAACAAAGAAAGAGGTGGAATCAGAAGAAAAGGAATGGCAGAAAGAGAACAGACGGGGGTGCATTGAAAGGAGGGAGTAAATAAATTAACAAGAAGGGATAGTGGTTGGCGAAAATAATGAAGAGAGCAGAGGAAGAGTGATCGTGGGCAAGTATGATAAAGAAGAGTCCGGGGCGATAGGAGAATAGAGAGATGAGGACGAAAAGAAGCAAGCACGAAAACACTCCAGTGAACTAGTACTTACTCTCACAATATGAAGGAAAAAAGGAGGGAGAGATTAAAGGAAAGTGAGAGAAAAATAGGGGAATGGTAAGACTTGGACAGCAACATGGAAACGGAGAGAATCGAGAAAGTGATTGATGGAGAGAGACCAGGAATAAATAAGAACAAATAATAAGGAATATAAGTGCGCAGAGGGCAATGGGTAGGAGAAGGGAGATAAGCAGATCAAAGAAAAAGAAGAGAGGAAACGTGATAATGGTAGGAAACTCGTGCAAGAAGAGGAAAATAAAGAGGGGGGGGGAGAGAACGCGCAGATTGACATTCAAACACACTGAAAATGGTAGGAAGATGGACTAAACATGATGAACAGGAATTGGTGAGGAATGAATTAAAGGCTGGAGGAAGTCGAATAACTATAAATACTAAAATGCTGTAATAAGAAATGCAGTTATAAAGAATTTATCCTAGTGAATTGGGAAAAGTAGAGAAATTAAAGGAGGAATTAAAGATGAGATTAAGAAAAGAATGGTGGAAAAGAGGTAAGTAATTTCAGTAGGCCTTGCGGTAGCCGGTGCCGGTGTCCTATATTCGGTCTTCCTCAATTTCTCTTCCCGTTATTCTGTTTTTATGAATTTCTTTTTTATAAGTTCAGTTCATATTTCCCTGTTCATTATTATATTATTATTCGTCTCCTTGTTTATCGCTCTCTCGGGTTTACTTTAAATCATAAGATCTCAAGAACACCAACACCTGACTTTACATAGCACACAACAAGATGCACAATAAAATAGAGTCGATAATAATACAAGAGACAGAGGAGAGATAAAAGGAGTGTTGAAAAATAAAGTGCCGGCAACAGTGGTACACATACAGTATTGCACACGAAATGGTACGAGTGAAATACTGACGCAAATTTATACAAATGAAGTATTTTGCGAAGATTACAAGTCATAACTAATTATGGAGGACTTTCGGCAAAGCCATTAAGCTCCGAGAAGACTAATTCGCTAAATTAATTGGTCTATTTAAACAAGGTCATATAGATTGAGTGGCGAATGAACTGTCCTGTCCTTTCTCTTTTTCACGCGAGCGTAAACGGGGTAACTCTATGACAGAACTTGAAAATGATTTCCTGCCTCGTCGGCCGCGAATCATACACGATGAAGGGCGACGACTGCCTTCTCCATTTCTTACTAGACCTTCTTTTATAGGTATAGTATGAATGTTGATATAATTGTGAATTTGAAAACGGTCCGCCCGACTGCCGCCCACTACTTCTTGCACCTCCTCCGCTCCACACTACCGCTCGCGCACCGCTCAGTTCGCAAAGCCTTATCACTCTAACTCAACCTTCCTCACACCAAAGCCAAGTTGAAGGCACGCCTAAAATGCGACACAAAATTTTGTCACACCACATCACGCATGCCACACACCTGCAACGCGGGTTACTACCCCGCTACTCACTAATCTTGGTATTCTGTAACCAAAACGTATCCACCTTGAACCTGGGAGAAAATAGAACGAAGAGTCATAAATACCTGCAATTTTATTGTACTACCACGAGGTAAAGTCTTCCGGTATAAGCGACATTTTAGCAAAGTCACGAGTGCGTTTAAAGCAAGAAATTTATAACTTCGCCTGCATATCATACAACATCGAATGAATCGATGGTGAGCAGGATATTGCAGGGAATTGCATACACAGCCTCATTAAATTCTGGAAGCTTTTACACGCAGACGTAATGAGTCGAGGAGGTATTGACAATATTGAATGCGCAACGACACAGGGCTCAGAGTGGAGTAAGAAGTAAGAGTGAAAAGGAATTTGACGAAAACAGGATTAGATAGATGGACGGTGGAGAGAAGATGGTCATAGACATTGTGGGTGGCGAGAAATAGAAGGAGCAGGGAGGATGGTTGTGGGGGCCGGGGGGGGGGGGAGAAGGCGGAAGCGGAGCAGTGTACGATGCGGGAAAGCGAGAGGGCTGTAGGGCCAAAAACTCACTGATAAGCACATAAGTAAGGATACGCATATAGCAGTTAATCATTCATAGTGATTAAGCAGGCTATACGGCGCTTCCTTCAAGTCGGTAGACAGAGGTGATGTTCGGAGTCAACTCTCGTCACACGGGTCGACAAGGAGGAGGGCGCGGGAGTTGAAAAAATATATAGTGTTCGAAGGGTGTGCGTTTTTGTGTTTTGTTAATTGTAATATGTTAGAAGATGTGCTGTTAAAGTTGATCGGAATTTTAGGTGTTATCGGAGTGGTCGACCTGAGGGTAAGAGGTGTGTATAAGAAGTAAAAATGTGTGTGAACTGCGCGCGCTGTGTAGGGTAAGGAATGATAACAGATAGAGATAAGAATAAAGTGTGAAAATGGGTATAATAAAGGGCTCGAATGTTAATGTTTGAAATGAAACCGACTCGGTGTAGTATGATATAAGTAAGGTACTGTTGATAGATGGTCCTGATGTATGTGTTGTGATGGGCTGTAGTGTGTCTGTGTATGTGTTGTGGTGGGTGTGTTTGTTTCTCTGTAGGTAGTGTAATTTGATTGGAGAGAAGTATAGTAGAGGGTGTAAGGGCGACAGTTGTGATGTGTGTTTAAGTGTATGATCAGGAAGTAGTGCGTGACTTCCTAGCTTGAGTCGCCTGTCATCTGAGTGCGTGCGGCATTTGGACGTGTTTTCGCATGTGGACTAGTGGTCGTGTCGGCATGTTGTTGATTTGTTATTTATGTTGTATGTACACACGATGGATGTTTTAACGCGCAGCGACGGAATTTCCGCAAATGGAAAATGATCGTGACTCTTAGCAACGATGTGCGTACGGACGCGCCATGAGCATTTCCGCAGAATATGCTCACTACGACCAAAATCCTGCAATTCAGTTTATCTCCTCCGCAT
>NW_020868980.1:689677-697177 GCF_003789085.1 Penaeus vannamei
TATATATATATATATATATATATATATATCACGCAAACAAACAAACAAGCAGACACACAAACGCGCCCACAAGGCGTCTGCCAGTTGCCCATTCACCCTCCTCGGCGCCCCGCATCCTTCAGTCAAGGGTCCCATTCAGCGGGTGAGCAGCCAGAGGAAAGGTAAAAAAACAGGTTTTCTCGTTGCGTAAACTCTGACCTCTGATGCAAGTCCTTGTGCCTAAAAGGGGACACTGCATGACCGTCAAGTTGGGTCGGAATCCCCTGGTCATGCACAAAGGGGGGGGTGTTTATGTTGGAGAGTTCAGGGCGAGTGTGGATTTTAAAGTCATTATAAGATTATGAATATGAAGACATGCGTGTACGTGTGTATGTTTATGTTTGTTTGTGTGTGTGTGCGTGCGCGTGTGTGCGTGCGTGCGTGTGTGTGTGCGTGCGTGTGCGTGTGTGTGTTCGTGCGTATGTGTATGTGTGTGCGCTCGTGTGCGTGCGAACACACGGCACGGTAGATATTCAAAACCACCAGTATACGAGCGCAGACAAACCCTAAAGAGTAGGAGCGAAGCCACGTGGGAGCAGATAAGCCCCTTCCGCCGTCCCTCCTTCCCAAGCAGTGATCAAGCCTCGCCGGACCCAGATTTCCGCAAGGCTCTATACTTACCAAAGCTGACAAGATCTCGCCTGAGAGATAATAGCCAACCGCTGCGCTGACTGACGGCTGAACGGTGTCGTATCGCCACTGTGCTGACCTCGAAGGGCTATCGAGAGCGCTGACGCTACCTTTTCTGACGCAAGAACGTTGATCGTAGGATAAAGCCGATCCTTAAGGGCGAGCTCCTTTACGCTCTCACCTCTTTAGATTAAGAGAGAGAGAGAGAGAGAGAGAGAGAGAGAGAGAGAGAGAGAGAGAGAGAGAGAGAGAGAGAGAGAGAGAGAGAGAGAGAGAGAGAGAGAGAGAGAGAGAAAAGTCTCTCGGAGGATTAAAAGTTTCTTCGTGTTGGTCAACGCGCGGGATAACAAGGGACGTACGCAGGGATGGGGAGATCTGCGGGTTTCGTCAAAGTGCTAATTTAGTCAAAAGTAGGGAAAGGAAGCTCCCTTATATTCAGGGAAGGGAGTCCTTTGGAAGGGATCTCCTGCCCTTCCGAACGTCTTTGCATCTCACTGCGAATAAAAGATGATAAGAGAGGAATAGGGAACAAAGAACCCAAACCACAAAGATATGAATGCCCTGATTATTAAGGGAAATGGAATATAGAACTAATAAATAAAAGGGAATGGAAAACACATGCACATACATATGAGGAAGATAATAAAAACCCCGAAATAATAGGCCGAGCATATAAGAAATACTTTCACAGACAAACAAGGAATATAATGAATGTAGCCTCCACTCTCCCCCTTCCTTAACAAGCAGGGGTCACAACACAATAAGCCTTACTCCCTCGGAAAAAAACCCTCGATGATTATAAAATGTTTTTGGCGTCGATAAGCCCCTCCCCTATAAAAATAATAAGAACCGTATCAGTAATGATATTGGCCATGATAATGATTATGAAGATAACGGCAATAATGATATTTAAAACAACAATTTATTAATGAATTTACAGCGTCCTAGATGCCGCTACCGCCGCCTACCCTGCCTGGACGTTGACCCTTGCCAGTACATCATATGTTATACGTTATGGCCCATATTCCCGTGCTTTTGCGGTAGGGTTACCGTCCATTTCGTGTTTTGATCGAGTGTGTGCGTAAGGTGTGTTTATATTTGTTTAGAAAGGATTTTTTTGTGCAAGCATGTAGGTGTGTGTATGTGTATGTGTACGTATTGTGAATTTGTATGATTTTTTGTGCATGTTTGTGTTTGCCTGGGTATATGTGTAGATGTTCTTATGTGTCAAGTGTGTATAACAAGAAGCAGAAATCGTGGACGTTACTTAAGTCATTGAGCTGATTGCATCATTGTTCCACGTCAGCTTTCCATCCGTGATCGCCTCGCCGGTGCCATTATCACACTCGCGGGTACACTTGCGTTGCAATTGAAATACTGCCCTTGAGACCTCTCTCTTTTTTATGTTTTTAAAAAAATTATTTTCATTTATTTTTTCCGTCCCCTTCCGTCTTGTGCGTTGTTTTTGTTTTTTTCTTTTTCTTCAACAATAGTCAGATAGAGCATAACACACACACACACACACACACACACACACACACACACACACACACACACACACACACACACACACACACACACACACATTCATACATACACACACACATACATACATACATACATACATACATACTTACATACATACATACATACATATACACACATACATACATACACACACACGCACACACACAAACACGCGCACACACACACACACTTAAGCACGCATGCACGCGCGCACATACACATACATATATCTAAGTATGTCTGCATATGTATATATATATATATATATATATATATATATATATATATATATATATATATATAATATACATACATACATACACATATATATGCATATATATGCATATATACATTTTATATATATATAGATATAGATAGATAGATAGATATGTATACATATATATATATATATATATATATATATATATATTATATATATATATTATATAACCTATACCCAAAGCCACAGTCAAAGCGAGGATGGAGTGTAACAATGGTCGGTCAGAGATAATTGTGCCAACCCCCCCCTGCATACACACACACTTAGCTCATACCTCGGCCCACACTCACGGCGTCTTGTCATAGAGGGAGAGGTGGGCGGCTATTACACGTCGCTCCTTTCCCTTCTTTGTTTTTAATGTACGAGAAGGAGAGGAATAAGAAATTGTAGTTCTTTGTGGTGTTTTTTTTTTTTTTTTTTTTTATTCATTCATTTTTTTCCTTCTGGCTGTTACGATTATATTTTTAGTTTATTTTTGTTCCTTCTCTCTCTCTCTCTCTCTCTCTCTCTCTCTCTCTCTCTCTCTCTCTCTCTCTCTCTCTCTCTCATGAATGCCATAGAGATGTAAAGTCTCAAAGCTTTCTTTCAGGACAAAGCAATTGTTGTCACTTCTAGCATATACATAACAATACACTACACAGCCCAGTACACCAAACAGAGTGTCGGAGCAATGTCTTCCTGGTTTCACATTAAAAAAATAGTAATATCAGTGATTACTATAGTAGTAGTGATTGTAACGGTGATTATGGCAGTGATGAGGATAATAATAGTAGTGGTGGTAGTTGTAATAGTAATGATAAATATAGTAATAATAATATTGATGATGATAACGATGATAAAAATTACGATGATGATAACGATGTTAATAATAATAATAATAAGGATAACAATAATTAATAATCATACTAGATAATAATCACAACCATGTTAGCTGTGATGGTAATGATATCCATAATGATATAAAAAATATATGCAAATATTTATTCAAACATACTGTTAGGATTAGTAGAGTAAACCCCTCCTGTGCCCTGTTTACGGTCCACTACACTTGTATGCAGAGATTCCTGTTCTTTAGGGTACAACATCAGGAGATATGCGAAAATGCGAAGATCAGAGGACTTGATGCCATATTCTTTTTTTTTATTAAATTTTCGAAAGCATTTAGTTTAAAGAATAAGGGGAAGGATTGGTGAAGATAGTTAGGAATGAAAGGTTATAAAGGCGTATGTACTGGGGTGATACTAGTAAAGCAACAGAAAATGTGACACTGAAGAGAAAACGATGGCAAAAGCAAAGGTAGACTGAATTATTCCTGAGAAGGTAAAGCGTGAGAGAGAGAAAGAAGAAAAAAAACATTAATCCTCCCGCAGTTATTTTACCTGGAGGAATTATGAGGTACCAAGACATTCTTTCCGTAACTATGAGGGTTACTTGGCTTTTCTTGCCCTTGCCTTACCCCAGTTATTACGTGCCCTTGCGGGGTTGGTCTCATCAGTAGAGACGATAGAGTGGTTTGTAAGTCATTAACGAATCGTTAAATTGTCGGTTATTGTATGTGGTAATTCGATAAATTTTTCATGGTATTTACTTCGCATTCCATGAAAAATTCTTAGAGACCCGAACTTTACAAACTGCATCATTCACCCTTATCTTTACATTGCCGTCTTCTTTAGTATGTGTTCAGTTTGTTTCTGACCAGTTTGTGTTTTTTCTTCTGTTTTCTTTAACAACCCAAACATTTTTATTTTGTAGAGTAATATTTTACAGCAGAGGTGTGTTCGTGCGTATGCAAACCCGCAAGATCTATTATTAACACGTGTTGAATAATTAAGAGTTTAAACACACAGGAATTATAAATATTCACAACAAGGAAGTGCTAAAGAGTGGTTAAACGAATGGACTATTTTCAACGCCTTCTGCGATCCTTTGTGACAAGTGGGTGTCAGGTTGGATAGGAAGGCAAAGGGATTAAGCCCAGTACAGCCCTTACATTATTCATGACAGACAACAAGCCTCTCTTAGAAATCCATGACACAGGAGTTGAGTTCGTATCCCAAGAGATGGCGTTGCTGTCCCGGCTGTTCAGAGTTGAGATTGATGGTCCGCTGCCCGTTATCCGTCTCCTGTTTCTTTTTTTCTGTCTCTATCGTTTTCTTCCTTGTCATTCGTTTTATTCCGTTTCTTTCCCCTTCTCTCTTCTTTATCCGGATATGTGTTTTGTTTCGTTTTTTTCTCCTCTCTTTCTCATTTTTTTTTCCTAATTATTTTTTTTTGGTTCCGATTCTTTCCGCTCCTTTCTTCTTTATCTGGCAATTCGTTTTCTTCCGTTTCTTTCTCCTCTCTTCCTTATATGGTTATTTCTTTGGTCCCAATTTTTCTCATCCTGTTCCTAATCTGGTTTTATGTCTTATTCCTATTCTCTCTCCTCCTCTCTTCCTTATCCGTTTATACCTTTCCTTCCGATTCTTTCTCCTCCCCTTTTCGTTATCTGATTATTCCTTTTATCCCGATTCTATTTCCTCCTCTCTTCCTCACCTGTTAATTCGTCTTGTACCTATTCTTCCTCCTCCCGTTCGCCCAAAGTTCACCGAATCCACCCAATCCACCCGATAATCCTTGACCCATTTGGCCTCCGTGGACATTGGGTCCTGCCGTGGCGAAGGACTTAACCACCGACAGGCATGAGTAGCGTGTGACGGATTATACGCCATCCTAACCGAGCGTTCTGCCGAGCGTGAAGAGGCAGGAAGAACGGGAGAAATGCATCAAGAGCAGAGGAGCCATCTGGGGGGAGCAAGCGAGGAGGAATGGCTCTCAAAATAATCCGGTCAAGGAAGGGTTCTTAGGAAATGTGTGTTTTTTTTTTAAAGAGTTTCAGAGTTTTAGAGGATGATAATAGATGGAAGATCAAGAGATAACAGGCATGGATAGAAAAAAGGACAAGCAATCATATACAGTACACCATACAAAAGCTGAAGTAAAAAAGGTAGCGTCGGTATGCACCTGTTTGTCTGACCTCCAATAACAGGGTCCACAGATCGGTGTCTGTGGATGCTTAGGACTACTCGAGACCCAATTCTCTAAAGATGTGGGTCAAGAAGAGAAGGAGAAAGAGGAGGAAGAGAGAGATGGCGGAGAGTGACAGAGTGCCCATAGAGAAAATAACAGGATTATAGGCGAGAGAAGGAAAATTATGGACAATGATGAAGCAAGAAAATGGAGAAAGAAGGAAGAAACACTTGAAAGAGAGAATTAGAAAAAAAAGACAAGCTAAGTGACACAACAAATGAAACGAAAGAAACTGCAAAAGGAAGAATGTCTCGTAGAAAAAAAAGAATTAGAAAAAGGGACAAGCTGAGTGACGCAAAAAGGAAACGGAAGAGACAGCAAAAGGAAGAAGGGAATAAAAAGAAACACGAAAATAAATGGAGGTACTCATGGCAGAGCACTTGACCGTACCTGATTATACCCTCTGATAACGAAGAGAGTATAATGGCAAGGTCAGCTGAGGCGCCTAAGTACTCCTGGCGGCAAGTTGAGGCACCTTAAGCCTAAGATCGTAATCAAAAAGGCGGTCTGGAATGCCACTTTTATATTTATTCATTTATTTATTTAGAGTCACGTGCGAATAGATGGGACGATGAGACGCTCAAGTAATGTTAGTAATTAAAGTTGGTTTTAATTACCTGTGTGATGTCTCAAAGCAAAAAATTGTTATTGCTGGCAGGCAATTTCAGTCTTACTATCGTTATTTTTATTTTTATTTTTCCATTCTAACAGCTATTGGCGGCACTTGAGTTTGTGACCATTATGATTAATAAAGAGCGGTTTTTCCATCATTAGTGTCATCATAAAACATACAGTTATATATAAAGAATCTTATGTATCTGGCAATGTGAATAAACATATAGATATATATTTGCCGACATCTCTTTATTGTTCAATACTTAAGATGCATTAACTCTTGATCGAATAAGTTTAATCAAATGCTTTATGATGTACCATTTTCACATTTTATGACACTGTTAAAGACTCAGATTGGCCGTCACTTCTCTCGCTTGATTTACCCGGTCAGACCTGGGCTAAAAAGAGACTCTCCTATTATTAATGACTGCCTGTTATCTGCCTTCATTAAGCCCGAGCCAGAGACAATCAATAACTTTTTACCTTAGAGAAAAAAAGGAAAGAAAAAGAGCAAGGAACAAGTAGGACCCACTGGTGACTAGATTCCCTTCAAGCCCCGCCCTCCTTCCACTTCTCCACCAATAACCATCGGGCTTCAAGCAGGGAATGACCAGAAGCTCCTCCCACAATTTTGAATATATCAATGAAGAACTGGTTTCCTGCACGTGATGACATCAGTGAGACGGCCCATAAGACTTTATTAGGCACTATTAAATCACGGCGAAAAATATACTAATTCGAAAGACACGATAATAAAGGAGATTACTAAATCAGTCCCCTTGCCTGGCCGAGTGACTTCATCGCTGCCGAAAGTAGGTATCTCAGAGGGAGGGGAACTGTGTACGTGAGGAATGAGATAATTTACTGAAAACTAATTTACTTTCGGAATTAATGCTCTGTTTGCTCATTAAGTGTTCTGTGTTTGATTTATCGTCCGTCGTATATATATTTCATCTTAATCTCTTTTGTATTATCGTGCCAATTCATAAAGATAAAAAACTACTGAAATTTTTCTTAGAAGTAAACTTTACAGAACATACTTCTTGCATCACGGCAATATTCGGAATCCTTGCGTTTTTACTGTCTTACGCACACCTTAAGAGAGACGTGACGCTACGCAAAGATCTCTTTCGTAAGTGGACTGCAGAAAGTCATTTCGAATACCACATACTTTATTCAGTGTTGAATTATTAAGTCACCGGGGACGGATACTGAGAAATTGTTTTCCAGAAGAGGAAAATGTAAATCTTTTAATGAAAACCCAAAATGCACTGTTGTCGTCCCTTCCATGCCCCCAAATACTTCATGAAGATAAAGTAAAAGACACTCCTTGCTTCTAC